>CM024763.1:123724515-124246156 GCA_014218235.1 Colocasia esculenta | reverse complement strand
GTACACATGTAGATAGATTTTGTGGTCATATTAGAAGTCATAATAAATAAAAAAAAAACATTTGTTATCAGACAATAGTGACGATCTCTCTTGCTCTCCCCGTACAGAGTGCAACCCGTTTGTTGTCGGACAACTACGGGTGTCAATGGGCTGGGTTAATTTGAAATTCAATGGGTAGTCCACTCCAAACTCAATTTGGGTTAAAATATAATGACCCATAGATCTCTTTTGAAGTCCATTTGTCAAATCCATCACTTGATGGGTTGGACTCGAGTTAGTCAATTGGGCTAAGAGACATCAATAACAATCATACCTATCAATAACCATCATACCTACACATGTATTAAAAACATACTTAAATAAAGAAATGATTTCCACCAACAAAGTTCCCTTTAAATTAAAAACATACTTAAATTAAAATAGTGAATCTATCTACATATTAGTTTTGATGGGCTGAAACGGGTCCCAATGGACTACATGAATTTGTTTTACTTGATCCATTAAATTTGAGTTGGACTTGGGTTGGATTATTTAGTATTCGACTAAACTGAATTTACAAATTGGAACAATCCAAGCCCACCCATTGACACCCCTACGAACAACATTAGCTCGTAATGACAAATTTTACCCGCCAGAGCTGGGGTTGGACATTTGGACATGGCTGTTACGAAAAGAATTCTGCATCATAAGCATGCATTTTCTCTGCCATCAGCCGTTGCTGCTGCAGCTAGCAATGGCAAGGTTTTTTTTTTCTCTTTTAATATTAGATCGGTTGATTTAATCTTAAATTGTACAGTATATCTCAGATTCAATATACTTAAGACGTGCATCTAAATTTTATTTTCAGTTCATATTGCACATTGCATGATAAGCTTAATTACACATATTTTTTTGAGATATCCAATAAAATTGAAATAATACAGAGAATAGCAAAGATGGCCCGCACAAGTCGAGAGTTTAATTATACATGACAATTTTTCTCAATGGAAAAAAAAAACATTGCTAACAGGAAAAAGGGAGAACAATATAATAATCCATCCATAAAAGGACATGCGAATAGGCTACTTACATATGCATGTTGTTTTCTACACGAAGAAGAAGAAGAAGAATACTGTGCGGGGACTAGGGAGGGAGAGGGAGGGGTTTAATATATAATAAAGGGAAGAGTCGAAGTTCGGCACAGACAGTACGATGCATGGCTGCAACATGGTCCTCGGGGGTCCATTAATCAGATGGTGATCGCCTACCAAATACTCTAAAATTGCATAATTTAATATTATAAATTTACTGTACTAATTATCCTCCATCAAACAAAAAATATATATATATTGATGTTAGAAGCATCAATATCTAGAGCATATAAATGAACAGCTTAAAAAGTATTTATATCATGTGTCTTTTTTATGCAAAAAATTTATATATAGGCCGATAATTTATTTTATGTATAATTCATAAGACGAGCAGGAGAAAAGAGATCATGCACGATACATGTCGAGCAGGCTTTTCCTTTGGAGAAAGACTTTGTGCACTTTCAAAAGTGCACAAAGTGCAATCCACATAGGCAACTAACCTATGTGGCACCATCCACATAGATTGGTAGCTCATGTGACACCCAAAAAAGTGGTGTCACATGGGCTAGTTGTCCATGTGAATTGCACTTTATGCACTTTTGTAAGTGCACAAAGTCTTTCTCTTTCTTTTGTTTGTTTGTCCATGTCACACCCCAACATAGAATATATATTAGAATGGAGCAATTGTATTCATGTGAATAATAGAGCAAATAATAATTAACAAAATCATTGGACAGTTGGATAACAACAACCAATAATAATAATCAACTAATACTTTTACTTATAATCAAGTCACTCATGCTTATATACAACCACTAATCAGAGCCAATGCATAGAGCATATATACACTTTTCATTGTGATCGACTAGACAACTAATTAACCAAACTAGACAATAGCTTTATACTATTACGCTAGCATACTCTTCATGCCATGTAGATCATCCGGATCTCTTGTTCACTTTTGTCTATCCCATCGGGTGTGTCTTTCTCGTTAGACCTATCTGAAATAGATAGAGTAGCACTTGATAGACAAAACTCCTAATAAGCATTTATATTTTCTTGGTCACACATGTTTTAAGTAGTTAACATCTTAACAGGCAAAGTAACTAATGATAATGCATGAGTCAAGATGATAACTAGACCATGAGCACATTAATTATAATGCTAGCAAGAGCGCATGAACATGTAACAAGTGTAAAGAGAGAGAATTGGCCATTATCACCAATAAACATGTGCAAGTCAAGTGATACAAGTCAAATACTATCACGAATTGATTGTCATAGATTAATCAAGCAAGTCAAATATTTAAATGTAATTCCAAGCAATCTAGTCATTAAACTCTCACAAACACATGCACTTTCGGTGCTCCTCTTAGGACAACATCTCAGGCCCTATAATCAGCAGACATTGGTTATGGATCTTCAATCCTATGTAATATCTAAACTATCAGTCATGACCCATAGAGTTCTAAGAAATAGATGAGAAGTGTAGACAAATAGATGAGAGTACTATGGGAGAGAGAGAGATAACGAGACATAAGATGAGAGTTTCTGAATTATCCAAAAACATATAGGAGACATGCACATGAAACAGATCAAGAAAACACATGAGAAACCACTGTAAATCAGTGCTCTTGTGTATTTGCAGCACATAGTTGAATGCAGTCTACCCTCTAGCCACGAACATAACGCAAATACAAGGTCATCAGAGCATGGCCGAGTAGGTAGCGTGTTCAAAATGCAGTTGTAACCTAGGGCATGTTTCATGATTTGTATGAGTGTTTATGGCATAACCTACTTGATGTCTTAGAAGAATTCTAGGCGTATGGAGACTTATGAGGGCATTAATGAAAAATGTTTCAATCTAACAAGAGGAATACCCAATGGAGAGTTCTCACAACGTCAAGAAAGTGTGTTGAAACAGTTTGCTCGATGACCTAGAGACCTTTTAGGTACACGAAGTAGCAATAACGGTGTTCCAAAACATTACTGGAAAACACATGCAAATCGTATGCTAATCGTAATCCTTTTTTTAATTTCATGTCTACTCATGTGTTAATCAACTTAAAATCCTTTTAAATCCTTACTTTTCATGTATTAAGCTTGATAATGTAATTTCATAGCCATCAACATGGTGATGACCCAAGTTAGAGTTTTAGTGGATAGATGTATGTGTAAAGTATGAGAGATAAATCAAGGATAGCTTGAAGAGATCATTGGATATAATTAGTGGAATCATTAAATATTAATTTAAAAGATACATGATCTTAAATAACAAGTTGCTTTATTGTATACTAGGTGTGAAAGGGTTAATCAGTCATTAAACAACTTGAAATCATGTTTAATATACTGTTCATGGTTAAAATAAGGTTTCTAGATTGTGAATTAGAACGTGACAGATCTGCCATCGTGTTTAGAATGCAGTCGTCAAACCTAACATATTCAGGTTAAGTGAACGCATCAATGTCAATGCCGCATATTGAATGCGGCATTTCGAGCCAATCGCATTCAGAATGCGATCACCAAGATCACTATATTCAAACATAGTGAACTCATTTGTTAGGTGCAATAAAGCACCTAGATCTTGACATACAATGTATGAAGAATCATCAAACTAGTTTTAAAACATTGCTAACATGTTTTAGAATGTATAGAAACGAGAAATTTGACATAAGATCATAGATTGAATAAGATTTGAGATGAAGAACAAAGGATCAGGTTATCATGAAAATAGGAAATTCAGATGCACAATACTTGCAATATACACGATAAAAATTAGAGAAAATATGGAGATATTATTTCTAATATAGAGATTAGTCTGTAGAGAGATTTAATTAAATTTTTCTTGAGTGAATGTCTATCTTTGAGTGAAATTGTGAGAGTAGGGCAAGAACAGGGTGGAAACCATGGTTTCTTCGTGATCTCCTCCTCCTTCGATTGTCCTCTTGTTCCAAGTACTTCTCTAGACAACAATAGGGTTGGCCAAGATAAGAGATAGGGATTGGGTTTAAAAGTCCTAATATGATTCTAACTTCATTTTAATATGAGTTTCTATATTTATCTTTATCTCTAAATCTTCCCATCTCTAATTAGAGTTTAATGTGAAAGGAAAATATATGCTCTCCAAATTTGAGTAGTGATTGAACATGAGTTTGGATAATTATGATGAATATTATAGTTTTATCTTGTCTACTTTAATTATGGATAGTGGATATTGCCAAATTAATAAGATTGTTTTCCTTTTATTATTATTTCCAATTCTCTTTCACCCATTTAATTCTATTATGAACAATTAATTAAGTCTATTTTAATCTTTTACTTATTAGATTTTAATTTAACTCATTTTTTATATTTTAATTGCTTTAATTATTTAAATATATTGTGGGTTTATACTACAAGAAAAAAACAGTTTAGCGACGGTCACTATCCGTCGCTAAAGTTGTAGCGACAGCATAACGGCGGAGTAGCGACAGAGTTAACCCGCAACTATATGTTGGACGCTAATCAGCGGCGGGTCAATTTCCGTCGCTATCCCGTCGCTAATTAGCGACAGCGAAATACCATCCGCAGTCTGTTGCTATTTAAACGGAAGTTAATATCAGCGACGGATTAATTGCTGTCGCTATTCCGCCGCTAACTTAGCGGCGGATTGTGTCCGGGTCCGTTTAGCGATGAAATAAATCCATCGCAACTCTGTCGCTATTCGGTCACTAAAAAATAAAACAAAAAATAAAAAATAAAAAAATGTACAGTTTGCACCTGTATACAATTCCATGACTATTAACTAAAAAAATACCACAATCACCATTCAACATAACAATCACATTAAAATCATTAAGCTATATCTTATATATACCACAACTAGTGAACAGTTACCTATCATTTTCTGAACAAGAATGTAAATTTCTGCACATGAGTTTTGCTCTGCAGAGGAAATTCCAAAACAAATAAAAATAAAAAAGCTCTTCCCTTTCATTTTCTTCTCTGGTTAGGAGTTCACTGCGATATCAAAAATGAATAAACTCCATATATGCCTAAAATATGAAGCACCTCAGTGAGAAGCTCAGAGGAAGACAAGTGCCTTCACTACTGCGATGGCTGTGAGCATCTTGATAAGAACATGAAGTGAAGGACCTGCCGTATCTTTGAAAGGATCTCCGACACTGCAGATAACCCAAAAAAAAAAGACCCACATAAATAACAGGAGATAATATGGGACTGGTAAAGAAGGTCAACATGTATGGACAATCAACGACAAATTTTCACTCGATCTATGCATCCACTCTGCCTCTGCATTTTGCAATATACATGTACATATATTGGCATCACATCTAACCCACGAAGCGGGTGGTCAGTGAAATGACCCAACACTCGAAACATAAACCCTGTGAGACAGACCACATTGAACCAAATAACAGTTAATAGAAAAGGAAGAAGTGAATTGGTTGAAGTAACATATGAGGTTATGTTTCATGACATAACGACTATCCCTTCTATGCATCATGCAAAGAAGATAAAAGCCCATAAACATAAGAAAGTGGGAACTCTGACAGCATATAACCATCAAAACATTCTTCCATAGCCAGAACCAGCTATTTAGAATCATAGCAGTATTTTGATCAAAGGATCATATTTTGTCAACTAATTTCATCTTTTTGTCAAAAAAAAAAAAAAGAGAGAAGACAAATCATTGATAAGGGAATAAAAGTCCCAAAATGTAAACTGAAAAGTTAAAATTTACCTTCTGTAGGGCAATAGCTTGATATTCTGTCTTAGTAGGAACCATATTGCCAAGAGGGATACTATGCATCTGCTCAACTGTCAGCAAGGAAATCATTCCTCCAAGCTGATAAAACAGAAATTTAGCATTTAGCACACAGATACCAAATAAGTCAAGATCAATCAAATGTTTTAAACAAAGCTTCTTGACTAGATAGAGATCTAATGAAACACAACAAAATTGACTAAGATAATAATATGTTGTGGGGACAACAAAAATCAAACAAATTTCCTTGTGCACAGAAAACTTTCATTTTAATCATGGATATTTGAATAAACTTTAATTCCAAGAATTTGTGAGAACAAAAAAATAATAACCAATAAGGAAAAAATGGTTGAGACTATTACTTCGAATATGCTCAGATGCTTCCTCCTCTTCACTCTCATCATGGATATTATCCTGAGACAGAATGCAATATGAGACATAAATCATATTTCCTGATGCCTAACATAAATGAAGATGATGAAACCTGTTCCTCTAGAGCTTTCATGAGCCGTGAGGCTTTCTCCTTCTCAGTAATCTTCTTTTCATCAAGTTTCTTGCTCTTATTAATCCAAGATAAGATCTCAGACGCACCATCTGATTTCTCTTTAATCTCACTTCTTTCATCCTATAAAACAGCAAAACTTATATGAATGTTAACCAAGGACACCAAAGCAGAGAAACGAAGAGAATATCTGTATGACAATGGCCTGCCAAAATAATCCACAAACCACCACAAGTTTTGCAATCACAGAGGCATATTAACATTGATAACACTAAAACAAATTCCAGCAAAAACACAAGCTAGTAATCAATTATGCCCATGTCTTGATGATAGAAAATATCAAATGCATAAGAGAAGTGTTGAGCATTTCAAAGTTCATTGTATCCTTACAAGAGTTTGGTTTCCTAACCACCATTGTAAATCCCAAGGAGTGTGATACCTTTTTCTTTATTCTATTCAGAGACATAAATGTCATTAATCAACATGACAAAAATGAGAAGAAAAAATTCTTAGAGCAAGATGTACCAAACTGGGGCAATGTCCATGCCATAGACAGATGAAACATACACAACAAAACCAATTTCTTGAATGTTGAAACTAGCTCCTAGAAAATAATGGGATCACCCTTAAAATACAATCAGGAAAAAATAGAGTATTAAGAAACAATGGATAAAACCAACCCTGGACCTAACATAAAAAATTTGCCATAGCCTACACACTCGAAGCAATTTATATTTGATTCTAAGGCAGAAAATGTAACAATAACATTGATGTCCAGAGACTGACACAAAACATGACATGAGAAAAATGCAACAAATCTCTTCTATGAAACTTGAGAATATTAGACATACTTTTAGTAAAATTATTGGATACACTTAGACATAAATAAAAAATCTCCAAGTCTCATGCATTTACCTGTTAGATGGGAGGCAGTTGAGCTTAGCTAGGGCGACCTCGTGACTTTGAATCTGAGAAAAACCCAAGAAAGAAGTCCAAAAGCAAGAAAGGTAAGCAAACAAAGCTAATAAATCCGGAGCTGGGCAAGAACGCGTAGGTGGGGTGGGGGCACAAGCAGTGGAGGTGGGCTGGCGTGGGGGTTGCAGGGGCAGAGGGAAGGGGGGGCACATGTTGGCGGAGGGAGGGGGGGGGGGGTTGCAGGGCACAAAGGGAGGGGGCATAGGCCAGCGGAGGGGAGGACGGCGACGAGGTGAGGGAGTGCTGGCAGGGGGAGAGAGAGAGAGAGAGGGTTGAAGGCTGCAGAGGAGGGGGTGCACACTCCGGCAGAGGGAGGAGGGCGACGTGTGAGGGGATACTAGCGTGCGCGAGAGAGGGGGGGGTTGCAGGGTGCAATGGGAGGGGACACAGGCCGACGGAGGGGTGGACGGCGACTGGGTGACAGGGTGGTTGTGAGGAGAGAGAGAGAGAGAGAGAGAGAGAGAGAGAGAGAGAGAGAGAGAGAGAGAGAGAGAGAGAGAGAGAGAGAGAGAGATTTACCGTGGATGGCGATGGTGACGACGGCCGGCGACAGGCGAGCGACGACGGTCGGCGACGTATCTTCAGCGACGGGCGAGAGACCTCCGGGAAGAGAAGGGGTTTTCGACGGAAGAAGAGAAGGGGTTTTCGAGGGTTTCGACGGAAGAAGAGAAGGGGGTTTCCACGGAAGGGCGGGGGGAGGGGAAAGAAGCTGGGTGGGAAACCAATACATTAGCGACGGAATAGCGACAATCAAATTTTCCGTCGCTATTCCGTTGCTATATAGCGACAGTTATAACGACGAATCCATTCGGCCGCTAATCCGCCGCCGAAATCTAAGTTAGGGACGGAATCTAGTTTGTCGCTAAGCCAACAGATTAGCGACGACCAAATATCTGTCGCTAAAGGCCGTCGCTAAGATTGATTTTCTTGTAGTTTACTACATCCCAGTTCCTTTCTGTTACAACGATCGAGTTCAACCCACGTGTTGTGCGGTTGTCTTACATACGTCGACCATGCTCAGATCGTGTATCTGTATCTTGGAAGCGATCCATTCGTTTTGCATCCAATGGTCTTGATAGAAAAGGGGGGGGGGGGGGGAAGGTACACGTAGGGTCCAAGCTACACGTAGGATCCGTTCAGTCGGTTGTAAAATTCATAAGAAAAAAATTTGTCAAAGAAGATAGCAAATATATTATTGTATAATTTTTTTTTATTTCAACATAAGATTTTACACCGAAAGAAACGGACCCATATTGTGATTTCTATGTTTAGCATGGTTGGGCCTACCATTCCATGGACGGACTGCACTGTGCCTTGATGCATTGACCGAACAGCACTGATTTGATGTTGTTCGATTGGTACACATCCAAACCATGTCTAAAATCCCTCCCCTTTCCCCTTCTTCCCCAGGCGAAGCAAGCCAAGTTCGTTCCCTTCTTTTGGCCTTCCAAGATCAAATGGTAGCAGTCCCCTTCCAAGCTCCACCTCCCCATTTTTCATTACTTTTTTATTTTTATATATTTTTTGCTAGTTTAAGAAAGTGGTTTTAAGTATTTAATGATGTAGAAACATTGTGAGACCTTAGAAATACCATTTCCATCAATCCCGGTACATGAATGTTCATTTAGAAATTCAATGGAATTAGAATTCAGATAGTACTATTTAATGATTAATTTTAATATTTACATGTCAATTTTAGGTATTTAATGGGTTGATAGAGACTTAGATGATGTGGTTTGAAATATTATATTAGTTGTTTGAATTTATGTACTTTTGCAATAAAGTTGGGATATTTTTATAATTATGTAAAATTGAACTGCAGATGTTTATATTTGAACATTTATATATTATGACGGTAGCATTTGTGTTATAGGAAGATATGTTCAAATTAGAGGACCCCGGTTGGGTCGATCGGTTAGAACTCTTGCTTAAAAGCAAGAAGTCCCGAGTTCGATTCCTGGGGGGGATTTACCTGATTTACATGCAATCCTCGAGGTGTGTAAATCCGGGTTTTTCTGGTCAAGTGGGTTAAGGGCAATACGGGTATACGGAAAGTAGGAGCTGCCAAGTCCTGACCTTGGAGTTCACGAACACCAATCCTTGAGTCCACAAAGCCACACGGGGCGGGATTCCTTGTTATAAAAAAAAAAGATATTGTTCAAATTGATAGACAAATTAAATATTTCTAAGAATAGCAGCTTTCTATATTTAGGGTTATCATTCAAGAGATTGGGAGATTTATGAAGATGTTATACATAAGATTAAGGGAAGTTAGTTAAAATGGATAAATACATTAGCATAGCTATGTGATCGTCGTATACTGATGAAAACTTAAAGGAAAATTTTTTAGAATAGATGTAAAGACTTCTTTGTTATATGGTATCCAGTGTTGGGCAATATGAAAGGAACATAGTGACAAATGAGTGTAGCAGAAATAAGGATGTTGAGATGGATATGCGATAAAATAAAAAAGATAAAATTAAGAATAAATATTTCCATGAGGACTTGAGGATAACTCCAATTGATAGTAAAAAATAAAAATAGACTCAAATAATTTGGATACGTATACTATCATCCTAAATCGGCACTGGTCAAAAGATGTGTCAAATATTAGTGGATGCTAGTAAAAGAGCTTAGGTTAGGTTTAAAATGAGATGATACGATATTATTATGAAGGACATTAGCTTCTTGGGTTTAAATATGAATATAATATTTGATAAAAATCTTTCGCGCAATAAGATTCATGTAGTCAACCCCAAATAATAGGATAATGCTTTGATGATGATGATGATTATGAAGGTTGCATTTCAATTATTCAATATTATAGATGCCTCTATGGAGAGTGTACTTAGATGTGGCATATGATGACAAGACAGGAAAATATTAGATGGTAATAGATATTCGTGGTAATATAACTACTGTCACATGGAGTGTCATTGGGGAGGTATCTTTCAGTTAAAGAAGTATTTGGTTGAAGATGCAAGTGCTAAGTACAATGAAATATTTGGTTGTGTAAGTGTATAATATGATATGAAAATTAGGATGACCAAACATTTGAGACAGATCAGGAGACAGAAGGGGTTGCACAAATGTTTAAGAGATTGGAGATGACAAGGGAGAATTTTATGATTCGGAGGACTTTCTGTCTCAGAACTCTAATGTATCATTGTTTATTGTAAGTATATAACAAATGTATCATTGTTTATTGTTAATTGTTGTGTCACTGGTGGATTGACTTCTTGTATAGTTTCATATGTGCATGTTATATTTCCTTTCATTACATTGTCATGGTTATGGAAGTTTGAAACTAGATGTGTTCCTGCATGTTATTCTTATTCACATGTGTGTGATGATATCATTTAATTGTATTGTCATGGTTATGGAAGCCAACTATAAAAGCCTAAAACGTTAAGTCATAAGCCCTAAATCGTAAAGCCTAAAACACTAACTACCTTGTATGCTCAAGTTCAAAAATTTGTAGGTGAATTATTCCTTTTTTAATGATATTAAATAAACAACATTAATATTTGAAATTTGTAAAAAGGTAATTTCTATTTAAAAAATAAAAAACTATTTTTTTGCCAAATTGGTTTGAATCGTATTGATACTATAAGATATAGACACCATACCATACTGCACCATGAGGGGCTAGTCCAGTCCAGTTTATGGTCCAACCAAATATGGTTTCTACATTAATATTTTTACACCATTAGAATAAATTCTAACATTAGGAAAAAAAGTAACTTATTTTTTAGAATTTGAGTTTATTCAAAAATACCCTAGATCTAACCTAAAATAGTTTTTAACCACTTTGTAATGAGTTTTAAAGATCAACATAATGCTTCAAACTAAAGCAAAAAATTTTAAAAAAATCTAGATATCGGGTTAAAACTTTATTGTGGAGGCTAAATCTAAATGAAATCGAGCTTCAAAATACCCTTATAATAAATGGAACCATTTTCCTTAATAAATCAGTCAAACCAATAAAAAAGAGACAAAGAATGAAGAAAATAATAAAAAATGGGGAGGTGAAGTGGGTTGCCGGTTTTAAACAAGGTTTTAAAGAGGAAGATCTGAACCGGATCTAGTGCAGTTTCGGTTCGGTTCGATATTAAATTGGTGTGATTCGGTTGGTGCGTTTGAGTATAAGTAGTCTATCGATAGAGTTTGACCGAATCAAATCAACTGCTCCGATAAATCCAACATGAATGGGGAAAGCCCCACCTTCCTCTCTTTGTCTCATCTAGCAGTTTCGAAGAAGGGTATCTTAATCCATAAGATGTAACAAATAAAATTTAATAAAATATAAATATACATAATGATAAAGATATGGGTGTTCATGATTTGTTTTGGTTTGATTTGATTTATAAGAGATTTTTTGATTTATAAGAGATTTTTAAGAAATCAAACTAAACCAAATTCGAATTCAACTCGAACCAAACCAAATTGAAGTTTTTTGAAACCAAACCAAACCAAAATTCGGTTTGGTTTGGTTTAACTTGAAAATAAATGGTCATTTAAATTCTCTTAGTCTTAAAAGATTTTAATCATTTGTTTTTCTAATAAATCACTATCAAATAATATTAAAATGAACTATTAAATGTTGATGATCATATTAACCTCCATAATATGTATTTTACGTAAATATATTGAAAAATTTTGATAGATATATAAATTAAAATTTATTATTGTAATTCGGTTTAATCAATTTGATTTGGTTTCTAGAAGTTAGAAATCGAACCAAACCGAATTTTTATTTTCGATTTGATTTGAAACCAATCAAAATTTTTCTATGTTCAAATCGAACTAAACTAAACCAAATCATTTGGTTCGATTTAGTTTTTCGGTTTGAATCAAATATTGAACACCTCTAGATAAAGAAGATTATACAAATATACAATAAAATATCATTTTTCTTTATGTATGTATCTTAAAAAAACCTATCCCTTTTTATATCAACAACAACTTTTGAGGAGAGAAATATATCTTTCTCATTTAGACGGACGATAAAATTAAGATAAAATATTATTGATTTAATTTTGTCGTCTTCAGTCATAAGATCTATATCCATATCCGTTAACATTTCTCCTTCCACCAATAATGGTGAGAATTAAGAAGTCAAATCCAAAACCCATACTCTCATGGACATCCCCACCCACCTGAGCTTGTCCATTAACCAACACGTAAAAGTTCAGATTTTCTTAATATATGAGAGTATTAAATTTTATCAATATTATAAAAAGTTTTGATGAGATCATTTATATTTTACTAAAAAATTTAAATTAAAATATAAAAATATTAAAAAAAATTCATAAAACTTTCTCTGATATTAATAAAATCCGGTCCTTCCATGTGGCGAGAGTAATCGGACTCAACACGTAACGTCTCCAACGGATCCTCCTGTTGCTGCGCCCGCGCCAAACTATTTAAATTTTTTTAAATTCTTTTTATAGGATTTAAATTCAAAAATTATTTAAATTCCCGGTAACGGAAACCCTCCAGTCTCCACTCCACCCACCCTCCCGAAACGAAACCAAAAACATCGCCTCCTCCCGCCCGCTCGCCCGTCTCATCCCCCTCCCACTTCCCAGTCCCTCCCAATAACCCTAAACTTCTATTTTTAGTATCATTCCCCAATCCCCACACCTCTCCTCTCCCTCCCTTTCGACCCCCTCCTCCTCTCCCTCTCTTTATCTGTCTTCTCCGCTTCGTCCGGGCTCTCCATTCCGGTGACGCCGCAGGTCCTGGTGTGATCGCCGTGGGTACCGAGGTTTCCCGACGGGGGAAAGAACCCCGCGGGGAACGGCGCCATGGGGTGCTGTTTCGCGTGCTTACGCTTCAGAGCTGAGCAGCCGTCCCCTCTCTCCTCCGTCAGCACCACTCCCTCCAAGAGCAGAGCAAGATGCAGAAAGGAAATCGCTCTGCGGGTGCGTTCCTCCTTTGTTTTCCCCCTTCAGATTCTGTTTTTGTGTAGTTTCTCTTTCGGCCGGAGGTTTTCTTGTGTAGGAAAACGGGATTCGATCATTTGTGAAGGAGTTCCTTCTTTTCTTCTAGTGGAATTCTGGTGATCGGATCTCTCTCTCTCTCCCTCTCTCTGTTTTTTCTTTCTGATCTGCCTAATTCGGTGAATTTTGTGTTGCCATCGCCAGGATCGTTTCGTGTCCAGGAGCAGCTCGCTTCTGTGTTTGCGCCTGAAGGTAATGCTGCCGGAAGCAGACCGCCGCGTTTCGTTCAGCTTTGCATCCAATCCTATCAGAGTGGTCCCACTATACTACCATGTTCTGTTACTAATTTCTCTGTTTGGTCCAAAGAGAAAAGATCTCCGTGCGAGGGCGATGCTGTTCAAGACAGTGTTGGCAGGGAACTCAAGTGTGAGGTGCGTGTTCGCTTTAGGTTCTTCGTTCCCGCCTTTCATTGCCTTATGTTTCTTTCTGACGACATGGAAACTGCTTACTTAAAATTATATAATCTTGAAACACCGTTTTGGTTGAAATGCATGCGTAACTTGATGATGCAAAGTGAGAATAACATATCTCCTAGGTTTCTAAGAAAAATGGCTAATGTTTAGTTCTTTGTACATATGATTGAATAGACAAAATAAAATAATCTGGATACATAGAGGGTGAGATGAAATCTTTTGTTTAGTACGAGGATTAGATACCTTGGTACAAGGAGACTATATCTAAGTAGAACTACATCTTTCCGTACGAGTCCTATGTTTATGTAATGTTTATATCACTTCACTACTGAATCATACAACTCCTCTACTTAAGTCCTACTTAAGTAATTTAAAACTAGAAAAGTTTAAATGCATAGCTCTTGAATTATAATTTGGTGATAGCGTCATTTGCACAATGTTTTGATCTCTTAGAATAACTTTAATCCACGTTCTTTCCCAATCTTTTCTTTTTTCATCGATTTATGTCGATCACATCATTCATCATCTTTCCTTCTATGTTTGTCTTAGTCATGTCTAAACACAAGAAGATTGAGACAATGTTCTGTGATGACTCTTACTCAGATCAGCAATTGCTCATCTTGTATGGTGTTAAATTAATGGTGATTTAGATCATGGTTTGCGAATCGATCCGATTCGGCCGAATCAGATCGAATCAGAAGAAATCCGATTCGTCCGATTCCTATCGAATCGGATCGATTTCCATCCGATTCTCATACGAATCGACTCAATTTAGACGAATCGTAGCGGATTAGGAAAAATCTAATTCGCCCCGATTTCTCGATGCGTCGAACCTTGATTTAGATTACTTTGTATCATCTTTTTTTTTTCTCAACATCTCCGTGTGACAATTGTTTGTGTTATATTGGCCATGGTGGCATTTGGGGAAGTATTAAGGATCTGATAGATTAATTCCAGGCCCCTAAACTCTCCGGTTTCACTCCCGCACGACAAGAGGTGGACGGGAAGAACTTTAAGCTCCCTTTCTTTGGCTGATCATCTGCTGCCACCCATGCCTTTTCTCATTCTTTTTGCTTCCCCTAGGACTTTTTTTTCTTTTTCTAACTTTACGGGAGAGACCGAACTCGGAAGTCCTTGACTATTAGCTATTTCAGTTCCTTGTGAAATTTAGCCAGCAGCTTAGGAATCTGCACTTTCCCAAAAGGCTACCTAATTTTCAATTCAATGATGGGATATTTTCCTTAGAACTAGAAGACAATGTAAATATTGCCATTTGCAAAGTTTTTAGGAAAATGTCGGCTGATATTAAGGTAATATCAATATGAAAATATTTCTTGCTGTGTGCATTAAATAAATCACTAAAACTATAGGGGCGACTTGTCTGTAGGGTCAAGAATGCTAACTTCCGTGTTGCAGAACTCTGTCGTCTGCTTAACAGAGATATTACCATATTGATCTGTTTGAAAATTCCACTTATTAAGGACGTCGAAAAAATGATTTCTGTTAGATTTACAAAACCGAAATGTACATATATTCTTTCTAATAGATCTTACCATATATAGAGTATTATGTTCTACCTGAAACTTTGGAGCTACACCTGAATTTACTAGCAAACATAGTTTTGCTTTTCAGACATGCGCAGTTATCATAGTTGTCAAGGCGGACGCCTAGGCGCCGCTTAAGCGCCAAGGCGCTTCCTCAGCCACTTAAAACACCTTGCCTTTCTAAGAGGAGAAAAGGCGCCCCAAGACGCCGCTAAGGCGGCCAAGGCGCACGCCAAGGGCGCTTGGGCGCGCCTAGATCCTTTAGGGGTCCGCAATATCCCACTTAGACAGTAGATTCAGGTCGGTTTTCAGGGCTGAGTCCAGCCCGATTCCAGGTAACATCTTATTTATCTGAATATCATTTAAGTAAATGTTACAATTTGTTGTTTCATTTACTTAGATATTACATGTAAATAAGGAAGTACCCCCATTTTAATCCAATAAAAATATCAAAAAAATCATATCTCTTATCAAAAAAAAGTCAACTCTCTCATCGAAGAAGAAAATCACGATTTCGATGATTTTAGCGAAATGGTAACTTTCTAATCTCTCATAATTTGACCTACCTAAAAATTTGATAATTCAAATAACCATATGGAACACTAAAAATCCAAAGTCCGGTAAAAAAAGTCAAACGTGCATATGACTTCTCCAAGGGAGCCGGTCTCCTACTGATAGTACTTAGTCTGTTTGAGATCTCTCAGGATTTGGTCAAACTTAAATATCATCACCAAACACATGAGATTTGTCATTTTCTAGTTCTTTTCAATTTTTAGGCATATTGTGGGATTATGTAATAGACTCATTTAGTTTTTGCTTGTTTTTAGTGTGTTAAGATATTGCACTTCTTATTTTTATTTAACATATTTACATGTATGTGTATTGTTTGTTTTAAAAGTTAAAAATTAGTTTTCTGATGGTAGAATGATATTTGCACTTCTTGTTCTTATTTGTGTGCTTATTTATTTGAAGATGTCAATTTAGATTTTTATGACTTTATGATATATAATGTGAGTTTGTTTACTTGAAGTTTAATTTTTGTTGCTTTCATTGTCTTTATGTCTGTCATATTATGATATTTTTTATTGAATTTTCATCATTATATATGTTTATAGATACATAAATATCATAAAGAGGGACACTTGAAAACAACTCATATTTGGTTCCGTCCTAAACGCCTAGGCACCGCTTAGGCGAGCGCCTAAGCGCTTAGGCGATCCGAGACCCCACCTACGCCTTGGTCGCCTTGACGTCTTGACAACTATGGCAGTTATGGATGCTATAAGCTTCGGAGTTCTAACCCCTGTAAGTTTTTGCAATTCACATTGGTAAAACTTGGCTATCTAGCATTGAGCTTAAGAAACTCAACTTTCAAATAAGTATGTCCTTTTCGGGGACTAAAAGCTAATTGTAAATGTGTGCAAAAGGTCCTTGAAAAGGGCCTGCTACTAAAGAAAGTTTAGTTTTTTGGATTCAGGGTAAATAGAAAGGAATAAAGTTAATTACAAAAATTAGAAGGATTAAAAACTAAAAAACCCTATCTTCTTCTATGTTAGTTTCTGTCTCTGTGTCAGGCGGCCCAAGGTGCCTGAGCAGGTGCTTAAGGCGGCCCAGTGCCTAGCTATCCAAAAAGGCCTCCTATGCAACTATGATCTACATGGGGGAATCTATTTCGATCTTGCAATGGGCACGTACTTAGCACTCCACGACACACAAAATATTGCGAGCATAAGTCCTTAACCATGTTTTTCAATCTCCCACTTTTATTTGGATTGTGCAATGCACCCTTTGCCTGCTGAAAATGAATGCTACATCTGCTGACTGTGCATCTTTTTGAGCTTTGGTCTTGCAAGGCATGGTTTCACATGGGATTGTGTAAGTTGCGTCTTTTATATCGGCCAACTGACTCACCGAGGACAATTGAGTAATGATGTGGGCATTGATATGCCATAACCTTTTCCCCACTACATACAGGCCAAATTCCTCAAATATTGCGGTGCGCTTCTGGCAACTCCGGCAGAATTCACCAAAGCATCTCAGAAGAAAACCATTCTACATAACAATCAAGATGATGCACCCAATAATTGTCATTTCAACCTTCGTGTTTCATCTTGTAATAAGCTTCAATGGAACGAACAAGCTGAAGAGGCTTCCTGCTCACCTTCATCACGACCTAATGGATGTTTGGCGGACAGTATGTACTGTGAGGTTGATCTGTAAGTTCCTGCTTTCATTCCTGTGGGTTGATCTGAACATTAACCTTTTTTCTTCTGTGCATGCTTTCATTCCTGTGACGTTGATCTGATCTGAACATTTACTTTTTCGTCCGGTGCATCCTTTTTGCAGGACTTCGCCTAAAAAGCAACAGATTGTTCGGACATATAGCAATATTCTACATTCCAGCCCGCCTGTATCTTTAAGTCTTGCTGCGGAGATTAGGACCAGGTCTGTACGGTTTGAAGCGCCGCAAGATGCCTGTGGAGTTGAAACTGATCCGAATGATGCCTCGGAGGCGGGCCCTCAAAATGGCAGCCATATCCATTCTCCTTTGTCGAAGTATTCCCCTTATCCAACTCCTTTGAAATTGACAGATGAAATGGAAACCCCACGCACTCTCTACCCAGCAAAAGTGGAGAAATATAGATTTGCTACTGATATTAGTATCCGATCACAATACATTTATCCGGTCTTCAATCCCATGTTGAGTCCATCTCCGAAGAAGTCAACGGGTGAAGTTTCGCAGCATCTTGGTCAATCAGGTGAACTTCCTGAGCAGCAAGTGCAAGATGCAAACTCCGCTGTTGGTAGACTGAAGCTGCAGAGATCTCTTGTTTCTGCGGATTCGGCGTTACCTTGGTCAGATGGTTCTGTTACTCCGAAAGGTAACCATGCACATGGACAGCCCGCTTCACTTGACAATTTAAGATCGAATGTTGGCCACAAATCAGCAATGGGTTATTCGGACAGACAATCTAGTGACCAGGAGCAAGCAGAGGTGAGCTGTGGGAGCTTGGCGCTTGAGGTTCCAAGCTTTTATCCGTTGCCGGAACCGACAGACCAGCATGATGGAAGAATGAACTGCAAGGCTGCATCAAGGAGACGGTCTCCTGTCAGTAGTAGCCCTGAAAGGAATAGGCCTAACATTGGAACGGTGTCTGCACACTGGAACAGCGAGACATCTATTCGTGTCTCGCCGAAGATGTGGAACGGAAATGGGATACCAAATTCGACAAACAAGTACAAGGAGGTAACAAATATGTCCTTTCAATGACTATTGACTATCTATATTTTGCATATGTGGCCTTCTTTTAGTTCTGCATCTAGTGCTCTATATAGAATGTTCTTTTCAGGATCAAAGGGTCAGCTGGCACGCCACCCCATTGAAGAGAGACTGGAGAAAGCTTTGTCGGACGAGAAGCTTAATCCCCACAGGTTGGTTATTTCTTTCGGAGAAAGATTTTGACTTTCAAAATGCACAAAGTGCAATCTACTTAGGTAAATTGCCTATGTGGCACCACTTTTTTGGTGTCACATGGGTAAATTGTCCATGTGTATGGTACCACATGAACAATTGTCTAAGTGGATTGTACTTTGTGCATTTTTGAAAGTGCACAAAGTCTTTCTCTTCTTTCAGTTGTGTATATTGTTCTCTTGCCACATTTATAAGCATAAAGGCGATTGTTATTCTACCACCATCGTCGTTGTCCTTGTTGTCATCCTTTGTATCAACATCTGATTGTGAATTTGTTTGTGTTCGTTTTTAACAAGATTGAGGCTTAATTTTTACCAAGATGATTTATTATTTTTAACAAAATGAGTTTTATGTAGGGAGAATTAATTCTTGATCTCTGATAGGGATTGATATTATTTTTAGGTCTCTATCAAGTTTCTTAGAACATGAAAATACTTGCTTTTTAAAAGACTTATTTTTAAGTTCCTAAGTATTAACTCCTCCCATGTCATTTTTTCAATACCAATTTTACCCATATTTTATATAACTAGGTAAGTAAGTAAGAAGGTATATAAGAATAGTACGTAACATGTAAGTGTAGTTACATAATTACGTAACTATATAAGTTACATAGTTATGTAAGAGTAGTAGTAGGTAAGTATGTAGTTATATAATTAAGTTACATAGTTACGTAAGAGAAATAGTAGGAAAGTAGGTAAATGTGTAAGTACGTACTTACATAATTAACTATGTAAGTTACTTACTTATTTACATACATACATACATACATACATACATACATACATACATACATCCATCCATGCATGGATGGATGTATGTATATACATACATACATATGTATGTATGGATGTATGTATGCATGCATGCAAGGATGTATGTATGTAGCATGCATGCATGGATGGATATATGTATGTATGCAAGTAAGTGGCTTACATAGTTACATAATTATGTAACTACGTATTACACACTTACCTATTACTTCTCTTACATAACTATATAACTTACGTATAGTTACATAATTATGTAACTATGAACTTACATGCTTACCTACTTCTCTTACATAACTATGTCCGTTACTTACATACATACATATACCTACATCCATGCATGCTTGCATACATACATACATACATGCATGCATGTATGCATGATGCATACGTCCATCATCCATCCATTTTGCATACATACATACACATGTACATATTACATACATACATACATATTTTACATACATGCATAATTACATATTTAGATACATGCATACATACTATTGTGCATGTATGTATGTATCATGTATGTCATATGTATGTATGTATGGATGGATGGATTGATGATGATGCATGCGTGGATGTATGTATGTAAGTAAGTAACTTACACAGTTACGTAATTATGTAATTATGTATTTACACATTATCTACTACTTCTCTATGAAGTAAGTAATTACACAATAAGTAATTACATATTTACCTATTACTACTCTTACATAATTATGTAACTTACATAGTTATGTAACTACGTACTTACATATACGTAGTTACATATTTACCTACTATTTTTATATTCTTCTTATCTAATTATATAAGGTAGGGGTGATTGGTATGGAAAAATACATATGGGAGGAGTTAATGTTTAGAAACTTAAAATAAGTCTCTCAAAAAGTAAAGAGTTTTATGTTCTAAAAAACTTGACAAGGACCGGACTCAGAGACCTAAAATTAATTCTCCCTTTTATGTAAGCAGTCCAACTGCGGACGGGCATGTAAGAAGGTGTAACTTCTAGAAAAGTTGGACTTATAGATACTGCTTCAAGTAGGTCTAGAGACAGGTATTTGAGTGTTATATCCACTTGTACATAGTCGTGCCTCATCCACGTACACAAGCGTAGTAATAATTTTTGTAAAGATGCTAAACATACAAAAGGGTCTTGTTGTCATGAATGTGTGTGTTGATTTTGTAAGCACTCAAATGCACATGGATGATCCCATTGTCAGGTTTATTTAAAAGTTACGTGAGCATAATCTTTTACATTACATACTTAGAAGTTAGGTTGCCTAATCTTTAATAAAAAAGTGTGACTATTGAGACTTATCCGGTTATCCATAGTTTTACTTTAGATTGTATTGTTCTTTAATGAATACGACATATTATTAGAAAACCGTATGTTTTGTTGGGACACTAAGAATACAATCCGAACGATCATAGATTGCTGAGGTTGCACATATATTTTAGTGACAGTTGCAATCCCATGAACGTGGGTTCATAAACCTTCTATGCTGTAGATGTCTCTTCGCTATCATCAACTTGGACTTCGTTCGTGATGCAACCCATCGAAGCACTTGTCTGGTTGTTGAGTTTGGGTTTTCCCAATATTTTTCTTCTTTCTCTTCTCCTTTATGGATTTAGTAGATTTTGGGCCTTTTTTACAGGAAGCATCTAAACGGACACCCACCCATGTTGAAGAAGGGGACAAGGAAAGACACACGGCAACGCCTGACGTGGTGGCGCGGCTCGAACTGTGATCTCGCCTTCAGGGCTAAGATCTGTTGGGAAATGCTGCGGTAAAATTTTGCATCTTTTTTTCCTGAGAAATGTTAATTGTTCGGTTAGCCAGCAAATAATTTAGTTCGTCAGCATTGATCGGCTGGAGAAATTATTTGTCCTACCAATCGAGCAACTAATATCGCACATTTTTTTCTTCAGCTCTCTAGAAGTTGATTTGGTAAGTTTTAGGTTATATACAGATGCTGCATTGTAAATAAGGAATTGCCTGATCAGATGCATCACATTTGTAGAATCCCTTTTTGTTTTTTTCTTTCTAATTTTTGTTGGATGTTTCGAGGTTCTCCACTTAAATTTTTGAGAAAGGCTTAGTGTACTTTTGTATTACACTTTAAGTGTAATATGACTTGTTATAATTTATGTGACATTTTATAATTGAGTTGTCACTTTATCACTCCCTCATGTGAATGGTGCCATATAGATTTTTACCTAGTTATATTACACTTAAATGCAATACAAAAATGCACTAATTTTTCTCTAAATTTTCCGCATAGAGTACTGAGTGTGATCTCAGAATTGAATAACTTAGGATTACTGTTCATTTCATTTTGATTTGCTAGGATTTGGGCCAAATTATTATACAAGCACTTTGTATAGCTGCCAATATAGAGATGTCGGATCATGATTTTCGACCTTGAAACAAAGTTAAGAGGCCCTTGATCCAGATGAGAAGAGATCCCTCTAAGCCTCTAGTCAGTTGAGGATGTTCAAGTGTGTAAGCATAGTTTCTATATATTGACATCATAATTTTTAACTTTGACTATCAATTATGTTATTTAGGAGATATATAATGGATCTTTAATATTGAGAATTAGAATTACTTCACGATAAGCTAAGAGAGACTATTATTTGTGAAAGATGTGGTGATTAATCAAGATACACCACTAATAGAAACGTACTTGGTAACTATGAGAAGAAAACTATTACGGCTAGACATTGGAGAAAATAAAGTTTCTATATTAGATGGAAGGGCCCTTTACAATAGAAGTTGAATTCCTCCAAGATCAAGGGAAGTTTTTTTTATCCGAAATGATCTCTCGTAGAAATATTTAATACTCACATGCTTACATGTTAAGAGAAACACTTACTACTTGCATGAGTGGATATATACTTGTATTTTGTTGGATTGCTTAAAGAGTCCAACAATATAACGGTCAGGATTCAAGATCCACCATGAATTTAAGGTCTGGAATATTAGTTAAGAGAGATGAACAAACAACCAAGATAACCATAATAGAAAATTAAATTACATTACAAAACTTATACAATGTCCCATTTGATACTACAAGAGAAAAGAAAAGTACATATTCTTATGGATCACTTTGCTAGCATCATGGTGCTCTAGGATCCTATTTGAAAAGGGCGCTCTACTCATGATGCCCCTTATAAAGTCATAAACTCTTTAGGGATCATTCAATCCCACCACTCAACCAAAATAATGCCAAAGCCACAACACATATAAATGAAAGCAAGAAGTATCTACTATGAAATTACTAACAAGAAAGTAGTAAAGTAAGGCACACTACCAATGAACAAAGAAACTCCAACTAGTGATGCTAACACGATCCCCAGTAGCAAACGATTTGGTGCTACAACTCAGAAGCTAGATATTACCATGTGTAAGCTATTGAGTTTGGTCATAAAACACTAGCCACAGTGACAAACCATAACCATTAGTCTCGTAGTCAGGACACCTACTGACATCCCAACTCCTAACTACTGCTTCTCACCTATCCACTTCCTATGCTGAGAGTGAGGCATATTAGGTATGCCACACACAGCAGCAAATCGTAGTTGGTCATGCCACAGTCTAGCACCTAATCACCCCAACTTAGCTCCGGAACCTTGTAGAGTAAGATATCTGAGAAAGAAAGGGATCACTAGCTAGGGATCAAGCATAGACGATGGATAAAACTAAGCATAGATAAAAAGTCCATAAGGTGTCTTCACCCCTAGTCATGAGTGCACTCAAACGACAAAAAAGAACGTTGCGCCTGCTGTCTTTCCCTTGCCTAGACATCGGCTCAATAGGGGGGGGGGGGGGGGTAGACAAACCCATTAATCGACTTGTCGGTCGAAACTTGAAAGTGCTAAAAGCACTAGTAACTGACCAGTTGAAGATGTGCTAGGATAGTAGCCTCGACAATTGTTGACCTGGGGATGTGTGAAAGCCACTAATTGCTCACTAGCTAGGAGTGTGGTCGGCATAGTGATTGCATCTAGAATCCTAAATTCGTCGCTTTTCCAAGGTGTGACATGGTCGCAGATGCACGCTCAACTACATTCATATACAGATGCCAAAACACGGTTGACACCACTCTCATTTACACTTAATGGGAAAGAGGGGCTAAAACTCTACTCAACTAAGCTCTAGACAACCGACCACACACAATCGCACAACCAAAATCCTCATCGGAACCAACTCAGACATTGATTGAGGATACAATTGCCTAAAACTCTACTCAACTAATGTGACGATCTAACCAACAAACTGACTCAATCACTGTGTTAGTTGATAGACTTTTCAGAAATGTCACTCATTCTGCGACTTTCCCTAACTGAGCATAATTAACTTCAAAGTTCTTTTCCTACTTGAGCTCTGAAAATGATTAATTTGAGTTGTTTGTAGTCTACTGATTTAGTCTATTTAACACATTCGTATATGAGGTGTTACAATCTACCCCTTTTATATAAGCGGCGTTCTCATCACTGAGTGCATATATCACTTGGTCAAACCCCTCGACAGGAAGGGCTTCTTTTCCTACTTAAGCTCCAAAAATAACTAGTTCAAATTGTTGGTAGTGTACTGATTTAGTTCATTTAACATATGCTTATATTAGGTGTTCCAACTAAGTTCTAGATAACCGACTACACACAATCGCACGACCAAAATCCTCATCGGAACCAACTCAGACATTGATTGAGAATACAGTCACCTAGAAGGATGCGTTCGCCAAACTGACCGCAGGCAGCTTCGATAAGAAAACAACTGAAGCAATCAAAAAGATATGAATGTGTCGCCCAAGGGTGACTGTGTCCCAGACATCTCCTTTAGCCCGATCATGTTCACACACAGCTACTCCCCTAAGATGTAGATGCATCTTCTTGAACATGTTATATCATGTGACTATTGTTTCAGAACGCAATCACTAAGTGCTTCTTGTTCACGCATAGTGAGGGCAGAGCTCCAGCTCTCCAGATTGGCTCTTTTGGTACACAAGTGCCAAAATGAACTGGAAAATTGACATAGGAGGGGAAGACATTGGTCCACACAACATTCACACACCATCGAACACTCACAGAGCTAGAAATATCTGAGAAAACATGAATTCAACCTCTCACTTCTTTTATATGGAAAGCTCACCAAAAATCAAAATTTTCAAAACTCTACAGACTTCTATGAGATCGAAAACACAAGAATCCACTAATGGGAGTTGTGGGGATATCACCCTATCTCTAGAAGGCTAACACCTACCCATTGGAGCCTTTGTGTAAGTTGGCCATCTCTTTCTCACCATTTCCACCATGTCTATGCCACCACCCTCTGAGGATCAGCACCACATCACTGCCACCTTGTCCAGGACGGATCTAGAGACAAATCAGTGGGGTCATATGACTCCACTGAATTTTTAAAACCCTATTTATGTGTTTAAAATTTTTCATTAAATTAATTTAGTTAGAAAATTTTTTAAAGAGAGTGACCCCACTGGAAAAATTTTTGGATCAGTCTATAACCATGTCCCCTACCCAATGTAGGCTGTCGAAAGGAGAGAAGGAGATGAAGAGAAAGAGCTCGAACCGAGAAGTGAGGGAGAACTGGTAGTGGGTTAGAGGGAACCCTTATGTATAGAAACCAACTTTTTAGAACGCCGTCAACCTTGTTTTGAATGCGCTTGCTACCCTTGCCATGATCTCATACTAAACCAACTGACACTTGGTGCCCATGCAAACTCTTGTCACTGCTGACCAACGCACTACGAGGACGAGGTTAGATGAACGGTCACATTTTTAGCCATGTAAAACACCACATGCACTTAATGTCAGAGAATCTGCTAATCGACCTCTACTAGACAAAGACAAATTAACGCATAATATATAGATTGCCCTGACTAATTGCGTTCAAAATGCATCCAATCGGGCTGCCGTGTTCATGATTAATTCTTGATGAAAATAATACAACTTCAAGAATTTCGATCTCAATATAAACTACGGGATCCAAAAAGTGTAGGATATTGCTCCAAGGGAAGTCATATGAACATAACATGGCAGAAGAGACAATGATTGGCGACAATAGTGACCAGCAACATTGTCAATGATCGATGGCAATAAGCTGTGGCAATGTGCACAATCAATAGGTAATAAGATGTTTGGTTATATTTTTTTATCATTTTTTCTCTTAAATTTAAAAAAGAAAAATGACAGACGCATAGATACATTTGGTAAGTAATTTTTATTTAGAGAAAAATTTTATCACATGTAAATTTATCTCAAAATAAAAATAAATATAGAGCAATTTAAAAAAAAAATACACGCATACGACTCCCTCCTCTCCCAATTGCCCTTGGATCGCCCCCCCCCCCCCCCCCTCCCCCGTGTCGCCCCCTCCTCCTCCCCCCCTAGATCGCCCCCCCCCCCCCCCCTCGCCGCCCCTTCTTCCTCCCCCTAATCTTCTCTACCAAACATATCAATACAAAAATTATATTTTTTTTATGTTTTTGTTAAACAGATAACGTCGAATTTTTATAATTTTAAATTTTAAGTTAAAAATTGACCCAACATGATTTTTTAGATAAAAATATTTTTTTAAAAAAAAATATTCCTAAACACCGCATGAGGCATTGGGTAGGTGCCACGTGGCCTCACAGGGTTCTCATCAGACAATCAAATAAGACACAAATATCCATCTATGCAAGAGGTACTAAATGTTACTCATACGTTAAATCCATTTTGTCCAAACGTGAAAAAAAAATATGGGAAATGGATTAATTTGCATGATTTTTTTTTTTTCAAACAGGGAAGGGAGCGGGTGACACCACCTGGTTGGCCGTGCAGCCAAAGACGTAGGGCGGCGGTGCCACCAGAGATCCCGTCCCCAAACCCCGCGCGTTATCAAGATTGGCGGGGAACGAGTGGTGGGCGGCGCGGGCTCCATCATCTCCGAGCGTGCGAGCGTGTGGTAACAAGGCAGGCGCTGCCCCCAGTAGAAGAAGTAGAGGCCACGGCGCAGGCGCGTCGACGGGCTGGGCTGCGGCAGGAGAACACTCTTTAACTCCGCTGCCATCCAACACCGCTCCGCTCGCCGGCTGCTGCCACGCCCCATGGCGTCCGCCACCGCCTCCGCCCTCTCCTCTACCTCCGCCCTCGTGGACGGCAGGGCCACCTCCACCCGGCAGCTGGGCCCGGCGCCCCAGTGCGTGGGCCTGCCGCCTCTCGTCCCCCCGCCGCAGGTCGCGCCGCAGACCCGTGCACAGAGGGCGGGCGCCTACTGTGAGCACCCCCCACCCGTTCCTCTCTGCCTGCGTTTCTAGTTCTCCGCTTCTTCCCATTCTCTCCAGCCTGGGTTCTTGGGTGCCTTGCAGTCTGTAGTGTATTGTTGGGGAGGGCGAGGGCGAGGGCTTCTTAACTATCACGTGCATTCGTCTTCTCTCCTCCGTTGCTTCGTTGATGCCTAGGATCGATGCACTTTTCCTGCTCTATTTGGAAGCTGGTTCCCGATTTTTTTCCCCCCTCCCCACCGCCCTTCCTAAGATTTGAGCTTGCAAGCAGGAAATCCCTCTTGCAGGGCTCTGTTCAGGTGTCCATTTTGCGGATTTACCATCGGACTGGGAAAACCCATTCTTCTCTTTTCCTTGCGGGAGATGGTGGAATCCTTGCATGTGTCCGTTCGCACGGGCATTTGCAATTCCATTTTTTTCTAGGAACTTAATCGATACTGTTTCCCAGGTCGCAAGATTGTCCGCAATGTTGCGGCAATCGCCGGCGGGGAATCGATGACGGCGACAATAGCTGCCCCTGAAGAATCTGCGGCACCGACGGCAGTGAATGGAGAGGCCACAACAGGGATATACATCACTGAAACGCCGGAATTTGTGAAAACCATACAACAAGCCGTACATTACATCTCTAATTTACTTTTGAATTTTAGAATTAAACTAACTCGTATCATATGCAGCTTGGACATCATAAAACTCAGTATTTGTGGATTCCAAGAAGGTTTTTTTTTCCCCTTTTCTTTTTTCTTTGGGATGATATGCCTGTTTTCTGGACAGTGGGACAAGGTTGAAGACAAGTATGCAGTTTCAACACTTGCCCTTGCCGGAGCAGTCGCACTCTGCGGCACCGCGGGAATGATCTCGGTAATCTCTCCCCAAATTAGAACGCAATTGATGGCTGGGTTACTGTTGCTGTTCTTTACTAATCTTCTTCACTTTCCCATTATTAGCTAAGATGGTTTCCATTTTGTTCCTCTCTTGCAGGCAATCGATAGGCTCCCTCTGGTTCCAGGTGCACTTGAGGTGGTTGGAATCGGATACACCGGGGTAATCCTGATTAATATACTCCATAAATTTCTCTTCAAATGCATTTATTAACGATTTGTTCATTAATTTTCACATTAATTGGCTAAAATATCTACCATTAACAAATGCATTTCCTTCTTATCATTTTTGCAGTGGTTTGCATACAAGAACCTGTTTTTCAAGCCTGACAGGTGGATTCTTACACTCCTCTCACAATTGTTTCGTTTTTCTTTTGACCATCTATTGTGAAATCAGTGTTATTGCAATAATGATCCATTTTTTCTCCAGTTATCTCTAACTGAGGAGCATGAGAATTTTTTCAAAAATAGTGGTTAACATCATTTACATGAATCATTACATTTGTCATGATGTCACTTAGAAATCTCAGGTAATTACACAAAATGTTCAATCTTAACTCATCTTTAATGGTTAACCACATCCTACATCCTGTCCATACATGAGGAAAGATCTCTATGTAGCCATGGTCAAAGGAGCTCCATGCCATAATAAGCTTTTAGACATCACATGCTCTTTTCTCTCATGGAAACCATGATAAGTTTTCCAAGTGAATGCAAAATACATTGGCAACAACTATGGGGAAGGGGAAAATGCTTGCTTACTAGTGGAGTCCATTTCACATGGCATTTCTCACGTCTTAATGTACGCATGGCCATTATTGCTTTATATCAAGGTTTCACATTCTAAACTATGTATGTTCTCTGCCTGTTGGCTGTTGATTTCTTTCTGAATAGTAGAACTTTGGGACTGGCAATGTTCTATTAAGACGTCATTGCTAATGGAAGACCTTTGTCATTATGCACATTAACTATCACCTTAGTTTTGCGTTTTCTTCTGCTCATTTTTGCTCATCTAACAGACATAGTTTAGGCAATAATGACAATCCTTTCAAGTTACTCTTGATCAAAAAGTGAAAATAAAATACTTGTAACTACTAAATGAAGAGAGAATCGATCACCAGATCAAAAGTTATAAAATTTATATGTTAAAACTGATTTCACACATCTAGGTTCTTACTTGTTTTCTTTTGTAATGCTATGCAGGCAAGCTTTTGTTGCAAAAGTCAAGGACATCTACAAAGAGATAACTGGAAGCAGTTCTTGAGTTGAGACTTTACCCTGCTTTCTTCATACTATATTGGAAGCTAAGTAATCCGGTTGAGATCAACTATCATGGGGTGAAATAATTATTTACAAGGATGAAATAGCCTCCAATGTCCAGTATGTTCAGCATGTTTATATAAAGGTGCTTTAACCATATCAATCATTGCAAATGATCGAACACGTTTCTGTGCATTATAAAATCTAAGCATTATTATGTTTACTCCGATTCAACTTTGTATAATGGATGTCCATCTTTCGATGGTCAAGCTTAGTTTTTTTTTTTTGACCTACACTATGATATAAATTATTCAAAAGTATATACTAATGCTTGTGAGCTTTGTTCTTTACTATGGCTTTCAAGCTGTGATCTGTGCGACACAGACTACAATGTCAAGTGCCAACATGGACACATGAGATATGGCAATTTGTAGAAGACAAGACATGGGGACATGGGAATAATATAAGTTATGTCGGCAGAGTTGTGCATATCTATATGAATAAAATGACTCCTCCATAATTCTCATAGCCTTGAGAAGGAAGACATGGATTTCTTGTTCCTCTCAGCCTTGAGTAGAAAGACAGATCTCTTGTTTCCATGATGATTTATTATAGATTCTCTTAGGGAAATTTGATTCGGTGAAAGATTAATTAGGAGTTTCTAAAGATTTTGAAAACTTTATAGATTACAATTAGGTTGGAGATAACATAGCTCTAAATATTCATCATGGTCTTAGGCATCGTTTAGTAACATTTTTAGGGATTTCACTTTTTTGAAATCTCAAATCTCACAAGAAACTCTTTTACACCAGCTTTTAAAGTCCAAAAATTAAGACATCATCGCTACCTTTTTTTTCTCTCTATCTCTCTCCTGTCTTAAAATCTATTTTTAAACAATCCAGAATCTATTTTACATGTTTCATAACTAGAGGGAGGAAAAATAGATTTCAATTATTAAATGATTAAAATCTACATTTTAAAAGTGTTACCAAACAATGTTATTCAGAGTGAGAGGCCTTTCCATGTTGTTTTGACAAAAAGAAAAAACTCATGTTGACGTAGACTATGATCATGAGTATCTTGAATCAGAGCTTTCAAGCCGTCGAAGGTCAAAGGTTAATGTAGCAACATGTAAGAGTTATTAAAGATGGAAATGGGAATAGGTAGTCTCATTTCACATTAAAATTTGAAGTAAAAATGGGACAAAAATGTTTTTGCTTCCACCATATCTGTTTTGATGAATAATTCTAAGTCATACATGTATGCATTTTCAAAATTTGATCAATATAATTTTGAAAAAAATAAAATTATAAATCCTCGAACCCCTCAAATTATGCAAATTCCTAGGATTTGCTAATTCACAATATGAAATTTACGTGATCTCAATGATTGAATGGCTATCTTCAGCACAATTTAATTAATTAAGAACCGTATTGATCTAACTAGGCCTCTTTAGGGGTGGCAATGAGCCGAGCCTGGACCGGACCCGTGTTGGCCCGGGTCCAGCCCGGTCTCCAATCGTTCGGCCTAAGCCAGCCCGGCTCGGGACGAGGCCCGATTTTTTGAAGCTCGGCCCGACTCGAAAAAATTAGGTAAAACCCGGCCCGGCCCGGCCCAATTTATTTTTAAAGATATTTTTATTATTTATTATTTATTTTTATAATAAAATTAATGTTCATTGAATCAAAATAGCATAAAGTAAACATTAGACTAATCTAGATAAACTTATTTCTAATTGTTACAAATATGAAATAAATGATAAGTCATTAAAGATAGCTCCACAACATAATTTTCAATTCAAATTTTTAGAATAATAGAATTATCGCCATGTTACTTATTTTTTTAAAATAAAAAATACCGGGCCGCCCGGGCCGGGCCTAGCCAAGCCCGAGCTCGACCCAATCTTACTCCGGGTCGGGTCGGGCCGGGCCGGGCTCAAAATTAAAAAAATGTTAAATCGTTCGGCCCAAGCCCGTGTAAAATCGGGTCGGGCCACGGGCCTTCGGGCTGGCCCGGCCCAATTGACATCCCTAGGCCTCTTATACCATTCATGACTGACCTTCATCAGGTACGCAAGATCATCGTCGTCCTCACCATACGGATTGATATAGTCCAAGCTTTTTCCACATATATGGTATCAGACCCTAATAACTTTCCATGCTAATACTAACTAATACCATTAAAATCAAACCCTGTAACTTTTTAATCGCATGTACTCAAATCATATATGTCAAGTATTGATGAAGTAGGTCCCAACCAACCAAGATCTTGTCTGTTAGATCTCAAAGGATCTGATATCGAGATCTTAGGTCTGTTGATAGAGAGAGGGAAACAAAGTTACCGATGTCACCTGTAACAGTGGTTGGTGTCGCCTATCTTATAAGAAGTCAATCAGAGAAAAAGATTCTGAGTTCGACCATTCGACATTCAAGTCAGATCCTTACTCTAGTAGGAAAGTAGAGTATGAATGGAGGAGAGAGAGAGAGAGAGTGGGAGCTAAGGTGAGTCGAGTTCTCTTGTAAGAATTTAAAACCTCTTATCTCATTACCTGTGATGAGGAGACATTTTTATAGGCGATATCTTCTGTGATCCTGTTAGATCGCTTAACTATGCAAGGTTGGGAAAGTTTCCCCAAGGTGCATAGCCCTTAGAAGAAAAGTCACAAACACACACACGCACATTTCTAGAGAGAGAGAGAATTATTAAAAAAAATTAAGAGTTATAAAAGATAAGTTAATTTTTTGCCCTGGTAAATAAATAGAATAAAAAATAGAGATATACATGATAAAATACATGGAATATATATCACACTCTACCCTAGTTTAGTATGAGATTGGCTTACGACTTAGGAGGGAACAGACTGAAGAAATTTTTTCCAAAGAAGAAAATAGATTAACAAATCAATTACATTAGAAAAGCATTCATAAAGATCTACAAATATCTCTTACTAGAATGGAGAAAATAATATTTACGATGCTTAATTATCTTTCAAACTCTAACATTTTATAAGTTTAATTAGACAAGTTCTAATTAAGATTCTTATTTCTATTTTCTAAACAATGTTATATTTATATATATGAGTCTTAAGATCTAGTAAGTTAATCAGAACTAATCACATGCTTATTGTAGAGGTCAAAAATAGGTCAACAAACTCCTACCATTTGATCTCCGTGGACTTTTAGACTTGTTAATGAGGAAAATATTGCTCACACCTACAGCCTATGAGAATAGTCAAGGGGCTCTATAGGCGATTACAAGGAAAACTTTCTGATACTTAAGTCAATGAACCAGCCATAATAAGAGTGGTTAGGTGGAAAGGGAGAGAGTCTGGGTGCTCTTATATGCATGTGTGAAAGTTTAAATCTTGTTTTATCTCATTTGTTTGTTGTTTACCTTCCTTTAAGTATGTGTTGAGGACCTCATGCCTACTACTCTCTCCTGGTTATGTTGTTTGACCATTGAAGATAGTTAGGATGCATGTTGGATTGACATGACCTCAAGCGAGGGTTGGAGTGTTGTTCAACCCTATCTGTAAGACATTGGTGGAGCCATGTTGTCGCCACTATAGTCTTTAGGGGAGATGAGATATATTGGATAGATGGAGAGACTATCTCCTGATATGGTAGAATCGTGTCGAATAGCTGACAGTACCTTACTTTAATATTGCAAGGGCGTATTTGGACCCAAATTTAAATATTAAAATAAATAAAAGTTATAACATTTGAAAGGGTCTCAATATAAGTTCCAAAACTAAAATACACAAACCTAAACTTATTGACATATTGAATTATTGTAACTTAAATTCAATTTAATGTCCCAATAAGTAGACTCACACATTAAATATAATAAAGATTCAAAATTTAAATTTATGTCATAGTGGTCTTTTGTACCAAGGTTTGTCGTACCACTGCATATCACAGTGTCACGACCATACCATACAATGCCAGGAGCTTTATGAGCCCTGACACGACCAATTCACCCCCCAATTTCTTTTGATCGATTGAACGATTTCTTTTGACCAAACGACTGATTCTTAGGATCTACTAGGTCTTCAAAGGGAGATGAAAAATGATTGACTGACTTTACCATTACATTCCATTGAAAATTCGACACGACTAGTATGCACGACACGACCAACCTTGTTTTAGACTGCATCTTTTCTATCTTTTGCCCAAAATCTTAATGCAAATATATATATTGTATTACGTTTATGTCCAATCAAATTCATAAGAAAAGTCCTATAAATATTTCCCTTTAGTGGACTTATAAAATCTTCAAACTTAATGGGCGAAAGACCTAAAACAAAATATTCCTTAAAACCCTTATGATAAGTCTAATTGGATAAATATATAATGATAATCAATATTAAAAAATATATGAAATATAATAATAAAGGATATTTATCGAATACCTTCGATATTGAGATGAAATCAAATTCAGAACTTAATACTAAAAATAATCAGGGTTATAATACTTGAAATGGATCCAATATGGGTTTTAATACCAAATACCATATTGGAACTCATTAATAGACTTAACTATTCAAATCCAAATATAACTTCATACCTTAATGAAAAGATCAAATATATGATCCAGTAAATATTCAAAATTCAAATTAGGGCCATTATAGTCATTTAGAATATAGTAAAGATTATATTACCTTCATGTCCAAATAAATTTATAAAATAGTATTTACAAACTTTTTTCTTTAGCAAGCTTAAAGAAGTCCCAAAACTTAATGGACTAAGAACCTAAAATAAAATGAGAATATTAGATATACACTCAGGATGCGTACTGTTTAGGCCATCACTATGGTGTCCTTATCTATGTGGCACCATACGTGGTGTTATACAAGTGTGTGGTACTTGTCTCTATAAGTATCTAACATTTCTCGGGTAAGATAGATATTTAATTACTTCTAAAAAGTCAAAAAATGATAAAATAACAACAATTAACATCCAAAATGATATTATATTTTTTTATAAAAATGTTAATCAAATATTTATCCTATTAAGTAGAATATAGATTCTTAAATGAATAAATGTTAGTATCAAATAGTAAAACATAAACTAATTAAGAGACAACTATCCAAATTACTTAGGCAACTTAATAATCTAAAGAGGCACTTTATTCTCAGTTGATTAGGTAAAAAAATTATTCGATCAGTCGCCCCACTGGTTGGGGCACTGGCCCCATACCATAGTTTCTTTTTAGGCCTGAGACTCGCGCCCCAATCAATGGGATAGCTGGCCGAGTAATATTTTCTTTTATGCAGCTTTAGTGTTTCTCAATAACCAAATAAGAAGGCCCAAACATAAAATCTAATAATCTTCAAATTTCAAATTAGTGGTGTTTTGGTCATTTAGACCTTAACTTACTACCATTTCTTCACAAATTTGATGCAAAAATACTCATTATATTGTGTTTATATTCAAACAAATTTATAGACCTTATAGACTTCTTCTTTTAATAGATTCATTAAAATTGTATTGTCTCAAAGTATGACAAACTCAAGGGTGCAGAGGGAGGGGAATATGTAAATTGTGTTAAGATCCTTAAAAAAGATGATATTAGTTTTAAGATCAAATAACTAAACTTAAATTTTAAATTATGTAAATACTAATTTAATTTAATAACTCAATAAGTTAAGACTCAAATACAAGATCTTGTAGGTGGGGACGGATACAGAAATTTTATTGAGTGGGGTCACTTATATTATTATTTAATATTTATATAACTAATATATTATATATAATATAAATATAATATAATATACATAAGGCCCACTGAGACAATTCAGTGGGGTCACCTCTTATATAAAAACTCATCAAAATATCAATTATATGGTCATTTCACACAAACAAATTTCGATTTTTTATTAAAATAATCATATTTTATTATCTAATTATTTAAATAATCACATTAAAAAATAATTTCCAAATAGTCACCAAATTGCCACGTTGGCAAGTTAGTGACCGAAAACCGAATGCCAATGTGGAGTCGGCATTGAGAATACAAACTCCAAAGTCGGCATTGACAATACCGACTTTGGAGTCGGCATTGCGATTGCCGACTCCAAAGTCGGTATTGCAATGTAGACTTTGGATGTTTAAAATATAAAACAATCGTCCGCCGTGATACCCTGTTTAAAAAAAACCGTAAAAACCATATTTGTAACATGTGATGTGAGTGCGAGCTTGGTCATCTCTTCCTCTTCGTTTTTAAAATAAAAAAACGCTACTCACTGCAGCGCTACAGTAAGTACTGTAGTGCTACAGTTAGTAACAGTAATTTAAATTATTTACATTTTCTGTCTTCGTTTTAAGATTTTTTAAAAAAATTGATTGGAGAATATTAGATCTTTATTTTATAGATTTTTTAAATATAAAAAATAACATAAAAAGTGTAAATTTATAGCAGTTACTGTAGCAGCTACAGTGACCTAACTAAATTGCTGTAGCACTACTCATTTTTGTTTTAAAATCACTGTAGTGCTATAGTAAGTACTGTAGTGCTATAGTTAGTAACAGTAGATTTAAGCTTTTTACATTTTTCTGTTTTTGTTTAAATTTTTTTAATAAAATCTGATTGGATAACATTAGATTTTTTATTTTATAGATTTTTTACATATAAAAAATGACATAAAAATTGTATTTTTATGGTTACTGTAGCGCTACAGTGAGTAGTATTTTTTATTTTAAAAACGAAGAAGAAGAGATGACCAAGCTCGCACTCACATCACAGGTTACAAATATACTTTTTACGATTCTTTTTAAATAGGGTATCACACGACAGACGATTTTTTTATATTTTAAACATCCAAAGTCTGCATTGGCAATACCGACTTTGCAGTCGGCATTGCCAATACCGACTTTGCAGTCGGCATTGGCAATGTCGACTCCGAAGTCGGCAATCGCAATGCCGGCCAACTTTGGAGTCGGTATTCTCAATGCCGACTCCACATTGGCATCCGGTTTCCGGTCACCAACTTGCCAACGTGTCAACTTGGTGACTATTTTGGGAATTATTTTTTTAATGTGATTATTTAAATAATTAATTAATAAAATATGATTATTTTAATAAAAAACCCAACAAATTTGAGTGGGGTCACGTGACCCCACTCATTCTATGCTGCGCACATCCATACTTGTAAGGACTCAAATTTCAATTGAGATAGACCTTATGTTATCCCATTCCATTAATATCTAACACAAAAATATTTATTATTGTATTTATGTCTAAATAGAATTATAAAATAATCCTTACAAACTTCTTTTTTAATGGACCCATAAAAGTCCCAAAACTTAATATGCTAAAAAAATCAATATAAAATGGGACTTAAAGTCTCTTATAAGAAATGTAAGATATATAGTGTTTGACAACCCATGTTAAAAATATGATTCTAGATTACAATCATTCAAAATCAACAGTTTTTCACTCATTTTGTCAAATGTACAAAATAAATTTTAGCTTTTCAACAAGTAACATGAGTGGAAAAAAAATATTTATGGATTCTTCCGATAATTGTAAATCACTTTTTTCTCACTTATCTTGTCAAATGTACAAGATAACTTTTGGATTTTGAGAAAATAGATTTGAAGAGAGAGAGAGAAGAATAATTGTGTGTGAGATTTCTTATCTCAAAAGCTAATAAAGAGTTATTTTTAACTGAATTTTAGATTTTCATAAAGTGAAATTTGCAACCCACCACTTAAGATGATAAAGATAAAAAATTTAATATACAAAAGGATATATAAAAATAATAAAAATATAATATAATATAAGATTTTGAAAAGATATAGATGAATTGAGAGGAACCTAATATATATAGATTCAAGAGAACCACTTGACTCCCGTTCGGATGGGAGTCATTCCACTTATACATGTGAGATGGAGCCCACCCCACCCCATGTGAGTAAGATGATTTTCATCCAATATTTTTCTAGATTCAAATATTCAAGTTGAAACTATTAAACAACTTAAATATGCAAACATATACATAATTCAATTAACTCAATAAAACATTTTGAACATTAGATCTACTAAGGATTCAAATTTCAAACTAGAGGTGTTATTGTCATTTAAACTATGGTAGACCAGACCAGTGAATTGGACCGAACTCTCCAAATATCGATATAAATTGTAAAGTACTAATTTGATTTATATTAAAATTATAATAAAATAAAAAGAATTAAAAAATACTTAATAAGACCGAGGTCTTAGACACGGTTGGAACTAGACGTATCAGACCAGTACGATCCGATACACCCAACCACAATTTAAAGCTCATCTTTTCCACCATTTTTTCTATATATAATACAAATATCCACATTCTTGTAATTATGGCCAAGCATATGTATAAAATTGTCTTTACAAAATTTTCCCCTAATAAAAACATAGTGGGTCAGACTAATGAATCGGACTAGATCAAGACTCCTTAGATTTAATGGTATGAATCAGTGTACTATCTCGGTTCGGTCAGATTTGATTTAATTTATATTAAAATTATAATAAAAACAAAAATAATATAAATACCAAAATAGATCACCTGTGCCTACAAACTAGACACCTTGAACTGTTATGGTCTAATACGCCCAACTATGAATAGAAGTTATAAGACTTAAAGTGTAAAAGTCTAAAACAAAATGGTCTTAAGTTCCTTATAGGACATCTAATAAAATAAGTAACAAGTAATATCTTGAAAAATATATACAAATGACAAAGAGAATGTCTTTATCATTAGGTAGGTTTGAATTTAGATATTTAAACATACATAAATTAAGATATTTGAGAAAAACCCAATATGAGTTTCAATAGCAAATATATATGTAGGTATAAACTCATTAAAAATCAATTCGATAAGTAGTTAAGCCCAAATAATTAGAGTTTATCAATCATGATAAAAGATATTATGATTTGATAACTCTCATAGGATATTCAAGTGATAAATAGACTCAACATTTAAAATTGTTAATAACCCTATTAGATGGTCAAATTATTGATAAAGATGTTTTGTGGTTATAAAGTGCACATGAGAGTCAATATGGTTAATAACATAAATCTCAATTGATAAAATATTTGTGTCAAATCTATTTAGACATTTTACCAATCACATATTAATAGACTACCAAAGTAGCTTAAAAAGACTTAACTATTCAAACTCAAATATAACTTACTTATAACTTAATAAGATCTAAAAATTAGTTCCAATAAGAGTTCAACTTTCAAATTAGAAGCATTAAGATTATTTAGAATCCATTTTCTCTTCCCTTTTCCCAAAATTTTAACTAAAGTAAAAATACTATATTATATTTCTGTTTAAATAAATTTATAAATCAGTCCCTACAAACTTCTTCATTTAATAAATGCATTAGAGTTTAAGTCTTTATTGGCTAAGAACTCAAAATAAAATCAGTTGTAGATCTCTCATATAAAATCGAATAATCATTAAATGACTTGAGATCTATTTTGATTTAAGTTCTTGTCTCGTTAAGTTTTAGACTTCTGTGACACCATTAAAGAAAGAAGTCATTAAACATTGTGTTATAAATTTATTTAGATATAACTATAATATAGTGAGTTTTTTTTCTAATAGAATAGAGAAATTATTGTAAACACATGCTGGAACTTTATGTTAATGGCCCAATTTCAAAGAATTGCTAATTTAACATAAATTATAATTTTAAACATCTAAAAACAATTTATATGCCTGGTAATATGAAGTTTTGCTTCATTATGCTATAATTAACAATTTTACATATAGATATCAACTTTTTATAATTATGTATATGCCTTTATTTATATATTATGTTATTTAATTGCATGGATTATTGATTAGACTTGTGAATTTTATTGAGAAATTTATGTTTAGTGACTTTAAATCACCCTCATATTTTTAATTATCGCAAAAGACCTAGAACTTATTAACTAGAATTGTACAAGCACATAGATATCCTCACCCAAATGTGGAACATCTTTATGCATTCTTAAATATTAAGACTTATTGAAATATCATATTGTGTAATTATTCATAAACCATGCATTATGGTTTGTATGATGACTCTGCGATTCTTTTTTTGATAGGGCAAATGTGGGTATAAGGATTTGAACCTAGCACCTAAGATGTACAATGGAGGATCTTAACCACTGAGCTACTCCTTACGTACAAATATGATTTTAACTATAGTTAATTAGTATTACTTGAAATTACAAATAATTATTTGTCTATACCATGATGGTATAATGGGTTTTATACTTGAACATGATAGTGTCAAGAAATTTATTAATTTTGGTAAACAACATATTTATTTATTTTGGTAGGTGAGATGATGGGGAGAGGGGAAATATGAGGAGGGTGTGGGATCGATCCCACACCCATCCCCGTCTCCCCCCTTTTCACATCAAAGGGGAGACCACCGCACCATGCGCGGCTCTCGTAAACAACATATTTACATGTCATATACAACAATAGCAAGAGTATTTACTAGTAATTAGCCTTTGTGAAGTATGATGCCACTAATGAAGTGTGAAAGTGATACATTGCTCTATAACAAATAGATAATTAGTTTCTTTTGTTTCATTCTCAATGCTATGTTAAAAATTATATGTCAATCAAAAAAATAGAGGAACTTATTTATATGATATTAAAGTGGGATAGTATGTATTAACATAATGCTTACTCCATCATTAATGACTTAGCTAAAGAATTTATTGATCTTATGTTATATGGAAAAACAAAAATGTTGTGTTTCTTGTAACTATCATAATATGTGTCAATGGATATTCTTAATCTAAATGTGAATGTTGAATTGGAGGTACATTGAATTGACATGATTTTCAAATTGTGTACACTCATGTGGTGATTTTCAAATGTGAATCCAAAGACCATATTTTGCATAGAGAATTTGTTATTTTATATTTAGGTCATGGGATAATATTAGATTTATCTCGTAATATGACCTAAATAAAAATATGTCTTTAGACTTATCTTTAGTAGTATATGGATATATCTCCAATTCTAAATAAGATGAGAATATTTTTTATATGAATCTTGATGGATAGATCCTATGTAAAGAGAAGGAGTCTTAGTCCCTCTATCTCATATAAATATATGATATTCAAAGGTTCAGGCCGAAGTGTAGAGAGAGAAGACTTAATCTTATGTAGATCATGTTTCAATTTCTAACATTTTTGGTTGAGTGAAGATCTTCTCTAAGTGATTGCATTAGTATTGTGAGATTTTAGACGATAGATCTAGACATACTTCCACACATGAAATCTAACATCTATTCCACTTTTTTATAGCATTGTGATCATAGTGTAAGATAAGGTTCTCCATAGTTTACATTACCTAATATGGGGGAGAAAGTTTCTTCAAATTAAATCCTATCAAATAAAAATCATGTATTCAATTATGTTTAACTAAATTAAAATTGTAAATAAAGTTAAGGTATCTATTATATGTAACCAATTTTTTTTTTAAATGTAGATGTGGTCACCTTTTCTATGGACTCCTTAAGACTCTAAATTTGATAAACATTATCTATTATATTCAACAAAGTGTAAATGCTAAAATGTATATGTTATTATATACAACCAAGTTTGGTTAATATTCTATTAACAAGTTTGATACAAGTTTTAAACCACATTAAAAAAGTAAAAAAATTAGTTTTTGAGACTCTCCAAGTCGACTATGAAAGTTCTTTTGTTTGCTCTTTCTCATTCATAATCCTCTCCTTCATATTTCTATCTTTTTAATTCAAGGGAAAATGATTACTACCCATGAAAAGGGGTAGCAATACTGCACGCCCAGGCAGTACTGCTACCCATTTCATGGGTAGCAAGTGCAAATATAATCTAAATTTCTGTACATATATTAGAGACTTTAAAATGAGAAATGCCTTTAGATCACCATTTTGTTGTGACCTCTTTCATACAATTTGTATTGAAATCAGAACATGGAAGAATATTAATTTAAATTTGGTCTTTCTAAGTACTAAATTTATGCTGTTCACCTTGGCTGTTTATCTTTAAATTGAGTGGGCGAAGTGAGATAGGTAAAAAAAGAAGGTGCCTCACTGTAACATTATTCATTCAACAATATTTACTGAAAGTTCCTTATATCAAAACTATCATTTCAATTAGATGGGTATTAAGTTCAGTGCTCCCATGTTATATAAGTTTGACGTTCACAACTACATAATCTAAGTAAAATGACATAAAAATGAAGATAAAAAACAAATTACTTTTTGGAGAGTTCGAATTTGCTCCCACAAAGCATGGTGGGATTATGAAGTTTATAAGTAATATAACAATGGCCATAGGTGATCTAAAGAAGTTGGTTTCCATTGTTAAGTCATTTGGTCTCATTTTAGTGTTCTAAGTTTCAAACTTTGCAGCACTTATTTCCAGGAAAGAATAAAGTAGATGCAATCCATTTTAGAAGGTTTTCATGTGAGTTTTGCATACACATGAAGGATGTTATATGTCTTTACATGAAGTTATATGTAGTATTTATTGATTTGAAAGTTGAAGCCAAACTTGCTCTAAGTTAGGTGAGCAAACTTTAAACAGCATGTTGCTTTGACAACTGATAATCCAGTCATACATGTTGTTGTGTCAAAGTCATGAAGTGTCAGGATTGACCAGCAAATGTGGGCTTCACGCCGGCCCAATAAGGCATAAATGATGGTCCAAGATCATGATTTTAAGTGGGCCTGTTCAGCCCATCCATTTGAGCTTTTTAGGTAGCAATGTCATTTTTCTTCTTTTTTTCCCCAAAGAAAGCACACAATCTCATCACCTATTGGGCTGTCAAATATATGAAAAAATTAAAAAAAATTATATCTTCTTAAGCAATGGGTATGCCACTTCCTTTCCTTTCAGCCTATCAAGGGATGTAAGATCATCTTATGTTTTTTTTTCTTCAACTTTTTACCATACGATGGAATGAAACCTAACATTTTAATTTATTTATATATAAGAAATATTTATTACACTTTCTAATTATATATTTTTAGCATACTTTTGAGCTTTTTGTTAGCTAATATTTAGTGGCATGTTGTGGCCATCCAATGAGAAGTCAAAATATACTAAAAATATAATTAGAAAGTGTAATAAATATTTCTCTTTATATATATAAAGTGATGTCGCAGTATGACGATGCATCCCCGTCGTACTGTAGCTCTCGCCGTTGGATCACGATCCAACGACAGAAAACTAAAAAAAAAAGTGCACGCCCTACCGGTTTCGTGCATTTTCGACGTGCGCGATCCAACGGCAGGAATTAAAAAAAAAGTGATTGCCCTGTTTTGCGCACTTTCGGCGTGCAAAATACGCAGCGGGCGTGTGCATGCAGAACCGTCGGATTTCTATGCAAGCGTCCCCGCTCGTAACATAGCATAAATATATATATACTAGTTGAACACCCGTGCGATGCACGGTTATTGATTATAAAATATATTAATAAATAAAAATATTATTTATAAAAATATATAATTTTTATTACAAAAATAGTTAAACTAAATATAATTAAAAATAAATCTTATTATAAATTACCAATCATTTTTTAATTAGCAAGAAGAAAGAGAGATAGTGGTGAGGGTGGATAGGAGATTTTTAATATTTAAATAAAAACATTTTATAATTAGTATAAGTATTTTTTTTATTGGACATAAAGTCAAAATAAATAATTTGAATTACAGATCTCAAGAAAATGTTAGAATAATATGAATTTTAAGATAATGAAATAGAGAATATAAACTTACTGTAGCCACGTAGTAGTACATGCACTGTAGCTACATTACATAGCTACAGTTCTGTAGGTGAATATTTTGTTTCAAATATTATTTTTAAAGCTGTATAATATCATTGAATGGAACACAGTAAAAAAAACTAACTCTAATAGAACAATCTATATATACTATTATATTAAAACTTAGTAATTAACTTAATTACCAATAATCTTAACTATTAAAATAATCTTAAAATAATGTTAACAATTATTCAACATATGATTGTACAAAACATATATAACGAAATATATAAATAATAAAATAAAAACAAAATTTAGGTTCAATTTAAATTATTATCTAAGTTATGACTATATAAATTTGCAAGAAAACAAATATACCTGAAAGTATGACCTAATTGGATTTTGTTCTTATGTTAATCCAATCAATATAAGCATTCAAACAAATATAATAGTGAAACTAAAATACAAAGAATAAGAATAAAAAATATGTATAATTAGTCAACTTTCTAATGTATAACATAATATATACTATAATATAGATAACCATATTAAAATAGAAAAAAAATCTTATGTACAGAAAGATAATATTGTTAAAATGAATGAAGATTCTTATTAAGAATAAAAGTACAAAATTACAAAACCTGTACGTTCTACAAAAGAATTAAGAGTCAGAAAATTGTATTTTTTATCATATTCTCTCTCTCTTTCACTGTAGCTTCGTGGTTTTGCTACAGTTGCTCCAGTGCCCCTTCGTGTTCTTTTTTTTCACCTTCTCTGTTCGCGGCATTTGAGTATCCTGGCCACCTCCAGCTTCCTGTTCTCCCTTCAGCAGAGCGTACAAAGTTGTCGCGGGGTAGGCGGTGTTGTTGCCGATGCCGCTGTCGGGGCGGTAAAGCGGACTGGGTGGATGCGACGGAGGCAGAGGAAAAGAAGAGGCCGCGGTCCGCAGAATTTGCTGTCGGGAGAGGCAGCACTGTTGCCGACGCATTCGCATCCTGCCGAGGCGGCGGTTCATGGCATTGCGGAGGCGGAGCTGTTCGAAATAGAAGAACTGGATGGCCATCTGGACAGGGAGGCTCTCATTCTGGGCAGCGTGGCTTCAGGTGTCCGCAGCAAACTCTGCACCTCCCGAATGAACACGATCGTTGGGAGCCTCGATCGTCCGCAGCATCGCCTCTAGCTCCACATTGTTCAAGTACTTCGACAACTGTAGCGCCTTCCAGCCGTCCACGGCCGATTTTCTCGGGGCGCAGTGACTGTGCTTGGGCTTCCACGGTTACGCCACCCTCCCCCTCCCTGCGCTTCCCAGCCATGAAATGGGGCGGCCAAGATGCTGAACATGCCGGCGAGGCGATGAAGACGTGGAGCTGCAGCGGGGAGGCCCCCTGGCACTCCATGCCATACGGTTCGAAAATGCTTCGCGGAAGTGGTGCTTGGGGCGGAGGGAAGGCGAACAGGGGCTCCGGAGGCAGTTCAATAGCAGGTGAGGGAGCCGCGTAGGCGGCTCGCAGGTGGCGGACTTCAGGGCGATGGGTCCGACTGGGGAGGTCAACGCGTTGTAGTGGAGAGAGAGAATCAACGAGAGACTGAGAGAGAGGGTTCAGAGAAAGAAAGAAGAAGCAGGGTCGGGCGCAGTGGGCTCGACGTCGGAGCGGCTCGCGAACGGGTGCGAGCGTCAAGGGAGGGGCCCTGCTCACGAACGCAGACGTTGGCGGGGTGCTGACCTGCGCACGGGAGGCCGAGGTCGAGGATCAATAGTTCTATTCCAGTAATCTCTCCCTGGATCGACCATCATGCCTCCGTCTCCACCAACTTGCTGCCATTGTAGCCCCATGAACAACCTGTTCTCCCCATCTGCAGTGCTTTTGCAAGAAGCCTCCTGTGTGGCCAATGATGTTGCACCACTCAGTGTTTCGAAGGGTGCCGTCAACACCCGCTATCCCGCCACACTACCTTCCACATCTTCTCCATTTCCATGGTGGCCGCTAACTCCGTAAAATACAGAAAATACTATAAAGAGAATGCTTGGGACTGCAAATAACTGAGGAAAAAAACATACAGGGAGAGGGACGTTCATCCTGGCGCCCAACGGGTCTCCGTTCTTTTACGGCATCTTCTTGGTGCCGCCTCCCTCCGGCAGCCACGGTACTGGTCCGTTGACAGTCCTCGCTCTCTGCCCTACGTCGTGCAGGGTTTTGTTCGCCAGGGCGAAGGGCGACATCGCATGGCCGTTCGTGGACATGCCCGCGCCCGTGGATGATTGCATCAAAGGCCTCACCGGCTACCGGGGCTTCGTGTACGCCTGGGCTCCGTGTACGCCATGGACCGCAATGGATGCGTGGCTTGCATGGGACTACTATTGCAGCTGCAGGAGCAGAGAGTGGGCCTCCCAGGCCGACGCCGACACCGACGCTTTGCCAGCCTCCGTGTCCCACCTCCTAGCGAGCCCTCCTCCAAGCGCTTTCCCCGTGAGGAGGTACCTAGTGAAGAAGCCAACAGTGATCTACTGCAGGTGGAGAGGGAGGTCAAAGCCACTGTCGGGGGTTTATACAAAATGGTGAGGTCCGCGTCTTCAGACTGGAGCAACCAGGCGGCGGCGAGGGAGAGGGGAGCGTGGAGTGCGGCGCCTGTGGCACCGGGCCAAGGCGGCTCGACAGTCTTCGTTGGGCGCGGCTTCTCCACAGCCTTCACTTGCCGCGACTTCCTCTGGCTGGAGAGGAACTGCATCTACTTCACGGTGCTGTGCCTGAGAAAGGCATCCCACCCAAGCTGGAGCCTCATAGTCGTGGTTGCCTCGTTTTAATGGGAATTCTTTGGCAGAAGGTGGAATCTTTTAAATAGAGAAAGATTTTCTTAAAACAGAGGAAGATTTTTAAACTTGATATCTTCTTTTCATACATATCAGCAAGGTTTAAGAAAACAGAGGAAAATTTTTGAGCAATGGAGGAACAGTCCAGCAGCATTTGAAAAACGGAGGAAGCGCCTCACTTATTTTTGAGCTTGTATTTTTGGCAGGAATATAAATGTTCTGGTTCTGCCACAAGACTGATTATATTATGTCCTACTATGTTTTGGTAGTACACTATTTTATATGCGGGAATATAATCAAATTATGTGTTACTAAATTTTGACAGTCCACTGTTTTATTTACCCCAATTTTACTACCTACATTTCTATTTTGTTAGGGGATGTTTTGTCAGGAATAGTAGTTTGCTGTTGTTTATTGAAGTGTAATGGATTATTTTTTGAAAGTACAGAAATAGTCATATTATTTAATTTATTTCAATTATTTTTATTTCTATTTTTGAGGAGAGAAATGTTATGGTGAAAATAGAGACATCATCAAGATGAGAAATATTATATTGGTATAGATTGCTAACATACAATACCAGTGGGTGCAGTAAATGTAACTCTCATACACAAAATAGACATATTAAAAAAGATAAAAAGATAAAGACCGTGTACTCTAAATGATGGGCCTGACCCTTTGGACCTGTTAAGATGTACGGTCTTTTTATTTTCTTATTTTAGTCACCTGATCATCGTTCAAAAAACTATATAAACACATACATATAAAACCGGATGATGCCCATCATGACATAAAATTTTAACATAATTTTTTAAAAAAAATGGCCACAACCCCTGCTCACCGGTTACCTAACCCGATCCCACTTTTTAATCAACCATATGGCGTCGATCTTGACTTGTTATTGTGGGCTTGGGCCAAATCGCTAGAAAGCGTCATGCACATGTGACACGACCCACTAAGGGTTACCGCCATGCGATCTCGATGCAATTGGGCCATCTTCCTTTTGTTCTCCAGCCCATTTAGAAGAATCTCTCACTAGAGAAATATATAAAAACGGATATGGATAGGAAGTAAAGATACTCGTCTAACGCCGGATGACCCAATCAAGTAAGAGTTGGGCCTTATAGGGTGTTTGGAAGTAGTTTTTTTTTAAAACGATTTCTATCTAAAAATTAACGACGTCTTTGCTTTCTACTAAAATTTTAAAATTATAAAAAAATGATCTTATCTGTTTGTTAAAAAGTGTTTTTTTTTATTTGTTTAAAGACCGGTGGGGCGGGGGTGCATAAGGTAGGGGGCATGGGGAGGGCGCAGTGGTGTTAGGGGGGGGTGCTGGGTGGGGAGGGGAGGAGGAGGTGTTGGGGGGGGGGGGGGAGGCCCCAGGGGGTGGGGGCTGCTCGGTGGGGTGGGGGTGGGGGGGGGGGGGGGGGAGGGCGCAGGGGTGGGGTGGGGGTGGGGGGGTGGGGTGGGGTTGGGGGGGGGTTGCTGCTGGGGGGGGTGCTTAGGGGTGTTAGGGGGGGGAGGGGAGGAGGAGGTGGGGTTGGGGGGGAGGGCGCAGGGGTGGGGTGGGGGCGGGGGGGGGGGGGGTGGGGTGGGGGTGGGGTTGGGGGGGGGCTCAGGGGTGTTAGGGGGGGGAGGGGAGGGGAGGTGGGGTTGGGGGGGGGTGCTGGGTGGGGGAGGGAGGCCCCAGGGGGTGGGGGCTGCTGGGTGGGGGTGGGGGTGGGGAGGGTGCAGGGGTTGTGGGGGTGGGGTGGGGGCGGGGGGGGGGGGGGGGTGGGGTGGGGGTGGGGGTGGGGAGGGTGCAGGGTTTGTGGGGGTGGGGGGGGGCGGGGGGGGGGGGGGGGGGGGTGGGGTGGGGGTGGGGGTGGGGGTGGGGGGGGGGGGGTTGCTGCTGGGGGGGGGGGGGGGGGGGGGGGGGGCAAGGGTGTTAGGGGGGGGAGGGGAGGAGGGGTGGGGGTGGGGGGGGGGGGTTAGGAGAAGGAACTAGTGTTCCTAAAATAAAAACAAGGTCATCAATGGGAGGGGGTTTGGGTGCACTTGCCTGTGTTTTACGAAAAAAAAAAAACCAAATAGAAATGTGAAAAAATTTCAAATTTGGGTTTTTTTGTAAAATTCCCTCAAATGCTCCTCATCTCATTGGTGACTGGCTGACTGTTGGAGTCCGATCCTCCTATGTACTGAGAGGAACCGGATTATATCTCTCGTCGAACCTACTTATCATATTTATCTATAATTATCTTTTTTACAGTATTTATCTATAATTATCATCCTTGAGATTCCATCTATATCAGAAGTAAATATTTCTCGTTTTACTAAAGTAGTAGATGACTCTAGCACGAGCTGGTGGTAAAATGGATTTATACATATAGATAATTTAAAAATGAATTTGTGAACTTAGATTAAAAAAAAAACTATAGATAGCTCCCTTATCTCAGATTTGTAGGTCCTATTGTATCTATGAGGTTCAGAGGTTGCCTATCCTAAAGCTACCCATTCAAAATTATCTAAAGCGGGGTAGGAAGAAAAACTTGAGTTTTCCATCTAAGACCATCCAAAGAGAAGCAAAAGAAAAACTCTCTTCTGAATCATGGAATGAGAAGACTTGAGTGATGGAGTTTTAAAATAATTTTTCTTGGTGTGATAGAAATTTCCTTCTTGGGTGTTGGTGGTTTCATTATAAAATGATATAATTCTCCCATTTTAGAAACATTAACCCTAAAATCTGCGTATTTTTTTAACTTTAAAATCACTACTTTTGTATAAACGAAGATAAAACAAAATAAAAATATTTTTTCTACATTCTATTTTTGATGCTGAGTTCCCAAAGAAACAGTTACATATACACCTTAAGAAAATTTTCCATTCTACAATGCACCCTCAAATCTGTAATCTTTATAATCCCAATAACCATTCAAGTTTTATTCCACAGCTTCTCTCACACATTAAATTCAAGCTTAATATTTTTTCACATAAAACGTAATTATTGCATATGAAAAATTTATTGCATAAAAATTGTATATTTTTCTCCTTCCGACGTCTGTATATATATATATATACACGTAGAACATCGAAAACTTTCAACCTACAAAGTACGCAAACAAAAAAACAACTGAATCATCTGCCAGCAATCTGCAACCATTCAAAAAATTATTTTGGGATGATCAGATCAGAAGATATATACAACAAGTGTTAGAACGTTGCAAACGTTACAGAAATTATGGCCATCAAATGTAGAAACGGAAGAGAAAATCTCTCCTCTAGATCCAGAAACGGATCAAGATCTTAGGGCAGTTACATCTTTGGGACGGAGGGGATGTGTGGAAAGGCCCTATAAATAGATGGGTATTCCATCGGAAGAGACACAACACAAGTGTGAAGAACACATTGCCGGAGTCCCAAATCCCCTTCTCCTCTTACCTTGTTCCTACAGTGGTATCAGAGCGAGTTGATCTCTGTCGTCGCCACCGCGTCGTGTCGTCCCCGGCATCGTTCGCCGTCGCTGTGGGACTCCGCCGCATCATCTATAGTCGCCCCGGCAGGTGTACTGCGTCTGCGCCGCCCTGCTCACCTGCGCCCCACGTCCGTCGCCGGCGCACCGACGTCGCGTTCGTTTTCGCCCCGGTCGCGTCCGTTTTCGCCATCGCTACGTCGCTCCGCTTGTTGTCCACGCTCAGCTGCCACTGTGCTCTTGTCGGAACAGGGAGATCCTACCGATTGTGCGTCCCTGTTGCGCTGAAACGCCTCTGGTCGCGATACTAACGATCTGAGTGCTGTCGCTTGCCTGCTCGCGTCACTGCTACTCCGACTGTCCAAGCGCACCATCGTCGTCGTCGCCAGCCAGCAGCCGCCTGCACTCGCCGCATCGCTTGCGATCGACGCCGCCTTCGTCGCACTGCATACCGGAAGAGGCCAATGCTGCACACCGGAAGCCCATTGCCCAAAATCGCCCTCATGGACCGCAGAAGCCGCAATTCAAGAAAAAGTTCCAAAACAAAGGGAAAAAGGTTCCTCCTGGTGCTTGCTATAATGTGGGAAATATGGTCACTTTAAGGCCAATTGTCCCAATAAGCAAGAGAATAAGGGTGGAAACAATCACCCGGGAAATGGAGGAACTGGAAAGAGAGAATTTGTTGGCGTCATAGAATGCAACGCGGCCCTGACTGATTCTAATGAATGGTGGGTCGATTCTGGGGCAACTCGACACATTGCAAAGACAAAGAAAGGGTTGGTGTCACTAAAGAAACTTAATGCTGGAGAACAAAGGATATATATGGGCAACAATACCTATCTCGATGTGGAAGGTGTTGGAGTTTATAGGCTGGATCTTGGGGATAACATCATGGTCCTCAAGGATGTGTTCTATGCACCGAAAATCCGGCGGAATCTCATTTCTGTACCAGCACTAATGAAGAAAGGCCTAGAAGTTAGATTCTACAATGGAAAGGTGTCAATAGGGAAAGAAAAGAAAGTGCTTGCTATGGAAAATTTATTCCTGAGCATGATTTGTTTTGTATCCCTGTACTTGACAATGAAATAAATGAAATAGAAGTTTCTGAGTATCCCTTGTGTGTTTTGTCAGAATGTGATCTATGGCATTTTAGATTGGGACATCCTAGTAAATCTAAAATGGAACAAATGATAAAATTGGAATTGCTTCCGAGTTTAACTAAGGTGGAATTATCACCTTGTGAACATTGTTTAGTCGGAAAAATGACTAAGAAACCTTTCTCGGTAGGGCATAGATCACAAGAATTGTTAGAGTTGGTTCACTCGGATATTTGTGGCCCTCTAAGTACAAAGACATATAACAACAAGGAATATTTCATAACTTTCATAGATGATTATTCTAAGTTTGCATATGTCTACTTAATTTCTAGAAAGTCTGAGGCATTAGATTGCTTTAAGAAATATAGAATGGAAGTAGAAAGGCAACTTGGAAGGAATATTAAGGTGTTAAGGACTGATAGAGGTGGGGAATATAACTCAAGGGAATTTGAGTTGTATTGTCAAGAACATGGAATCAAAAGACATGTAACAATGCCTTATACGCCGCAACAGAATGGTGTGGCAGAAAGAAAGAATAGAACCCTGATGAATGCGGTTAGATGTATGCTATCGCATTCGGGTCTCCCTAAGAATTTGTGGGGAGAGGCATTGCTTACGGCTAATCATGTCTTGAATAGAATTCCCACTAAGTCCGTAGAAAGTACACCTTATGAATTATGGAATGGAAAGAAACCACATTTGAGTTATCTCAGGAAGTGGGGGTCGATAGCCCATGTTCTCATTCCAAGTCAACTTAGAGATAAGTTGGAACCAAAAACTTTGAAGTGCAGATTCATAGGATATTGTGAGAAATCGTTTGGATATAGATTTTTTCATAAAGAAAAAGGGATCGTTGAATATAGGGATGCAACATTTCTAGAGAATCTAGAGGAAGAGGAATCTCATGAAAATGAGAAAGAACCTCTGGTTGTAATAAATGATGATTATTACAATGATATCCATAGGAATGATCCTGGAATTGAGGAGGAACCTCAACTAGAAATGGAAAATGAACAAATTCCTATGAATGAAGCACAACCTGATATACCTGCAGTTGGCAACAAAAGAGCTAGAACTCCACCGGTATGGATGGATGATTACTATTTGTATTCATGTGAGCCTTCATGTTTGTCAGTAGACATAGATGAGGAAAATCATATAGATCCCGTGAATTATATTGATGCGATGAAATCGCAGGAATCTGATTTATGGCTGGAGGCCATGAAGGAAGAAATGAACTCCATGAAAAGTAATGGAGTGTGGGAACTATGTGATTTGCCTAAGAATAGAAAGGCCATAGGGTGCAAATGGGTATTCAAGAAAAAGCTAAAAGTTGATGGGTCAATTGATAAATATAAGGCCCGGTTAGGTTCTAAAGGTTATAATCAGAAAGCAGGTATAGATTTTCAGGAAACGTATTCTCCAGTAGCAAAGTTTGCATCAATAAAAATTATCTTGGCCATTGTAGCGCATCTTGACTTGGAGTTGTTCCAAATGGATGTCAAGACTGCATTCCTCAACGGTGAGTTGAAGGAGGATATATATATGCAACAGCCTGAAGGATTTCAGGAGGAAGGCTAAGAGGAAAGGGTATGCAAGTTAAAGAAATCAATATATGGTTTGAAACAATCTTCTAGACAATGGTATCTCAAATTCCACGAGACAGTTATTCAACTTGGGTTTGTTGCAAATAAGTTGGACAACTGTGTGTATGTCATGAAAAGTGGGAGCAGGTATACTATATTATCCCTGTATGTGGATGATATTTTGCTCGCCGGAAATGACATAGAGATGTTGAATAAAATCAAATCTGAACTAAGTGGAAAGTTTGAGATGAAAGACATGGGTGAGGCATCCTATGTTCTTGGTGTACAAATCCTGAGGGATAGAAAGTCTAGAATGTTGAGTATAAACCAAGAAAAATATTTACGGTCTGTACTCAAGAGATTCGGAATGCATAACTGCAATCCGGCACCTACACCGTTAGTACATGGAAAACGGTTGGGAAAAGAGCATTGTCCTAGAGAGGGACAAGGTCCGCTCAAGGTGCCATATGCTGAAGCAGTTGGAAGCCTAATGTATGCAATGATGAGTACTAGACCAGACTTAGCATATCCAATGAGCTTGGTAAGTCGATATCAAGCTAATCCTGGCCCAGCACATTGGAAGAAGTTGTAAAAGGATTATGAAATATTTGAAAGGAACTTTGCACCACAAATTAGTTTATCAAGCTGATATGCTTGAGGTATTTGGCTATTCAGATGCAGACTTTGGAGGAGACAAAGATGACGAAAAGTCCACGTCGGGACACTTGTTCATCTTTGGTGGTGCAGCTGTTTCTTGGGGTAGCAAGAAACAAGGGTGTGTTGCAAGATACACACAGGAAGCTGAGTGTAGCTTGCAGCATGGCTACTACTCATGCCGTCTGGATAAGACGATTTTTGATAGATTTAGATCTAAATTTGGCAGAAGGACCAATTGAGATCTATTGTGATAATCAGGCAGCGATTAGCTTGATTAATAGTGGAGCAAATAGCTCTCGAGGAAAACATATAGAAATACAATATCACTACATTCGAGATATTGTGCAGAAAGGGGAAGTGAAAATATCATATGTCCCCACTAGTGATATGATTGCCGATCTTTGACAAAAGGTATTTCGGCGGAAAATTTCATTAAGCATGTTGGCTTAATGGGGCTCAGGAATATATGAGCTAAAGGAATATTTTCATGGATAATGAAAATAATGATACATCTCATAAATAATGGGAAGTGTCGGATAAATGTTTATACTTCACACGGATAGTGGGAGTATAGTGATTTGTTGGCCAAGTGGGAGATGTTAGAACGTTGCAAACGTTACAGAAATTATGGCCATCAAATGTAGAAACGGAAGAGAAAATCTCTCCTCCAGATCCAGAAACGGATCAAGATCTTAGGGCAGTTACATCTTTGGGACGGAGGGGATGTGTGGAAAGCCCTATAAATAGATGGGTATTCCCATCGGAAGAGACACAACAACAAGTGTGAAGAACACATTGCCGGAGTCCAAATCCCCTTCTCCTTACCTTGTTCCTACAACAAGAACAATATTATTTCTAACACTTCTAAAATTTTCAATGACGTGTGTAGGCATGAACATAGTTGTGGTTTAGTTTAGGGCTATTTTCAACTCAAATCAAATCGAGCGATTTGACAAACCGATGCATTCGGTCAATTCAGTCACAGTTTGGATCTTTTAGACTTTTTTAGAGACTTTTATTTCTTGTTAATTTTAGGGTTGCTTACTATTTAGAGATAAGTTTTAAACTTATCTTATTATTTTGACTACGAAATTTAGGTCTTTTGACAAGTTGATGTTTATGAATCAATCAAATTGAATTTAGAGAGTTTGAAATATCAAATTAAAAATGAAAAAAAAATTGAAGATTGACCCATGAGCACAACTATTGATAATTACATGGGTAAAAAAATGGCACACCTAGAGTAAGTTCACATTATACAATCCTATTCAAGTTCAACTTAAGAGCTGGAAAAAAAACTTCACATTCAAAAAAGAAAAAGAAAAAATAGAGAGCTAGAAACTAGTAAGACAACATCTCATATCACAATATTCAAATTTAGTTTCTAAAAGGTTGTCCTCTGGTAGAATCTATTTTCTATAGTTTATTCACCTACATATTTAAATGAAGCCAAATCTATTCACTTTCTAAAATTTTTAAAATTTAGAGACTTGGTATGGCCAATTCGACTCAAACGCGCTAGTTCGCTTTCAAACAACAAAAAACCGAACTAAACTAATTAAATTCATTTGATTTGGTTTGGGTCGTTGACTCAAATTTTTGACTTTGAACTGAACAAAATTGTAAAATTCAATTCGACTTGATTTGGATTGTTGGGTCAAACCGAAAATTGAACATTACTACATAACACATGATAAAAAAATAATAATAAAACAACTAGAGCTAATTTTTACATCCATATTCAAAAAGTACAATATAAATATTAGTGATAAAATAAATAAAATAAAAAATCTATCAAAAAATAATAAAAATAAAAATCAGTGAGAAAAATAATAAAATTAAAAAGAGTTGGCCTCAGTACACAACCCCCGATTACAACCATGGGAGGGGGTCCCTCCTCCACCCGGCACACCCACATGTCTTGCCGCATAACATGTTGTACGATGAGACAAACTCAACTAAAAATTAGTGAGATAAATAGTGAAAATAAAAAATCCGTGAAATAGTGAAAATAAAATTCAGTGAGAAAAATAATAAAACTAAAAAACAATGAGAAAATGGTGAAAAGTAATTAAATGTTGCCATCCATGAGCATAAAGTATAAGTATAAAAATCACTAAAAGTTTCTGCAAAATCAGTGAAAATTTCAGAAAAAAATACTAAGAAAAATCATTAAAAACTAATCCGATTTATTTGATCCAAACAGAACTAAAGCATTTAAAACTAATCCGGTTGATTTAGGTGGTTGACCCAAATTCTAGCATCTTGAACCGAATCGAACCAAAAACTCAGTTCAATCCAAGAAATAAACACCCCTAGATGTGTGAACAAATACAAATTTAGAAGTAACATGCATCTGGAATTTTTTATATTACAATAGTTTGTACACCAAAATCACAAAAAATCTCGACTACCATTCGATCTTCTCGCCAGTAACTCTACTTATGAATTCATAAGTCCACTACATATGAATGGCAGAAATTATTGTTTACATCTACCCGGAGATACGGTACTTGTTACTTGTTAGACAATATTATGAGATTATAAGATTTGTAGATCAGCTATTAACTCTCTTTAGATTAATATGTTTTATTGTATTGTCTTTGGAAATGCTTGAGGCCAATAAATTCATATATATGCAGGAGTTTGAATGCATGACCATGACTTAAGTACAAATTTGAAGGTTTTGATGCATATTGAAAGGGCTGCTGATCTACAGCACGGTGCGTTTGTGTGAGTTGGTCAGCATTCAAATTCAAATTCTTGAGGTTAGACTATAGTTAACTTGTTGAAACTTCGATGTCTCAATACCGTGATTTTGTGATTTCAACATAGTGGTAACTTTCAATTTATGACATGCATGACTATTTTTTTTTCTTCTTCTTCTGAGGGATGGGGGGCTGTTGGAGGGATTTATGCTTGTGGGTATTATGTGGGAATCTTTGTAAGGGCCTTGTATGTACCTAATTTGTTTCTTTAACTATAGAAAATAGTTGATGAACAGACTGTATGTTTATGGACTCCTTAAAATGAATCTGCCATTAAAACCCTTAGCCAACTACACATTCTCTTTGCTCTTAACTTGTGCTTTGTTTATGGTGCATACTTTGGTTGTGTGTTATGAATTATGTATCTTCACAAAACAATTTTAATGTCTGGTTCACATATTAGTATTCCGACTTCCATAAAGTGAGATTTTATTTCTGAGTTTGAATGCCAATATTAACCCACAGATTGGTGTTATGATTTCCTGACAACGGTTTACTTTCATGTTCTAACAAAGATCGTGTTCAAACATGCATAGGGGAAAAACTGAGCCGGACATTGCCTTGTGCAGCTCAGCTACAAATGGGCCAAAAGTTTTGAGTAATGGGCTCATCTGTACAAGTGGGCCAAAAGCCATTGGTGGTTTGGACTTCAGTGTCCACAGTCTATGCTGTGAATAGAAGAATGTGCACAAACCTGAAAAGATGAGGGCGCATAACTGGAATAGTGGAAAGCCAATGATGACATACCCCTCGAATAGCCCAATCTCAACAATGTCAAACCTAGATAAACAGGCTTACCTATGGCACTACCTTAATATTGTGGTTATACCCAATCTAGAAGCTATATCTTCCTGGTTAGCAAACAGTCATTTAAAAAAGTTATTTTTGAGTTAGTGTTTTTCCCTCTCATGTCATGGTAGAATAGTGTATTGATATACTAACTTATTACATTATTCGGTGGGAGTTGAACTCTTCACGTCATTCTTAAAAAAAAAAATTAAATTTTTTCTATAAATTTGTTGTCGATGAGAGTTGAACTCTTGATCTCTTCCTATTATATATAGAGGACTATCATAAATTATCATTATATGATAGTACACGCATGAGATAAGTCATTATAAACTTATCCTCAATAAAAAGTGATTTTATATAGATTTATCTATCGGAGTTCCTAAAACATGATTTTGTTTATTCACGCAAACGAGTCTTATCCGCATATCAAGACAAGTAGACAGCCAGCCTATCTGCTTATATATGCATGCGCGTATCAAACCAACCAAGGATTTATCCATGCATGGAAGTCCCTATCTGGCATCTGCGTATCAAACCAGCCTGGGAGTAAGAAGCTAGCTACTCTCTCTCTCTTCCCAGTACACAACGTGTAGATTGTGAGCCTCCGCTGTGCATATATAATTACATATATATATATATTAATATATGTAATTATGCATGTAATTATTCCTTAAATATTTTCTTCCCCTGCCAAAGTGGATGGGCTACCTGTGTCGTCACCAATCAACAGCCTCTGCTGTGCAGAATTGGATGTCCAAATGCCCTCCCAGCGGCACACATGGACATGTCTTTTTCTCCATCACTGCGCGTGCTTAGCAGAAGCACCCCCATGCAGCCACCCCGCCTCCTTTTCCCTACAGCATGCGATGATGAGATGATGTGGGGTTCCTGCCACTGCACTGCACCTCTTCCTGCTCCTCCTCCTCCTCCCCCCTGCTATTCGCACACCCCTTCTGATCAAGGCCTAAAAAGGGACTCCCTTTCATTCTTCTGTTTTCCCTTGCTTGCCAGTACTTTTAAGCCCTCCCTTTCTGGCCTCTTTGTCCTGCACCTCAGACTTGCTTCATTTCTGCATTCATGAATCCCCATAGAGAGAGAGAGAGAGAGAGAGAGAGAGAGAGAGAAAAGAGAGAATGGAGGGCCACCCATATGTTGGTTTGATTATGCATTCACTCCGAGCATGCCATGCATAGAGATTCCTTGGAGGAATGATAATGTTGTTCCAGTGCTTTACTCAAAAACCCATCTTTATGTTCGGCAGGATGGGTCTGCTGTAATCATCCTGTGATCAAGACTGCAGGAGAGGGATGGCAATTGGCAACAAAACCAATTAAAACCAAGCTGTTCCAAATGCCAACCTGCTCCTGGCAGCAAATAAACCCCATTCACCTCCAATTGTTGCATCATTGCATTAGATGCTGATGAATTGGGGATTGCAAGCATGGGGGCACTGACCTGGGGTTCACTGAAAAAGGATCCAGAGGTGGAACCACCAGCAATCCACCCAGCCTGAATCCATGAATTGTGGGGAGCCAATTTTTATAGAATAACTGCATCATTGTAGCAATTAGAAGGAGAGGTGTTTAATGTGGTAGTTTGGATTCACCATTGGAAGACCCACCAGAGCTCAGAGCTACAACTCCGGCAAGGGGCTCTGACATAGTGTCAGGGACTTGTTTAAATACCACTCCGCAGCCCTTTTTTGGTAGATTTGGGACATCTCTGTAGACATAGATCGCCATCCCATTCTGATCTCACAGTCATGCAATAGATTTTCTTGTTGGCCATGTGTGTCTGCTTGTAGTGATAAATTGATGACATGAATGTGACTCCGGGTCCCATTCCCTTCTAGAAAATCTGACTGCCCTGGTCAATCCATCTTCAGTGCCGCTGCATGCTGCTGAAAACAATCTTTTGGTTCTTTTATGGGGTTAATTTAATAGGCAACACTGGAGCATTGATTACCTTCCCAGCCACACACTGAGAGCTTTAGAAAAGAGATCCTTGGGGGGGAGCCACAAGTAACCACCCACCTCTGTTTTGCAAGCAGAAAGTAGTCAGAATGGATCCAGCTAGGGCTGCAAACGGGTCGGGTTCGGAACCGGAAACACAGATTCCGATTCCGATTCCGATTCTGATAACCGAAATATGGTTCCGATTCCGATAATATCGGAATGGTTAATTTCGATTCCGTTCCGATTCCGATAACATTACTGGAACCGAAATTCCGATAAGGTAAGGTGTTTATCATAATTTTTTCTTTTAATTTTATGGATAATTTATCGGAATAACCGATACCGATTATTTTTCAATTCCGATTCCGACAGCTTATCGGAATATCCGATACCGATTCCGATAAGCTATCGATATCAATTTTCAATTCCGAAACTGGTAATTTTTATCGAAATCAGGTCGAAATATCTAGTTATCGGTTCCGTTTACACCCCTAGATCCAGCAGTCCTGCAGGCTTTCTAATCATACCTGAGCACTTGTCCTACCACTAATTAAGCCAAATTACTTCCATTTAAACTTCATTAATAACATAGAAACCCCTGAGAAGGTGACACAAAGTGATGGACACAACATGTATAAAATCTCTGCAGAACATAAGAGATTTGGGTTCAAACATTCAACATCCATCCAACTCAGCGCATCTCCTTAATTAGTTGATATTCCAAAACTATGGTGTTGAGATTCGCAGGTCCAGAGTCATATGCACATCGATCTCAACTCAAAAACCAATGTGGAACAAATGCCCAAATTCTAACACTCTGATTTATGGTCAAGATGGGCCGTAGAAATTAATTGGATGAAGGTGGAAATGAGTGAGATTGAGCTCAAACCCATGCTTTAATACCAAATTGACATTCCAAAACTGCAATGTTGAGATTCACTAGTCTAAAGTCATATGCACAGGAGCCTCTAACTTAGAATCCGTTGTGGGACTCATGCCCAAATTTCAACAGTCCCCCTTATGGCTAAGATAGATCGTAGAGATTTATTGGGTGGAGGTGGAAAGAAGTGAGATTGAGTTCAAACCTATACTCTGACATCAAATTGAAATTATAAAACGACGATGTTAAAATTCATAGACCTATGATCATATGCACATAGACCTCAACCCAGAAACCAATCTGACACTGATATCCTGATGAAAATACAGTGTGTAACAGGGTCGACACATGGCAATAATCAGATTTGGACATGTAAACGCAACATCACAGAAAGCAAGCATATGGGAACAGTCCAGATAACAAGAACCAAAATACATTATACATGAGATGGACGAAATGCATTGATAGATACAGAAATAAAGGAAATGTACGTAGTAGAAGCGCCTCAAAGAGACTCCCATTAAAGAAGATATCGCCCCCACAAGAACAGTGCATCGGGTATGGCGGTCTTCTTCTAGGATACGACTATCACCACGAGATTAACATTCTCACCTATGCTATCTCGTAAAACTATGCAATCTGTAACCTAATCCTCTTTTATAAAAACAGTAGGGAAAGAGAGCGTGCACCGAACACCGGCGAGACACAGCGAAGGCGGTCGAACGCAGGCATAGTGAGGGCGCCTGTCGTCCGAAGGCGTACGGCCGACCGATGAGAGCGACGCAGGTGGAAGACCGAGAGAGGGAGCGAGCAGGCAGCGAGCGGTTCCTCAGAGAGTCAAATAGGCGCATTCTCCGAGAAAAAAGAGCGTAACCGTGATTAAGAATCCCTAATCATGACCCTTTAAACGCCACACACACGTGCAAGGCAAAAACAATTGACCCGGCCCGGCGGCGCGCATGTGATATGGTCTAGCATAGCCCTATCTTTGTCTATAAGACATAGTCTCCTACACCCTTGGGGTTATAAAATCCTCATACTCTTTAGAGTTTCCAATATGACACTAAAAACTCCACACATAAGGAGACCAAGCTAGCACACCCTTTACTCCAACAACCTTGAGTTTTTTCTTTCCATTATAGATTGCCTCCCAATCACCCAATATTCAACATATCCAAGTTCCAACATCCTTTTGTTTTTTTCCCCATAGCTAGTAAACTTCATATCCATATTTTCCGAGGATTAAATGTGCATGGGGTAGTTAATCTCTCCCTCACCCACCGCATCCTCCATGTTTCACACATACTTGTGGAAACATACACACACATACATGGAAGGGAGAGAGAGAGAGAAAGGTGCTTTTGGCAGGAGCTCTGTGGCACTTCTACAAAGATAAATAAAAATTAAAGGATGGATTATGCTAAATTCGGTACCATATTAAACTTTGTCGGCTGCTGGAACAAGTCAAATCTGGATCGCAAATCTTTCCCGCTATGGTGGTCATGTGAAGTTGCATAAGCCGGAGCAACCAACAGGACATATGAAAGAGACCATACGTATACTAAATGCTATACATAGATTGGAGAGAACAAAGCCGCATATAACATGCTCTTGGAATAGAGACCCTTGGCATCAACTTTTGGTGCCGTGTTTGTGTTCTTTCGAGTCGATGCATGACAGGACCCTGAACAAAGAAGTGGACCCTTAAATCTCATTTGTGGGGGCACTAGAGAGTAGAGATCCTTTGATTTATCATCCTATTTCAGGACTTTGTTTCACAAAAGGGGGAGCTATCTATTGGTGTCACTTTTCTCTAGCATATTAGTAGGCATTGGATTTTAATGATTAGGTTAAGCATCACCTCTTCCAATGATGTCCACCTACCTCTTTAACGGGAAGACTGGAAAGAGGGATTCCAATTTCCACCCATGAGATCATCAAGCCTGCTGCTTTTCTTCCTCAAGCAACAACCTCCACCAGTGTGCAATGTTCTTACTTTGGGTTATCATTTTTATTGGGTTTTTTTTTCCACTAGAGCTTCAATGTTGATGTCAATCACATTGAGGGCACTTGGTCCACCAGGAAGTCCTGTCATGGGAAAAGGTTCATGACTCATGGCAGGAAGTCCTTGCCATGTCCTTTTCTTTTGTAGAAAGAACCACCTTAAATAGGACTAGGTTTGACACATATGACATCTTCCATTGCTGGTCTATGCTATTCAAGGGAATGACCACACAAACTGGAAGAGTATACTGGTATAGAAACTCCCAGGTTTCTTTAGACAAATAATACATAGAAATGCTCATAGATATGAACTTGCAATGTCCCTTAACTTCAATGAGAATTATGTCCAGACACTATGCCTTCAGAAGGTATAAGACCAGGGTACTCTTAATGGTTTTAGCAGGCCCAAACATCTGTTTGTAAATCATAGCAGATTGGACACCTCACTCGTCTTTCGTAGAAGCCATTTTGCCCATATCAACGGTTGGAACTTGGGTTAGTTCCACATTTGTTTTTGGGTTGAGGTTATTATTATTTATGGTAAATTAATTAGGAGTCTCTTACTAGAACATGGAGGTTTATGTTGTAATAAGATTAACACATACTGTAATATGCGATAACATTTATTCTATTATGACCTAAAAAATAAGTTAAACATCTGATAGAGACTCTTAAGTAATTTATCATATTATTTATGACTATAGACTTGTGAATTTCAGTACTTTAATTTTATGATTTTAGTATGGTATCAGAATATGAGTTGGACCCAACGCTACTTATTTTGACATCCACCCAATTAATATCCATTGCCATCTTTTTGGGGTGGGGTGGGGGGGGGGGGGGTGTTTGAAACTTGGACTTAGGGTCTGCTTGTTTGTTTTAGTGTAAAATCTCATGTAAAAAAATATTTTCAAAGAAAATTTTATACAATGACCTACTTGATATCCTTGAAAAAATAATTCATAAAAATCTTTTACCTAAAATTTATAAATTTTGACATCTTGAATGAGAATATGTAAATTATTTTTCTCGATTTCTCTTTAGAATTTTTATAGCGAGACTATAGTCTCCACTCTTATTCCTAGTGTCTCTTTTGCTCTATCGACTGCCATCTCTAAGGCAACGACTGATGATTGTTGACCGATGACAGTGGCCGGCGCTTAGCGCCCCGCGGTTGGCGGATGGTGTCCAATGCCAAGCACCCATCGGTCGACGGCCAGCGCCTGACGCCCCAACGATCGATTCCCAGAGCCTTGCAGCCGGCAACGGTAGTTGGCAGCATCTGACACCCAATAACTAGTCGCCGACGACCAGTGCCGAGCGGTTGATGCCTGGAACATACTTTTTATTTTTTAAATAATTTTTAAAATTTATTTCTAAAAAATATTTTACTAGAAAATAAACACCAAAAAATATTTTTTGAAAAACTATTTATGTGGGTACTAAACGAGTAATTATATTTTTTATTTTCTTGTAAATACTCTTCCTTAGAAAAACAAAATTATATAATATAATTTACAACCAATCAAACGAACGGTAAACTCACATCTATTTCTAAGTCGATGTTAGTGTTGCTCATGACCCCGGACCTATTACCTCAATATCAACCTTGGCTGGACACTTCACCACCTCTCACAGAAGACATCTTGCCCATATCAACCTCCAATTAAGGATTAACAAAACATAGTTAAAATCTTAAAAGGAGGCATATATATCTGCACAAATGGCCACTGAGCAATGGTGCATACGCGAAAGGCAATCATGCAGTGTAGTTTCGTTTCGTCTGCAAAGAAACCTTTTGCAGGACGTAAAGAGATCTAGGAAGCTTTTCAGTTTGGCAAAGGTCCTCGGGACCAAAGACAACATCATAAAACCACTGTTTCCCGTGACAGTAGTAAACAAAGACGTCTCTGGAATAACTCATGAACACATGACAGCAAATTATATATGTATGTACACAAATTTCCATTTAAATTCTGCACTGCGGATTCTCGATGGGCTGGCAGTGAAACAGGCAGTAAACCAGTCAATGTGGTTTCATGCTATTGAGATTTTCTCCATGACTTTGATGGGTAAGTGCGTCTGATGATTTATGTGACCAGGAAGCATATGATTGGCACTTAACTATGCATATGAAAAACTTGCAATGGCGTGCAGGTATACCTTTACTGCTGAAAGCTGTTTGAGCTCCATAATTAAGAAGGGTCGGAAACCAAGATCATAATTTGGGTGAGAGGAGGGTAAATTGGAACCTAGGACATGAGACTCTGAAATTGGCCATGATGGGCATATAGAGTTATCCCTTCCATCAGAGTAACTTTTAATTTGTTGCAGTTTATTTCTTTAGGATAATTAAATTCCATACCATAATTGCATTGGTTCTTCTCTTTTATATCTTTGTAATTCATATGTACAACTGGAGCTTAGTTGGGGCAGGAGAGAATATTTAAAGGATAATAATAATTGCATGTTACTTTCATGAGATATCTCATCAAATCCCTGTTATATGGTATCAGTATGTGTACGAGGTGGCCAACAACTACAGTACCTTAAACATAATCTTCTGCACTGTTAATAAATAACTTGTGAATTTAAAAATTACACATTTTTTACAATTATTTCTTGTGCATCAGGAATAGTGTGATTATGGTGTTCATATGATTTACGTGGTTTTCTTTGTGTCAGATTTAAGTCATTTTTGTTAATAGTTATAACAACCGTTCTAGAGAAGATCTAAATGTTCTATCTGAACCCTTCATTTCATATGCATATATCCGCTGCATGAATTTTTTTTTAAAATATATAGTATTAAATCTATATGTGGTTCATTAATAACAGGAATATTTAACAGCATCGAATATTAATTGAATTATATGTTTCGAAGTAGGTGACTTCTAATTATTTTATTACTGATGCTAATGGAACTATAGAGAGAGAGAGAGAGAGGAATACATATACATGCATATCTTTGACACAAATTGGTTGAGTTCTTATGTAAATGAGATTTTGAAGATAACTATTGCTGCTGTTAACGTTTCATATACTTTGACCCAAAGAAAACTTTGGACCTGAAAAAAATGTGCATAAATTTCCTTAACCTTGATCATATAAAATGTGCATAAATTTCCTTAACCTTGATCATATATAGATGATCCCTCGTACCACAGTTTTCTGTTTGGAAAAAATTAATTCGCAGTACCTTGCTAGAGCCAAAATATTTTACAGCTTATATTTATAAAAAGTTGATGGCCCCATATTAACATATCCATATAATATGCTAATTTCCCAAAAAAAAAAACGCATCCATACATACATGCCCATCAATCTGGTTCTCATAAAAATTGTTCTTTGACCTGTACATCCTTTCACATGTAGATTTGGTTGTGGTGCACATGGAGCCCAGTTATACAAATATTTATACGCTTCACCCACAAAGTCACATTCAATAAAAATTAGTCTTTTGGCCTCTGCACTTTCTCCAACTTTATAGGACCAGAGAAATTAAAATGTGTTAGGTTAGTCTAAAGTAAGCATGCAACAGGAAAGATAACACCTAGGAGCATGTTCACATTAGCGAAAGAATCCGAAACCCATATCTGCTTTATGCCCTTGATGAAAGTTCCCGTCAATGGTTCCTCAAGTACCAGGCCGAGAAATAATTTGTGTGTATGTGCATATGTATGTATGTATGTATGTATACAATCTTGTTATCCCGCTCGATACCCATGTACTCTTCATATTTTCATATATACCCCTATCTTAAGAAAAGTTGTTTCACCTATACCCTTCAAGGGTTAACACTCTCAAAGTAACAAAAGATTTTGTTGAACACATAAAATATATAGATTTTGAGGATGTAAATAAGATGATGTAAAAGATTGCAAGCTGTGTATATATTATGTTAATAATATGATAGAACTAAATAAGGGTAGATCAGTCCTTTTTAGCTTTAAATTGTCAAAAATATAACATATGTATATCTGATGAAGTATGATATTATGGTCATTGTATTCACATCTCTTGTCTTATGTTTTGTTACTCAAATTATTCTATACTCGAGTGTGTTACTTCATCATTTAACTGTACATCCACACGCGCATCAATTGTTAATTAATCTTGCGGAGTAAACGTCCATAACTATCTTTACTTGCTGTTCTTGTTGTTTGGAAAAGTATTCAAATAAAAGTGATTTTTCCTTAAACAACACATGATTTTCATTATTTTTAGGAATTAAGATCAGATCGCTTATGGCTCTAGGTAGTTGAATTTTGGTTAATATCAGCTGAAGACTCAACCACAACGCCTTATCCATCCTTAGGATCAAATTAATGTATAATGTTCCTCATGTCCAATGTGTGGACCCCTTCATATTTGGTGTCATGCACATTGTTAACTAGCTCATGGTTGAGATGTTTATTATTCACTATAATAATGATTTTTTAAAAGAATATATTTATGATGAAAAGTATAACAGCCGTATTCAGAATATGATAGGTTGGGCGATCATCCCTTCTTCTTTATCAAAAAAGAAAGAAAAATGATGGATCAACTTCATTTTCCAACCCTTGTTAAATCAACAAAGCTACTACTATCCTCCACCATTGTCATCACTATTACCACCAATTATTCCCACATATATGGTCATGTTGCCTACAGCGAGGTCTTGGTACTTGTCGATATCCATCACCTACTAACACCCATCGCCACTATCCCAATCACCAGCTGCCTATAACAATCACCTACTATTCGTTGCATGTATATATATATATAATATATACCCCGATGCCAATTGCCAACCTCTCACCTTCAAATGCTAGTTCCTTGCAACTACTCCTCCCTTGTCAAAAACAAATATATATGAGCAATGTTTGCTGCTCAATCGCACAGATAGTTCTTATTCGTGCTGCATGCACAAATTAATGCATGTACATGGAGTTCATTTTGGGAGCTTAGTCTCCATCCACCTTCTATCTACTACACAAATATTCTTACCCGTGAGAGTACAGTATAGTAATAAAATTATTACCATCACTTAGCTCACGACCATCATCATTACCTATGTATTGCTATACCCACTACCCGTGAGACCGTGTAGCAAATATTTTCCAACAAACATTGTTACCATGGCTTGCTCATGCCATCGTCATTATATTGCCTATATATCGCTATACCCACCTCTTGTTAGTACCATAATTACCATATCTATGTATCGCACCACTTGAGATTTGACTTCATGGTCTACCCCCTATCATCTCATTAGTCACCTATTGTCAACCATTTCTCTTAATGAAATGTATGCTTTACAAAACAAAGAGTATTATGATGGGATACATCTTGTATTTCTTATTCATTCCATGCACATATGCATTATGGGTTTCAACTGCTATGCATTTATTGTTAAACATATAATAAAGTTGGAGAGCATATATTGAAATATAATGAGATTATGATAATAAGATTAGTCTTTAAATTGTAGAAGCTCTAAAGATTCCTTATGATTGTTGAGACAAATATCACATATTTGAATAATCCTCATTATATTATATATGCTCAATGAGAGTGACTTGCCTTATAATTATTTATGTGAAGACAACAAGGGGATGAACAAGTACTTACTGGGTTAATTGTTATAGAACTCCTAAACATAGTTTGCGATGGCGAATCGAATCGGCTCGATTCGTCTGAATCGAGGCGAATACCCATGCAAATCGATCCAATTCGATAGGATTGATTCGGGTCAATTTGGAGGGAATCGGGACGAATCAGGAGAAACCTGATTCACCTCCCAACTCTGATCCAGCAAACCATGCTCCTAAATAATTAGCATATATATTTCCAATTACCGAAGCATAGGATATCTAATTTAAGGGCCTTACCCGCAGATCTAACACAATTCAAAGTTTTGAGTTAAGTGAGATGCGTGTAAACTATAAAGTATGGTCATTAAGGCGATCAAGACGCGATATATCAAAGTGGTGGTGCTTAGGCGAGCCTAATTTATCATTATTTAGTACTCTATTTTATATCATGTCCATTCATTCTTCTCGTTTCAATGTATACAAATGAGTCATTCTTCTCTTTTCAATGTATACAAATGAGTTATTTGTAATGTCTTAACTTGAAATATAACATGTTAACAAAATAATTAATAATAAGAAAATAGTATGTTAACAAAAATAATTAATAAGAAAATAGCATGTTGAAAATAATTAAAATAATAAGACAATCAAATTGCATGAACATACCTGTCAACTTAGATAAAAAAACAATATTTAATTAACTTGAAATATTACTAAGTGAATAATAAACACTTGTAGTATTGTATTAAACAATCGCATGTCAATTGTTAAACAGAGTCATTGCATCAAAGTAGTTCTAAAAGAAACAAAAAATGATAAAAAGGAAATAACAATTTAAATCTTGAAGTCCGATGGTCTCTTCACCTATTTCCTATAATAACTTACACTTTAATTATACAAATAATCCTATAAAATGTTTTAAACTTTTCTACAATAAATTCACATGTTGAAAAAGTGATATATTTTCTCTCCATGATAGGCAAGGTGACCTATATATGGACAGGCCTAAGCAACCAAGGCAAGCATTTTTTTTTTGTGTTCGCCTAGAAGCCAACTAGCAGACCATGCCCAGGCGCCTTGTCACTTAGACACGTCTTTAAAATAATGATGTAAAATAATTTGCCAGTCAACAAAGAACCATATAATCTCGATACAGTAATTAATTTGAGATCCACGACCTAGTAAAATTAGAAACAAGTTCTGCAACTTCTCGTTCGTCCAATTCGTCAATTATCTAGCCCACCCACTTAATAATTTTTTTTGAGACATTTGAATTTCCTCCGCAATTTTGTAAACCAAAGTTTTCTTCTTTTTTCTTTTATCTTAACGAAAATCCAAGTTTTCTTACATTTGCCATCACCACTTCTACCGCACTGTGGACGTGTTTTTTTGTTTGAGCATGAGCCAAACGAGCCTCCACTAAGAGAAGAGAGAGGGAAAACGGTCGTCGGTGCAGACGAAGGCCTGCAAAATCAAAAGAGAATCAGGGGGGGCCAGTTGAAGAATCAAGGGGAACCCTCCGATGCCTAAGTCAGATTAGACTGCAGAGAGGCTTGGAGAAGAAAGTTCGCTGGTGTGTGTTTTGCGCGAGGGCGTGTGTGCAACAGAGGTTTTGTACTTTTGCATGGGGATTACCTGTGCCTTTTATAGGAGAGGAGAGAAGAGTCAGAACGCTATCAACTCCAATGATGATTGGAGGGGTGCGTCGGTTCAGGTTTCCAGGCGAGGTGTCCGTTGAGACGCCTGTTGGGATTCTTTACGATTAATGCTTTGTCATGGGACGCGTGTCGCGCCGCCTCATTAACTGCCAGGGAGGCAAATAGCCGCTTCGAGGGCTCTTGGCTGAAGGATACCGAATAGGGCTTCTGCTCGGTGGCCAGCTAGGCTGCTCGGTGCTCGAATGCGTAGCTGTATTTGGTCGGGCTGCTTCAAAGGTCCGCGCAGGCTCTGCTCGGCAAGCTGCGACTTTGGCCGAATAGGTCACAGTGCCTAGAGACCACTCTGGGGACCTTAAGGCGTCTTGGTGGCCGGAACATGTTCGGAAGCCTTGGGCTGAACCCGAGGACACGTGGCACGCTGCCTGAAGGCCACGCCAGCCTACTGGGTCATGATGGGCCGTGATGACCGTGATGGGCCCTGTAGGCCTAGGAGGCTAGAAATAGCCACCACACACACTAACGATTACATGGAAATGAAAATCACAATTGTCTATTTGGTTGTTAGGTAAATATTTTCATTGGTTTATTTGTATAGATAAAATATTAAAAAAGGTAAAAAGTCAACAGCATTAAATGTAAGTTTTTACTAAAGAATGGATGGAGATGCATGGGATATTATGGTCTACTCTAATGAGAGGAGGCCACATACTCATAATATACTATTCATCAAAAATTTTATTTTATTTTATTTTTTATTTTTATATTTAAAAAAATAAAAAAATTAGATAACTAATGAAAACAAGTAACTTTGACAAAGACAATTTAAAGGAGGAGAAATAAAATAAAATTATAATTTGAATGAATAGTATCTATAGATATTTTAATAAAAAATAAATTAAATTAATAATAAAAAATATTAATTTGACAAAGACTACTTAAATGAGTGGGAAAAAAATAAAATATAACTTACATGATAGTGTGCCTAAAACCCACTGTAGAAACGCAGCTGAAAACGGCATCCTCGGTTTTACCGCAGATGCCAAAATCCGGGTTTTATGTATATGATTTTTTTGATTTTGTTTTTCGATGGTACCAAATGATCTAAAACATAAAGTTTTCCTGAAAACTATTTCCTAACCCAGGTTTTCCATTCAAACAACAGACCCTCCTGTTACATAAATGTAAATGGATCTGCAGTTAGCTGCTGTCAAGAAACATAACCACATACGATAGCTAAGAGATATTTTACATTAAGTTTTGCAGTAAGATTACTTATGCAATCATGTTCACATATTAAAGTATTTCTCATTAAGTTGAAATAATAGAGAAAATCATTTATCCATAATTAGACTCAGATTCACATAAGCTTCAAATTTTCAATCAATCGAGTTCTATATATGTATCATCTCACATAGGTTCATGTGATAGTGTTACATGTGTGTTCTATTCATACTTAGGTAAGAATTGTATCAATATATATATATATATATATTAATATATATAATATAATATATAGGAGGTTTACTTTTTTAATTAACAAAATACTAAAAACAATAGTTATAGTATATGCAATAGTAGAATTTTATAGGTGAAAACTGGTCACACAATGTATAACGTGCCTCCCAAAAATATTAGGGTTTTTTACATATATCCCTATAAATATTGTTATTTACATATATCTCTGATCTGCATAAATGTCTGAAACATGTTCTACTATAATAGTTGCAACTATACCCTTATAGGGGTATACATACAATAAGTTTTTACATTTTTTTCCATTTATACCTCTGTAAAAGATATAGTTGTAGCCATTATAACGGATAAGAGAAATTTCAGACAATTGACATATATTAAGGATATATATGTAAATAACGATGTTTGTAGGGATAGATATACAAAAAATCCAAACTATTTTTTCACTTGAAATTTTATTTTTTAAGAAAAGAGGACATCTTGAGAGAAGAATAGATCTATAGCAACCGTATTTTTAAAATAAATAAATAATAAATTTAAAATATAAAGAATTGTGAATAAATTAAAATCTATTAAGTAAAAAAAGTGATGTGTTTTAATAAGGTTCATACAAGTTATTGGGTTAAAACCAAGAGTCCAAAGATAATTAGAGATAAATAGGTTAAAATTCGTAACTAAATTATTGGAAAATTAGATTGGGACAAGTAATCACTAATATGATCATATTGTAGTACCCCGAAAAATTCATTAATTAAAACGATACACATCATTATTGCATGCGTATAAATCCCTATAAAAATTTCGTAAAAATAGTAGATATACTTTAAATAATGTTCTCTAATGACCTATCAAGAAATTTGGGCACAGAAAAATCGTTTAGACCAAGTTTAAGAATGTATGCGACTTATTAGCATAATTAAGGAATAAGTCGAAGAATCTATTATTTTCTGACCCAAAGTGGATTATAAATAAAATAAACATGTGGGTAGACTTTAAATAATATGGGATGATAGTCCATTATGATATTTGGACCAATGGACAATCTTGGCCCATGAATAAATTCTCTAATAAAAGGATAATTAAAAATCTAATAAGTAAAGTAAGTACATGGGTTGTACAACTAGACTCACATGAGTTATTGGGCCAAGAGTAATTGCCCAAATGATGAATATTAGAAATATGGCATGAATAATATTTATTCAATTCAAAAATATAAATTACTTGAATAAGTGTGATAATAGATTTACATAAGGATAAATGGTGAATAATTGAATTAAATCAATACCCATTAAGTCAAATTAGTAATGGGTTTACTAATGGTCCTAGCATAAAGTTTTGGGCCCAATTATGAAGAGTCCACCATGAGATGAGAGTTAAATAAGTGAAATTCGTACCTAAAATATTAATAAATAGAAAAGGGTTAAGATAATGAGTATTTTAACTCTTAATCGTCTTAGAAAGAGTTCTAAACCTAGTATAACTCAATAGGACTCTATCCTAATCTAAAATTGGATTTAGATGAGAGACAATTGGGTAAATATAAGAGATCCAAATTAAATAGGGAAATTCGTAACTATATTATCTCTTAATTAAAAAGGGGTCATTAAAGCACTAATATGACTCATATATATCTTAATAAGAGTCCTAAGCCTATCCTAACCCATTACCCACGAAATTGGACCTCTCCCCATCTTATTAGGTGGATAAATGTAAGAGAATAGGGAGATAAATGTGAAAATTCAGAGTTGAAGGGAAGGGAAGAGTTTTAAGTTATTAGGACTCTTAAGCAACCTAATAGACCTCTAATTAGTGTCAACCAAGCCCCATTTTCGTGGCTGGAGCTCTGGAGCATGAGGAGAAGGGTTGGAGCAAGGAGAAGAAGAAGGTGGAGCAAGGAGAACTTCGAAATTCGTCACCCCTCAACCCTAGGATCTTTACAGCGCAAAAGGTAGGCAATCTCTCAAGCTAAAATCGTGAAATAATTACCCTAGGTAGCCTTCATGTACCTCTTCAAAAGCCCTATGGTTTGTGGTATTTCGTTCACCATTTGGGCGAATTTAATTCGTGAAATCCTGCTGTCACCATGAACCCTAATCTCATGTTTTCTCTAATTCCCGATGTGTACATGCTCTCATGCCATGATAAAATTTTCAGATATACTACATCACACTAGCTTTCAAACGCCCCTGGCTTGCTTGATTTCGATCTCTCATGAGAGAGAATTAAATCTTTGAATATCTGTCAGACCTGTGCACTCGACCTCCTTGTTTCCTTTTTAATCTCGTGCACACTTGACATCATTCCATGATAAATTATCATAAATATTACTACATGTTAGCTTTCAAACGCCGCTGGTTTCATAATTTTTCATGATGTATTCATCCCTGATTCATTGAACTGACTGCGCCTGTTTAGGTCACCGAAATGTAACCTGATCAATGCATATCTAAACCTTGTCTATTTTCAAATTAATCGTGCATGTTGATAGATATACATGTCTACTTTCGTTTAAAACTAGTTTCGTACTTTTTGGATCACCATACTATTTTATATGTAATTTAGAACATCCATGTATCACAGAGGGCTGCCCTGGAAAAAAGGAAAAGAGCAAACCCACCTGTTATCGCGACGGCGCGACCCCCGCGATAACAGTGGGGTCGCGCCGGCCGATGGCGTCGCGTCAAGAACGCGGCGGCACGAGCCGCCGCGATTTGCCGGACCGGGCCAGACCGGCCAGGCCCGTGTCGCGTCCGACCGCCCTGTCGCGACTTGAATCGCGACGGGTAGGTCCGTCGCGTTCTTGAAATTTCGGCCAGAACCTTTAATTGCTCTTATATCCCTGCTTTAAATGCCATCTAATCCTTGTACAAGTTAAACCATGTACTGTTAAGCTTGATAAATGATCTGAATATTTTTATTGGATAATATTTAAATGACTCTTATTAATTTAAAAGCCGTGAGCACGACTTACTCTATTCCCATGATTTCTTTACACTTGCACACTAAACATTGTTTATTGCCATTTGACCCTATTAAATTACTCAATAATGTATCTGGTAATTAAGTGAAATTAATTAAATTTACCTATTATTTAAATGACACATGTCTTCGTTTTACTCGCGTGATTTGTACACCGTTATCGCGTCCCTCTGCCTTCGAGCACTCGAGGCAAGACGGACAACGTTTCGTTACACACTTTCTTTTGACTTGGACCACCTCTCCACGGGAATACTCTCGACTGGACCAGGGACTCCTTGTCAAGGCCTCCGTAAGTCTTCTTGCTTTGGCGCACGTCCTTAGCCGACGAGCTGGTTGTACCTTTAAATCCGTTACACTCTTAGGGATCAGTACGATCCAAACAGCCTTAGTGAGATCTCTCTTATCTTGTGATCACGCGGACCATCTGGCTCGTGTACGCGGCACGGCTAATGGGTGGATGTGACTTCTACCTGACTGCCGGTACCGACCTGGTACTGTGCAACCGTTACTATCGTGGTTTATCGTTTTTTGCGATTATACCCCTATCTCGTCTACTATCCTTGTACTCTCATCTATTCACGTTCACTCTACTATCTCGTCTATTCATCTAGTACTCTCTTGAAACTCTTGAGCTGTTGTGGCTCCCATTGCTTGTACTATACATGACTGTCTAGCGCCATAATATGGGTCTGGTGACCTACTAACTTTAATGCTAAGTGTGCAGGGCACGGAGAGTGTCCGAGGGGCTCCAATCTAGTCCTGGGGGCAGAGAGCCACCCGAAAATACCTGCAGGGGCTATTGACGGTGTTCTGCATTGCACCGGTTCTGACTATCTCGACATTGGCTAGACATCTAATTGTTTTACTATTAGTCTGAGGAGTTCAGATAGTGTGCCAGTTCTGTGCTAGTTGCTGTGCTTAGTACGTTAGCACTGACTGTTATAACATTAGTCTGAGGAGTTCAGACGAAATGTACTATCGTGAAACGGCTACTGTCCTAAAGTGACTATTGTCGTACTCGACTAGTGCACCGTGGTGCAACATACATGCTATTCTTTACATGCAATCTCGTTACACGCTATCTTGATATACAAGCTATCTCGTTACACGCCACCTTGATACAAGCTATCCTATTTCATGTCATTTTGATACACGCTATCTTGCTATACACTATCTTGTTACACGCTATCGTTATGTGTCATCCTAATTTTGCAATACTCTTGAGAATGTATTATCGTTCACTTGTTATCTTGCACTATTACTCTCTCAACTATACATGATCGTTCTCTCTAGTTAACCTGCGTTTACAAGACATTAATCACTTAAAGCATGCTTGTTTACACGAGATATTAAGTCCTACTAAGAGTTATCGCTCACCTTCGTTATTTGTTATTGTGTTTTCAGGTAAGTCAAGGAATGACCATACACCAACAAGGGATTGGACTGGAGTGATGAGCGTCCTGAAGACATAAGATAGAATGTCCTTAGTACCTTAGAGTCTGTTAGATATTTGCTTTAGACTTCTTTTCCAATGTAATAATGTCATTGAGCCCTAGTTTTGGCCGAATTAGTGGTTGTAATAGATTAGATGAATTATCAATAAAATGATGAGTTTTATTGTAATTATTGTTCATTAGTTGCTCTGATATTTGCGAATGTATGCGCAATTTACATTACCATACTCGTTGTTCATGCCTCCCCGATTTATTCCGCTGCTAAATTGGCGGGGCATGACACATATATATCTAGAAAAGAGTCTTAACTTACCCTAACTTGCTTACCACAAAATTAAAGTCTATCTAACCCAAATAGAAGGATAAATGCTAGAAAAGATTAAATAAACATGGAAATTCGGAGTTAGATGAGAGTTAGAATTGTATGAGGCAATAATAACACAAGACCCTTAAATAAACCCCCAAACCCTTCATGGCCGACCCTATTGCTCTGCTGAGATTTCTTGGAAGTAGAGGAGAGGCCAAAAGAGGAGGAAATCGGGGAGAATGCTTGCTAGAAGATCTACAAGTTTGTTCTTCGAGTTCATAACCCTAGAAGTTCACGTCATCCAAAGGTAAGTAATCTCACAAGCAAAAACTCAATTAAACTCATGTGTAGATTGTTCATGATCTCAGGAACGAAAGCCCTCTATTTTTCCAATTTCTATTGTCTATCTTGTCAATTTCATGTCTAAAGTTCTATTAAGAACAAGTACCGACCCATCATGTTCTCTTTAAATCCTTGTTTATACTTGATCTCGTGCCATTAAACTTTTTCTATACACATCACATGATGTCTAGAACCTATTGATATACTTTTCCCTAATTTCTATCTAGTACTATTTTCGAATTAAATCTAATTTTATCTTTGTGTCATGTTCATGGTTCATTGTGAAAGAACCTATTCATAGCCTGTTGATACCATGATAAGATTTTAATTACTCCTTACTATTTATACTCATGTAAGTCTAGTTTCATTTAAAATTAGTTTCATGATTTTTCATCAAGTATTCGTTGAGATTTCAATTTTTAAAAGCCCATGTGTCGAATCCTTAAAAAGATGGACTGCAATCTAAGATGTGCTGAATTCCTTTTGGGCTCGGGCAGAACCCTGAGAACGCGACGGCCCGATAGGTCATGTTCTCAACAGAGTCGCGACAAGGCATCCCATCGCGTTCTTAACGTGACGGGGCCCTGCGTCACGTTCTGATGTCTATCCCAGGGAGTCCCATCGCGTTCCATTAAAGCCCATGTCACGACTTGAATAGACCTTGTCGCGTTCCTTTAAAGGGTACGTCGCCTTCTTGATTTTTGCACTAAACCCTAGTTTTTTATTGTACTTGTCTAATTAATGTGTCTATGCTTCATGTTAAGTCTGAAACGCAATAAAAGAGAAGATTTAATCATGTAATTGTCATGATTCTATTAAAAGCCATGCACTTGATTCTCTCATATCCATGATTACTCTGTCACATGCACACACTATAAAACCATCCAATATGACTAGCCATGGTATTAAATATTCCATAATATATATGGTAATTTACTTCAATAATTGTACATCATTACTCTATTTCAATAATGGACTTGTCTTCGTTTCTCTCATGTGTTAGATACCGTTATCGACGCTCCTCTCTTTGAGCACTCAAGGAAAGCTGGGCTAATGTTTCTGTACACATTTTTCTTGACTTGGATGGACTCTCCGTTTGGAAGACTCCTATTCAAACCAGGTAATGCTTATTCAAGACATCCGTAAGACTCCTTGGCTTTGGCGAATGTCCATTGCCGACGAGCTGGCTGTACCATCAATACCTATTTACCCTTAGGATCGGCATGATCCAATGGCTTTAGAGTTCTCTCTCTCCTTGAGATCACACTGGGCCTCTGGACTAGTTCAGGCATGGCCAGTGGACGGTTAGTGATTCTACCAAACTGTCAGCACCAATCATGCGTGTTGTGCAACTATTACTATTGTAACTCCCCGACGTAGAATATCATAGCCGAATTATAGTTAATTAAATAGTACATAGCGAGAAATAAACATCCAACCATTTCACAATTGGAATAATGCCAAATGAAATTAAACTTCATTAATATTCATCAATCACTATTACATTCACTAATCAGAGCCTAACTAGGGCCCAGAGTACTTTATTCAAATCCAAACTAATACATATTGACTAACTGATAACTAACTAACTAGTAAGCACGGGTTGTCGAAATGTGGTCACTCATGTTCCTCCTCATTCTCTTCCTCATGAGTGTGGTATTCTCCATCAGACTCACCTGAAACACATGAAATAAATAGCGCAAGATGAGCGATAATCTCCCAGTAGGACTTAATATCTCATATAAACAGGCATATTTTAAGTGATTAATGTCTTATAAAGTAGGATAACTAGAGAGTATAGTCATGTAGAGCAAAGTAACGATGACAAGAGAAAGATAGCACTTGTACATGATAAATATCACAACAAGTATGATAATGGATTGGCTATGTAACGATGTAGCACATAAAGTTGCACAACAATGCACTAGTAATGATAGCATATAACGATGCACTTGACTGATAGCACTTGGATTGATTATCATAGATTAAATCTTGATAGTATAATGGCACTGGATGTATGCCAACATCCTGATCATGATAACTCCTATGGGCAAATGGCACTTTCGGGCGCTCCTCCCAGGACCAGATCAGGCCCTATTGCACAGCATAAGTTATGTTTCTTATCTTAGACAATCATTTGTATGGCCAAATAGAGTACCAAGAATAGATGAGAATAATAGACGAGAGTGTAGAGAGAATGTGAACAGATGAGAGTACAAAGATAGTAGATGAGATAGGGGCATAATCGTAAAACAACGTTAAACGACGATGGTAACAGTTGCGCAGCATACGATCATGTGCCGGCAGTCCGGTAGAAGTCAACCGCCCACTAGCCGTGCTATGAATATAGGCTAGATGGTCCGACGTGATCCCAAGGTAAGAAGGAAACACACTAGGTCATTTGGATCATGCTGATCCCTAAAGGGGTAAAGGGTTTTAAGGGTACAACTAGCTCGTCGGCAATGGACGTCTGCCAAAGCCAAGGAGACTTACGGAGGCCTTGATAAGGAGTCTCTGGTCTAGTCAGGAGTATTCCCAACGGAGAGGTGGTCCATGCCAGAAAGAAGTGTGTACAAAACAAGTGTCCGTCGTGCCTCAAGTGCTCGAAGGTAGAGGGATGCGACAACGGTGTACAAATCACGCGAATAAAACGAAGACAAGTGTTATTAAAATAATTGAGAGATTAAGTGAATAATTACACTTAATACCAGATATTATTGAGTAATTAATAGGGTTTCATAGCAAACATTAATGTTTAGTGTGTGCAAGTGTTAAGAAATCATGAGAGTATGATTAATCATGCACATGGCTTCCAATTAATTGAATTTATGTAAATATTACCCATTAATAATTAACAGGTCGTAAATGTTCATGACATTACATAATTAAGGCTAAATAGGGTTTAAATGGCATAATTAGCAGGGGTATATGAGTAATTAAAGGTTCTAGACGAAATGCTGAAATCGCGACAGGGGTCCCCGTCACGTTTCATGTCGCGACAAACGATCCGGTCGCATTCTGCTGAACCAGCCGGGCTGGCGTGAGCCGGGAGAGAACCGCGACGGCTCAGGCCGTTGCGTTCATGACGTGGCGATCCGGCCAGTCGCGACCCTTCTAAGATAGTGACGGGTCGGGCCGTCACGATTTCAGAAGGGTGGCCGACCCCAAAAAGGCAAAACAGCTCATTAGGTCTCGGTCCATCCTTCCATGGCATGCTATAGGTCTCTAAAAATCCATATAAAATCTTAGGAACATCCAAAATCATGAAACTAGTTTTAAACGAAACTAGGCATGTAGATGTATCAATAGGCCTGAGTAATTAGAAAATAGACAAGGATTGGGTATGTTTTAATTAGATTACTTTTCGGTGATCTAAAACATACACAGTCATGGTTTTCGATTTAATTAGCAAAGGATGCATGATAAAAATTAGGGGAAATATAATCATTTGAAGCTTAACAAAATACAGTATTTATGAGAATATTTGCAAGGTTTGGGATCGAGTATATATATGGATTGAACGCAAACATATAGGTTCAGGTACATGATGATGACAGAGATTTGAGCATTTAATTCTCTCTCATAGAGCAACGAAAATTGGGGAAATCATGGGGCTTTGATTGAGGGGATCAAGGTCTACCTAGGGTCGAGTTTAATTTAATTTTGCTTGAGAGATTGCCTACCTTTTTACGCTATAAAGAAATCTTAGGGTTTTGGACAAAGTAGAAGGTGAGATCCTCTTGCTCCAAGCCCTTCCTCTCCTTGCTCCTCGTCCTCAGCCTCCTCTCTTCGTTCTCCAAGGCTCCAACAACGAACTATGGGTGGTAGAGACGAATTGGGGGGTATTATAGTTTAAGAGTCCAACTGAGTTAAGACTCTTCCTTCTCTTCAAACTCCTAATTTCCACATTTATCTCCCTATTTCCTAGCATTTATCCACTAATAGGATAGGGGAGAGGTCTAATTTCGTGGGCAATGGGTTAGGATGGGGTGATGACTTCTTTTTAGGATAATTATGGGTTATTTAATGATTATCTTAACCCTTCTCTATTTATTATTAATTTAAGTACGAAATTAGCTTAATTAACTCCCATCCAAAAATGGGCTCTTCACAATTGGGCCCATTCTTTTAAGTTTGGACCACTAATATAACCCATCTTTTAATTTAGCTTAATGGGTTTTAATTAATTCATTTTATTTAAATTATTCCCTCTTTATTCTTATTTAAATCTATTTATCACATTTATTTAAATAAATTTTTGTTTTATTAAAAATTTAAAAAATCAGAGTTGCTACATCCTCCCCTTCTTAAAAGAATTGATCCCCAAATTCATATGATCCTAAGAGAAGAATGACTTACTGAATAGTTCTGGGTAATTCTGTCGCATTGTTGCTTCGGGTTCCCACATGGCTTCTTCAACTTCGTGATTTCTCCAGAGTATCTTGACCACAGATGGGTCAGTTCCGAGCTGCTGTATCTTCTTGTCCAAGATTCTCACCGGCTTTTCTTCATAGGTCATATCTTTGTTTAGAATTATATCGTCGTAGCTTATTACATGTGATGGGTCGTACACGTACTTCCTCAGCATTGACACATGGAAAACATTGTGTACGGTGGAAAACTTGGGTGGTAGTGCTAGACGATACGCCACTTCTCCTACTCTTTCCAGTACTTCAAATGGACCTATGAATCTCGGTCTTAACTTGCCTTTCATCCCAAACCTTTGAAATCCTCTAGTCGGGGATACTTTAAGCAGCATATGATCTCCGATTTGAAATTCCAGATCCCTTCTTCTCTTGTCTGCATAGCTCTTCTGCCTGGACTGAGCTATTTTAATCCTGTCCCTGATGATCTGTATATATCCCTGCTGGTGTTCTGTACCATGTCTGGTCCCAGCCATTGCTGCTCACCTACTTCATTCCAGCAGACTGGCGATCTACAGCTTCTACTACAAGGCTTCAAATGGTGTCATCTTGATGCTAGACTGGTAGTTATTATTGTAGGCGAATTCTATCAGTGACAATTGTTCATTCCAATACCCCTCAAAATCTATAGTGCATGCACGTAGCATATCTTCCACAATCTGATTTGTTTTTTCCATCTGCCCATCTGTCTATGGTGGAATGTTGTGCTAAAATTTAGTTTTGTGCCTAAAGCAGTCTGAAGTCCCTTCCAAAATCTAGAGGTAAATGTAGGGTCACGATCTGAGACTATGGACACGAGGACTCCATGTAAACTCACGATCTCTTTTACATACAGGGCTGCAAGTACATCCACACTCCAGGTACTTTTGATTGCTAGAAAATGTGCGGACTTAGTCAAACGGTCCACTATGACCCAAATAGCATCATGTCCACCACGAGTTCGGGATAAACCCATGATGAAATCCATGTCAATGCTCTCCCATTTCATTCTGGTATGTCCAGGGGTCTGAGTACACCCTCAGGACGTCGGTGTTCTGCTTTTACCTGTTGACAGGTGAGGCAGTGTGTGGCATGCTCAGCTACCTCATGCTTCATATTGGGCCACCAAAATGACATTTTCATATCTTGGTACATCTGGTTGCGCCTGGGTGAATTGTATACTTAGTTTTGTGGGCTTCATCCATCAGCTTCCTCTTCAACTCTTCATTATCAGGCACACAGGTCCTGGCTTGGAATAATAGTCTCCCATCCTCAGTGGTGGAGAAATCGAGTCTGTCAGCTATGGTCTCCCTGACTCGGACCAAGAATAGGTGATTAGTCTATTGCTCCTTGATCTCAACAAAGATGTCGGGTTGAGCTCTAAGGTTTGCCACTAACACCTGATCATTCTCTGCTCATATTTAGATCTAGACTGGTGAACTGCTCTAATAGTTGCATCTCACCCATGACCAAACAAGATAAGGATGTTACTGGCTTCCTACTGAGTGCATCAGCTACTGCATTACCTTTACCAGGGTGATATTAAATATTGAAATCAAAGTCCTTCAGATATTCTAGCCATCTCCTTTGTCACATATTGAGCTCCTTCTGGGAAAATAAGTATTTTAGGCTCTATGATCAGAGTAGACAATGATTGCTCTCCATAAAGATAATGTCTCCAAATCTTGAGTGCAAACACCACAGTAGCTAGTTCTAGGTCATGGACAGGGTAATTGACCTCATGTGGCTTCAACTGTCTTGATGAATAGGCTATCACTTTTTCATTCTGCATTAGCACGTAGCCTAGACCGATTCCAGATGCATCAGTGTAGACTGAGAATCCTTCGCCCTCGACTAGTAACGCGAGGACAGGTGCAGATGTCAAACATTGCTTTAGTGTCTGAAAGCACTTCTCACATTCCTTGCTCCAGACATAGGGGTTCTCTTTTCGCGTAAGGCGAGTAAGAGGTACAGCTATTCTGGAGAAGTCTTTTATGAACTGTTTGTAGTAGCCAGCCAGTCCAAGAAAGCTTCTGATCTCAGTGACATTGGTCGGTCTCTTCCAGTTTAAGACAGCTTCGACTTTGGATGGGTCAACAGCTATACCATCCTTTGATATGACATGGCCTAGAAATGACACCTCCTCGAGCCAGAATTCACACTTGCTCAATTTGGCGTAGAGTTTGTTGTCGCGCAAGATCTGTAGAGCGATCCTCAGATGCTCCTCATGCTCTTCCTTGGTCTTGGAGTATATAAGAATATCATCAATAAAGACCACGATGAATTTGTCGAGGTATGGCCGATAGATGTTGTTCATCAATTGCATAAAGGCTGCAAGAGCATTTGTTAGTCCAAAAGGCATGACTACAAATTCATAATGATCGTACCTGCTCCTGAAAGCTGTCTTGTAGGTATCCACATCCTTAATTCTCATCTGATGATATCCCGATCTCAGGTCAATCTTGGAGAAGTACTTGGCTCCTGATGTTTGATCAAACAATTCATCAACACGCGGCAGAGGGTATTTGTTCTTGATAGTCAGGTGGTTCAACTGTCTGTAATCGATGCACAATCTCATGGATCTGTCATTCTTCTTGACAAACAACACCGGTGCTCCCCAAGGAGAAGTACTTGGTCTGATAAAGCCCTTTTCTAGCAGTTCCATCAATTGCTCCTTCAATTCCTTCAATTCGGCAAGAGACATTCTATATGGCTGACGTGACACCGGTGCCGCTCCAGGAGTTAGATCGATTGAGAAATTTTCATCTCGTTCAGGTGGAATGCCTGGCAGCTCATCGGAGAACACGTCGGGGTATTCTTGTACTATATGTATGTCAGATATCTTGGATGCCTTCTTTTCAACAATTATGGCGGCTAGAAATGCCACACACCTCTTTCTTATCATGTTATGTGCCCTAATAGCAGAGACGATAGACAAGTGCATCTTGTGTCTACGTCCCGTAAAGGTCAGCTTAGGGAATTCACTAAAGGAAATTTTTCCTCTACTACAGTCGACAAGAGCCCCATAAGTATAGCCAATTGGCTCCCAATATGACATCGTAGCCTTCCATGGGCATACAGATCAGATCAGCTCTTAAATTGAGTTCACCAATCATGATATCAGCTAATGAAAATATTTGTTTAGTTGAGCTTTCTCCCCCAGTGGTGTTGTAACAGGTAATTCAAAACTCATGGATGCAGGTTTAACATTTAAGGTGTCGGCGAATGCTAGTGATATGAATGAATGTGTTGCGCCAGTATCAAACAAAACAAATGTTGATTGGGAAAAGACTGGTAATGTACCTTCCACAACTCCACCTTCCTCGTGGTCTCCACTTCCTGGACAGCTTGCAGTCTGCCCGGCTTCTTCTGGCCAACATGACGCTTCTCATTCTCTTTAAGCAGGGGGCAATTGGGAATACGATGATCTCGACTCCCGCAGTGTAGGCATGCACCTACCTTCCTCCAACACTCTTCGGCAGTGTGACCCAGCTTGTCATAATGCTTGCATCTGGGCTTGTTAGGGGCAGTGGGGGTGAAGACCTTGGGCTTTCCTCTCTTGGCTTGGCCCGTCGGTAATGCTTAACGGCCTCTTCTTGCTGTTGGTGGGCTTGCTTGTCGATCCTGATGTCTGTTCCTTCTTGACCATTATACCCTTGATGCGATCGGTGAGGTCGGTCGCATCCTCCAGCAGTTATTTCAGCATAGGTCTGAATATCCAGGGGTGCAAGTTGAGTAATGTATACGGGCCTGAGCCCGTTGAGAAAGCGCTTCGCCTTCATTCTCTCAGTGCCTATCAGGTGATTGACATATCGTGCCAACCAAGAGAATTGGGCTTCATACTCGGCTACAAGAGGTTCCTTCCTTTGCTTAAGTGCAGCAAATTCAGAGGCTTTCTTCTCTTGAACTCTTTCAAAAAAGTATTTGAAGTTAAAGTGCTCCTTAAATTCATCCCAGGTGAACAATGCATCAGCCCTGGTGGTCTCTACGGACTCCCACCACGCACGGGCGTCCCTCTCAAGCTGAAATGTTGCAAGCAGTAACTTGTCTCCATCCGTGCATTACATGATGCAGAAAATACGTTCTGTCTCCTTTAGCCAGTTTTCTGCCTCATTGGGATCAGTAGTCCCACTGAAACGAGGCGGGTCAGGTTGCGGAAATTCCTGTGTAAATCTCCAACTCCACAGTTACCGTCCCCTGAGCAGCTTGCGTTAGGGTGCGAGTCAGATCCTGCAAGGTCTGCTGCATGTCACGAAGTTGAGCACGCTCTGCTACCATTTCTATGGTTTCAGTTCCTTCAAAAGAGAATTTTAATGTAAGATATTGAGGTTGTACTAAGTTTGTACGTGTGTGAGTTTATTTTATCTTACTATCCATGGTTCTACCCATCTCTCACATAGGTATGGAATTAGACTCTAAGTCGAGGCAGGTAAAACCAAGATCATAATATTAATTAAGAATAACATAGGCTCTGATACCACAAAACTGTAACGCCCCGACGCGGAATATCGAAGCGGAATTACAGTTAATTAAATAGTACAGAGCAAGAAATAAACATCCAACCATTTCACAATTGAAAATACCAAATGAAAATTAACCTTCATTAATAATTCATCAAACCACTTTACATTCACTAATCAAAGCCATAACTAGGGCCCAGAGTACTTTATTCAAATCCAAACTAATACATATTGATAACTGATGGAGAAAACTAATAATAGTAAGCACGGGTTGTCGAAATGCTGGTCACTCCTGTTCCTCCTCATTCCCTTCCTCATGAGTGTGGTATTCTCCATCAGACTCACCTGAAACACATGAAATAAAAAGCGCAGGATGAGCGATAATCGCCCAGTAGGACTTAATATCTCATATAAACAGGCATGCTTTAAGTGATTAATGTCTTATAAAGCAAGCTATATAACTAGAGAGTACAGTCATGTAGAGCAAAGTAACAATGGCAAGAAAAAGATAGCACTTGTACATGTTAAATAGCACAACAAGTATGATAATGGATGGCCATGTAAGATATAGCACGTAAAGTTGCACAACAGTGCACTAGTAACGATAGCACATAACGATTGCACTGAACTAATAGCACTTGGATGATGTCATAGATTAAATCTTGATAGATAATGGTACTGGATGTATGCCACAATCCTGATCATGATAACTCCCTGGCAAATGCACTTTTCGGGCGCTCCTCCCAGGACCAGATCGGGCCCTATTGGACGGCATAAGTATGTTTCTTATCTTAGACAATCATTTGTATGGCCAAATAGAATACAAGAATAGATGGAGAATAAATAGAACGAATAGACGAGAGTGTAGAGAGAATGTGAACTATGAGAGTACAAAGATAGTAGATGAGATAGGGGCATAATCGTAAAACAACGTTAAACGAACGGATGGTAACAGTTGCGCAACACACGGTCGTGTGTCGACAGTTCGGTAGAAGTCACAACCGCCACTAGCGTGCTACGACGAACAAGCCAAATGGTCTAGTGGATCCCAAGGTAAGAAGGAAACACACTAAGGCCGTTTGGATCATGCTGATCCCTAAAGAGGTAAAGGGTTTTAAGTGTACAACCAGCTCGTCGGCAATGGACGTTCGCCACCAAGGAGACTTACGGAGGCCTTGACAAGGAGTCCCTGGTCGGTCAAGAGTATTCCCAACGGAGAGGTGGTTCATGCCAAGAAAGAAGTGTGTACAAAACAAGTATCGTCGTGCCTCGAGTGCCGAAGCAGAGGGATGCGACAACGGGGTACAAATCACGCGAATAAAACGAAGACAAGTGTTTTAAAATAATTGAGAGATTAAGTGATAATTACACTTAATTACCAGATATATTATTGAGTAATTTAATAGGGTTTCATGGCAAACATTAATGTTTAGTGTGTGCAAGTGTTAAGAAATCATGAGAGTATGATTAATCGTGCACATGACTTTCAATTAATTGAATTTATGTAAATATTACCCATTAATAATTAACATGTCGTAAATGTTCATGATAGTACATAATTAAGGCCTAAACAAGGTTTAAATGGCATGATTGTGGGGTATATGAGTAATTATGGTTTAGGCCAAAATGCTGAAATCGGACGAGGGGGTCCCCGTCGCGTTTCATGTCGCAACAAACGGTCTGGTCGCGTTCTGTGAACGGTTGGGCTGGTGATAGCCCACGAATGCGTCGTTAAACACGTGACTAACAATCTCAAAATTATCGGCCTACACTAAATATTTTAACAGTAGTTAAGTGGTGAGAGCCAAGTAGAATCCACGGGGAACTAGATTTTAGAGTTGAAAACCTTGGATTTTTATTTAGGAAATAATGTGTGATATTTAAACTAAGTTGCATTAAATAAAACTAAACTAATTAAACTAAGTAAATAGAGAGAGAGATAAAGATGGGATTAGAGACAAAGGGGCAAAGTTCTGAAATTGCATTTCACTAAATAAAATAGTTAACAAAAATTGTTTGATACTAAACAAAGTAAATCAACAACTATCCTAAATAATACTGAAAAATAGAGAGAGAAAGGAAGAGAGAGAACGAAAGAGAGAGAGAGAATAAAAGAGAGAGAGAAAAGAGAGAGACGAAAGAGAGAGGATAGAAGAGAGAGAGAGAGAGGATAGAAGAGAGAGAGAAGAGAAAGAGAGAGGAGATGCGAAAGAGAGAGAGTGGAGAGAGAAGAGAGAGGCGAGAGAGAGGAGAGAGAAGAGAGATTGGAGAGAGAAGAGAGAGAGAGGCGGCGATAGAGAGGAGAGAGAAGAGAGAGGCGAGAGAGAGAGAGAGAGAGAAGAGAGAGGCGGAGAGAGAGAGAGAGAGAAGAGCGCAGCGGCGGCCGCGTGGGTGCGGGCTGGTGCGCCAGGCGGGCTCGGGCGCCTGCGCGAGCAGCAGGCGGCCTGGGCGAGGCGGCAGGGGCGTGCGCGGGGCGTGCAGGTGCGCGCGCAGGGGCGCGGGGCGCGCGAGCGGGGCGGCGCGCTCGCGGGAGGTGGCGCCTGGGCGAAGGGCGGGCGGCTGCTGGCTTCTTCTGCCAGAGAGAGAACCGAGGAGAGAGGGAAGAGAAGAAAGAGAAAGAAGAAGAACCGGGAGAGGAAGAAGAAGAGGAGGAAGGAGAGAAGGAGGAAGAAGAAGAAAGAGAAGGAGGAAAGGGATCGAGAGGAGAGAGGGAGAAGAAAGTGAGAGGGGGAAGAATAATGGAATGAGAGAGAGAAAAGGAGAGTTTTTATAAAGTGTTAGAGAGGAAGGGGAGAGAGTTTAAAGGAAAGAGAGGTTTTTGAAAAATAAGAGAGGGATTTTAAAAATGAGAAAGTATTTTTGAAAAGAAAGAGAGAGAGGGAATATTTTAAAAAAATATAGAATCTCTCATTATTCTCTCTTAATCTAATCAAATTTATGGGCCCATTTGACACTTCATTCTTGGCCCATTAATCCTGCAATCACACACAACAACAGAGATTTGATCAATTTCCGCACTTGTAATGAAATGATAACAGAACTTATGAAATTATCAATTATTTGTCAACAAATGGCACAATTATTCATTACAATTATGCAATTATCACACCCCCCAACTTACTCATTGCTAGTCCTTAGCAATGCACAATAAGTAAATAATTGGGACAAACAAGAGTTCAAACATCATATTTTATGGCAAGATAGTAAGAATGAGAGTGCTTGATCATAAGTATTCAAGTTCCAGTCGAGAGTGTCAAAGGCAAATATGTCAGTTTATGTCATAGACAGTTCCTCAAGATACACACAAAATTTCATGACTTTTTTCGTATATGTTTGAGCATTAATAAGAGGATGCATGGCTTTTTACTTATCACTCAAGGATGGTATCAACTCTACACTCTAAATTCGATCCTCGAATTACAAGTAGCTTTCACTCTGCCTATTTTTTTTTTTTCATGCTCTTTTTTTTTATTTTCTTTTCATTTACATGGTGCTGCACTTCCCTTACCGTTTGACGCGAGCCTCAACTCTTACCTTAGGAGCCACAGGCCGGTTACTAAGATCAGAGGCATTTCCAGTTTCTTTTTTTTTTTCTTTTTTTTTTTTTTTTCCACTACCCACAACATTTTCACATTTATGTAGTAGGCAGGTAGCTTTTTCCCCACGATTGGTCATCAATAGGAATGTAGAATATCAATCAATCAACCTGAATGTTCAATAAAACTCTCATCATCCATTTGAATAGCTCAAAATAATACTTTACTGTGTTGATGAAATTTCAAATGTATTTTGAGGAAGATGCTAAAAACATAACTAGTTAACTCACCCTTCAACTCACCACCTTCACAAGTACACACTATGAGTCAAGCTAGAAACAAAAAATTTCTTGCATGAAATATGAAGCATGAAGCACAATGTTAGGGACAAAAATTTGAAATACAATTGAATACAATTTGTCTTCCCCCCAACTTAAATGACATTGTCCTCAATGGCATAAAAGTATTGATAATAGAATAAAGCCAATGTAAGTTAAGAAAGGAGAGATGCAACTGATGATCACATGCGGGTGGTGCATAGTAGCTTATCAAAGGATAGTGGCCAGAAAAACTAAGACACAAAATAAAAACGATCAATAGAAATCAATTTTCCTAAAAATATTGGGTTGCCTCCCAACAAGCGCTAAGTTTAATGTCTTCAGCCAGACACATGGGGGTAACAGGGTCACGTAACACCCCCAATCAATTGACGCCAAATTTTTTCTTGTAGGGCATCACCAACCATGGTGGGTCGAGAGGGCCAAACTTACCTTCATATCATTAAATGATAGAGAAATTGAGGTATTCAAGATCATATCTTCAATTAAGGAAATTCATTTGGACACTTAAAATCTTTATATGTGTTGAACACATCAATGGGACTTTATTTTTTATCCTTTTCACCCACAACTTCCATTTTCAGATCCTCTTTCATGATATTGAGATCAGATTGAGTTGGATGCTCAGAGGATTGCTTGAACTCCACAGGCTGACTTGAGTCAAGAATAGTAACATGATCAGGAATGAAATGGATATGACTTTCAAACAAAGGATGCTTAAAAGGTTCAAGTGCAGTTGACCAGTCATCTAGTGGTAGCATGTCCATGATCATGTTGGATTTGCCAAGATCAGGGAGAGGTAGGAGTTCCATGTCTTTCTCGACATCAAGAGACCCAGTCGATGTGGACTTCAGGCAAAATTTTAATTTTCTCTTACCCAAGAAGAATGATTGATGATTACACCCAGCTCTTTCTCCAAACTCACCTCTTCTTTGTTACTCACTTGAAACGATGTCACATCAAACTCGGGCCCAACATCTAGATGACATCTTTTTCCTATCCTCCCCCCAACTTGAGTTCAACTAACTCATTAGAGCTTTCCTCAAATATGACATTATGGATGGAGTCTTCTTGATGGTCAGTTTCAAGTTGGTCCAAGGCAATGGATTGATTTTAGTGGCACCATCTCCTCTTGATTTGACTCATTAATATTATCTCTCATTTTCCAAGTGGGCGTGTCCACAATCATGTTGGACTGAGAAGTTCGAATGGAATTTGAGATCAAGTTGTTGGTCACAATCAAGATAATGATGTTCATGATTGTCAATGGGTTGACATGGTGATTGGCCATCTTTCCTCCTTTTGATTTCTATGAGTTGAGCAATCAGGAGGTCAGTTTTGACAAAGGATTGCTCTAATTCTTGTTGTTTATGGGCGAATGTTTGCTTAAAGACTTGTTGGTTATCATGGAATTTTTGCATAAATTGCCCAAATTGATCGTCGAAGAGGCCTAATTGCGAGGGAGATGTGTGAGTGGAATTGGGATCTACATGTCCCTCTGATGATTTTGTCATGAATATCAATTTGGCATTGGGCCCAATGTTGAAAGTTGTGGATAGGTGGACTTTGGGCTTGGGCCAGAACAGGTTGATCTCTAAGTGTTAAATGTGGCATAATTCTCCAAGTGGTTGGAAGGGTGTGCCTTCAGGAGCATTTGTTAGCACACGGCAGATCAATGCCAAAAAATTTTTGATCGAACCATGATATGATTTCGGCACCTAGAAAGGGTCCTTGAATTTCTCTTGAGGATCTTGATAGAGTAAACTCAATTTCTCAGGAGAGACACTTGATCAACTTTTGAGTAAGGAGTGGGGGGGTGGAGGGCCATTGAAAATATTTGTGTTCTCCTTGGGTGAAAGATGGCCCATTATGCAACAAATTAGTATGGTGGGCCTGGCCTGGGGTAAAAGATGAGAGTTGGGCCACCCCAGGGGATGTACTTTCATAGTGGGCTGACAAGAAATGTGTATTTTCAAAGTAGCTGGGCCACGTTGAATGAGAGATGAAAATTGATTTGGGCCATGGCCTGTACAATGCGCTGGGTTGGCCCACATTAAATCTCTTTTTGTTGTTTTTTTTTTTTTTTTTTGTTGTTTTGAATATCTGATTTTTTTGTATTTTCAAATAAGTTAGCAAACAATTAATCCTATGACACCTATGGTTTCCCAGGACAAACATTTAATTTCTCACTAATCAATGAGGCTAACTCAAATCCACTCTCAAGCGTTAACCGCCAGGTAAGAGGTGGGAAAGTGGGAGGTTCCCCCTGCTCTCACAGGGACCTAATTAAGTAACCACTTGTCCACTTAGGCGTTTGGCCAAAAACCTCTAGCCTTAGACACCAGTCTCCAAACTTGATAGTGGGCCCAAGTGGGCCTAAGTCTCAAAGCGAACCCTAGGTCAAGTTCTACTTTCTTTTATTGGGCTTGGAAATGCAAAAGATGCAGGAAGTTGCGTTTGTGGGCTAAGGAAGGGTGATCAAATCCCCACCTTATCTTGTTAAGGAAACTGCCCTTAAAGATTTTAGAAATGATGTGCACACCACAAAATCAAGCAAGGGGTTCTATGCAAGCATGGCAATGCATGATCATGCTTTTAAGAAAGTTGAGATTCTCACCTTGCCTCCCGCAATCTTCGACGAGAAAGGAAACTTTTCAAAAAAGAGAAATTACCTAAAGATGGAAATCTAAATGATGCATGTCCTAAAGATGGAAGGTTTCTAATCTTGACATGACATCTTTTATTGGATTCAAGTGAGTGATTTTTTTTTTTTGAATTATCTAAACATGGAACTAAGAAAAAAGGAAACTCATCAAGAGGGTTTTAATGGTACTTACCTTCAACGCAATCCCTCGTTCATTTGGAAATGAAAACAAATGGAAAGAGTGAGAGAAGGAAACTCACCTCACTTACCCATTTTTTTTATTTTTCATGCAATTTTGGATTTTTCACTTTTCATTGATACCTACAAAAAGAAAGAAAATATTAGCCAGAATATATACAAAAAAAAACCAAAATTATCAAAACTAAAAATCTAATTCCCGGCAACGGCGCCAAAAATTGATAGCCCACGAATGCGTCGTTAAAAGTGACTAACAATCTCAAAATTATCGGCTACACTAAATATTTTAACAGTAGTTAAGTGGTGAGAGCCAAGTCGAATCCACGGGGAACTAGATTTTAGAGTTGAAAACCTTGGATTTTTATTTAGGAAATAATGTGGTGATATTTAAACTAAGTTGCATTAAATAAAACTAAACTAATTAAACTAAGTAAATAGAGAGAGAGAGATAAAGAGTGGATTAGAGACAAAGGGGCAAAGTTCTGAATTGCATTTCACTAAATAAAATAGTTAACAAAAATTGTTTGATACTAAACAAAGTAAATCAACAACTATCCTAAATAATACTGAAAAATAGAGAGAGAAAGGAGAGAGAACGAAGAGAGGAGAGAGAGAATAAAAGATGAGAGAGAAAAGAGAGACGAAAGAGAGAGGATAGAAGAGAGAGAGAGAGAGGATAGAAGAGAGAGAGAGAAAAGAGAGTGACGAGCGAAAGAGAGAGAGTGGAGAGAGAGAGAGAGAGAGGAGAGAGCGAGAGAGAGAGAGAAGAGAGATTGGAGAGAGAGAGAGAGGAGAGAGGCGGCGATAGAGAGGAGAGAGAAGAGAGAGGCGAAGAGAGAGAGAGAGGAGAGAGAAGAGAGAGGCGAGAGAGAGGAGAGAGAAGAGCGCCGCGGGCGGCCGCGTGGGTGCGGGCTGGTGCGCCAGGCGGGCTCGGGCGCCTGCGCGGGCAGCAGGGCGCCTGGGCGAGGCGGCAGGGCGCGGTGCGCGGGGCGTGCAGTGTGCCGCGCGCAGGGGCGCGGGCGTGCGAGCGGCGGGCGGCGCGCGCGCGGGGAGTGGCGCCTGGGCGAAGGCGGGCCGGCTGCTGCTGCTTCTTCTGCCAGAGAGAGAGAACCGAGGAGAGAGGGAAGAGAAGAAAGAGAGAAGAAGAAGAAGAAAACGGGAGAGGAAGAAGAAGAGGAGGAAGGAGAGAAGGAGGAAGAAGAAAGAGAGGAGGAAAGGGATCGGAGGAGAGAGAGGGAGAAGAAAGTGAGAGGGGGAAGAATAATGGAATGAGAGAGAGAAAAGGAGAGTTTTATTAAAGTGTTAGAGAGGAAGGGGAGAGAGTTTAAAGGAAAGAGATTTTTGAAAAATAGGAGAGGGATTTTAAAAATGAGAAAGTATTTTTGAAAAGAAAGAGAGAGAGGGAATATTTTAAAAAAAATATAGAATCTCTCATTATTCTCTCTTGATCTAATCAAATTTATTGGCCCATTTGACACTTCATTTCTTGGCCCATTAATCCTGCAATCACAACACAACAGAGATTTGATCAATTTCCGCAATTGTAATGAAATGATAACAGAACTTATGAAATATCAATTATTTGTCAATCAAATGGCAACAATTATCATTACAATTATGCAATTATCAGCTGGCGTGAGCCGGGAGAGAACCGCGACGGCTCGGGCCGTCACGTTCATGACGTGGCGGTTCGGCCGGTTGCGACCCTTCTAAGATCACGACGGGTCAGGTCGTCGCGATTTCAGAAGGGCGGCCCGACCCCAAAAAGGCAAAACAGCCCAATTAGGTCTCGATCCATCCTTCCATGGCATGCTATAGGTCTTTAAAATTCATATAAAATCGTAGGAACATCCAAAAATCATGAAACTAATTTTAAACAAACTAGGCATGTAGATGTATCAATAGGCATGAGTAATTAGAAAATAGACAAGTATTAGGCATGCTTTAATTAGATTACTTTTTGGTGATCTAAAACATGCACAGTCATGGTTTCGATTTAATTAGAAAATGATGCATGATAAAAATTGGGGGAAATAGAATCATTTGAAGCCTAACATCATGCAGATTTATGAGAATATTTGCAAGGCATGGGATCGAGTATATATATGGATTGAACGCAAACATATAGGTTCGGGTACATGATGATGACAAGAGATTTGAGCATTTATTTCTCTCTCATGGAGCAACGAAAATTGGGGAATAAAATGGGGCTTTGATAGAGGGGATCAAGGTCTACTTAGAGTCGAGTTTAATTTAATTTTGCTTGAGAGATTACCTACATTTTCATGCTGTAAAGAAATCCTAGGGTTTGGACGAAGTAGAAGGTGAGATCCTCTTGCTCCAAGCCCTTCCTCTCCTTGCTCCTCGTCCTCAGCCTCCTCTCTTCATTCCCAAAGCTCCAACAACGAACTATAGGTTGGTAGGGACGAATTGGGGGTGTATTAGCTAGTTTAAGAGTTTAACTTAGTTAAAACTATTCCTTCTCTTCAAACTCCTAATTTCCACATTTATCTCTCTATTTCCTAGCATTTATCCACCTAATAGGATAGGGGAGAGGTCTATTCGTGGTCAATGGGTTAGGATGGGGTGAGGACTCCTTTTTAGGATAATTATGGGTTATTTAATGATTATCTTAACCCTTCTCTATTTATTATTAATTTAAGTACGAAATTAGCTTAATTAACTCTCATCCAAAGATGGGCTCTTCACAATTGGGCCCATTCTTTTAAGTTTGGACCACTAAATAACCCTTCATTTAATTTAGATTAATGAGCTTTAATTTAATTCCTTTTATTTCAATTTATTCCCTCTTTATTCTTATTAAATCTATTTATCACATTTATTTAAATAAATTTTGTTTTATTAAAAATTTAAAAATCAGAGTTGCTACAACTATCGTCTGTTTTAACGTTGTTTACGTGCATTGACCTGTAGTTCTCATCTATTCCATATTTTCTCATCTATTCACGTTATCTCTATGCTATCGTCTATTCTTCAATTACTATCATCTATTTTTGGTACTCTATTTGGCCATCTATTGATTGTCTAAGATAACAAAACCTAATCAATGTCAGGCAACATTATAAAGGGCCAGATCTGGTCCCGGGAGGTGCGCCTGAAAGTGCCATTTACCGCGGGAGTTAATGATCAAGGTGTTCGCCATTACATCTAAGTACCATACTATCTAGATTAATCAAAGACAATCATTCGAAGTGTTATAATACTCTCTGGTTGTCTATTGACAACCAAAGCGTTATACTATCTCGATTTATGAAAATCAATCAAAGTGCTATATTATCTCGATTGATAAAAATCAATCAAAGTGTTATTGCCCTAGTGGGTATTTACTCTCTATGGCCAATTTCTCTCTCTTTTGCTAGACGTATTACATGCTAATTGTGTGACATTGACATTTTACTGGACATCGATTGCTATTACTATCTCGACTTTATTTGACTTTCTCTATCGTTAGTTACTCTGCTCTTAATGCATTAATCATTTAATTTGTACTTGCCTTATGAGATTTAAGTCCTACTAAGCGTTATCGCACCCTGCGTTATTTGATATGTGTTCTCAGGTGAATATGATGATAAGGACCACACTCACGAGGGTGGGACGAGAAGACTCAAGAGTGACCCGATGTGTTATTGTCTGGTTATCTTGTATTAGTTAGATACTTAGTTTGCTTTTATTTGAATAAAGTACTATGAGCTCATAGTTTTGGCTCTAAATTAGTGAATGTAATAGTGAATAGTGAAATTATCAATAAAATTTGGTTTATTGGTATTATTCCAATATATGTAATGGTTTGATGTCTATTTTACGCTCTATACTCGCTTACTTACAACTATCTCACGTTCTGATATTTCACGTCAGAGCGTGACAAGATCTTACTCATAAATATACACTTATTTTTACTACATCTGATACGAGACTAAACTATGTTTCTACACCTACCAACTTGATAGTTGGATTTGGACTCCCTCAATCAAGCTCCCTGAGAGACCTCGACACTTTTAAATTAGATCTTCTCTGCCTTCACCTCGAGATTGGTCGGTTGTGTCTCTTTTGGTGGTCCAATACAAAACCTTGGATCATTTTTTTTTTTGTGTGTGTGCTAGGCCGATTGACTTAGTCTTTTGAACTATACAAACATACACCTAAGACACCCGCCTAAATCCTACTATTTACAATGTTTTAGAAAACTTATTATATAACTTGACAGACTTGGATATTAAACTCCTCCCACTTAGGGTCTTTTTAGTTTCTTGTAAACATATTTTATAGGGAAAAGTTTTTTTCAATGATTAACTTTCACAAGAAAATAAAAAACACAATTGTCCATTTGGTACCCACGGAAATATTTTTCCTGAAAAGATCTTATGATGTTTGTTTTCAAGTAAAATATTTATTAGAAATAATTTTTAAAAATAAATAAAAGTCTAAAAAACTAAAAAGTACGTTCCGTATGTCGACTACCAGATCGCTGACTGTTTGACATCAGCTATCAAGCGTAGGTTGTCGGACAACGCGACTGCCAGGCGTCGGCAGTCGGGCGCCGGACGCCAGATGCCAGGCGTCGGATGCTGGTGCCCGTAGGCGGGCGTCAGACACGGCCGACGGGGGTTGTGACGCCATCCGACGGTCGACGCTTGACGCCGAACTCTCATCGGAGCCGGGCGCCGGCCATCAAGCGGCAAGCACCAACCGTCGGAAGTCGGTCGCCGACAGCGGACGTCAGGCGCCGGACGCCGAACACAATCGGACAACGGCCGTCAGACTCCGAGCGTCGAGCACCAAAAGTTGGGCATCAGGCGCCGGACGTCGGCCGTCAACCACCAGTCGTCGAGTTTCAAGCATCAAATACTAAGAATTAGAGTGGGATTATAGTCACACTCATGAAAATTCTACATAATAGAGAAATCTCGAAAAATAATTTACGAAATCCCATCAAAGATGCCAAATTCATAATGTTAGGTAAAAAAATTTCATATATTAACTTTTTAGTGGCACCAAACAAACTATTGTACAAAATATTTTCCAAAAAAAAAATTCTGACATGAGATTTTAAGTTGAAACAAAACAAACCCACATTAATATAGGACGGGAACCACCCAACTAACTGGACCAATCCTGATCATGTATACACTTTGAATGATTAGCTCGAACACAAACTGCCATGGCTCCTAACCCATCAAGGTGGAGAGGACCCACTTCCTTCCAAAGGTTGGGTCGACAAGACCACCCGATCAGGTGGTGGAGGTCGCCTGGCAAGCTAAGGAGCTCCATCAACTTCTTCTGTTCAAGTTATAGAAGAGCTGCATGGTTTTTCAAAACCTGCTGGTTGGGGCCAGCGCGCGCCCGACCCGAGGCCCCTACCGCAGTCGAGGTGACCCCCATGCATGCAGATGCAGTCTCCGTCACCCCAGTTGCGGGCAAGAGGTTAGCAGCTTCCCGGCGAAGGGAGGTTCTTCCCGCACATGATTGCCTTGCCTCTGTCGCCCAAGGCGGCCATCTCGTTAAAGCTCTCTCATATGAGACGAAGAAGGTCTAATTAAAATCTATAATAAGAGATGAAAATCTCGGCGAGACCTTGCAGCGGAGCCACTGCCCTCCTCCAGTTCAGACCCTCCTAACCCAGTCACCTTCCTTCTTCCGGCTCCAACTTCAAGCAAGTTGCCCAACCTTCCATTTGTTCGAGGGAAATGTTTAAATTTCGATCGATCAGATGAAAAAATTACTCGACTAGATTAGCTCGGGACGTTTGCTTGACAGACGTAAGTCTACGCATTGAATCAATCTTCGTTGCCATATAAATTATTATCTAATCATATTATATTTAAAATGTAATACAAAAGTACACTAAATCTTCTCTTTTTAATTTACACGGTCAGTCGAGTAAAAAGAGATGCTCCAGCAGCATCCCAAACGCACAGTCGAAGCATCTCACCATCAGACGAAAAGCATATATAAAATGACTCATCTACGAAAAGCATATATTAAATGCTATCTCATTTGCACTCACAAAAAATGTGTTAAATATAACTTGCAAAACATAACAAGCCATTCTATAATATGCTTTAGATAACAAGTACTGATTGATGCTAATGAAACTAAAAATAGAAAGCATATGTGAAAATGTTATAATAATGCAAGAATATCTACAAGACTAAAACACAAAGCATATGTAAAAATTCTATATCATTTGCTCTCACTAAAACATATGTAAAATATATATAATGCAAGAGTATCTATAAGACTAAAACAATAAAACACACATGTACGGATATCTACAATATGATATGATCTAACTTTGAATTACCATATAAACAATCAATGGTCATCTACAATTTGTTCATCATTTTCAAGATTATTAGAGTCACTGCAAGGAAAAGCATTGTTTTCAATGGACATTTTCCATCGGAAATAGCACTTGTCGACAGTTTTTCAACATATTTTCGTCGAAAAAATGGGTCAGAAATTACCGATGAAAATTACTTCCGTTGAAAATTCCATCGATTATTTTCGACTACAATATTCCGTCGAAAATGTTTCTGTAAAAAATTTCGATGGAATATTTCATTGGTAAATCTGTCGAAAAGTTCTCTTTTTTTTTTTCAAACTGCAATAAGTATCTAATTTTACACCTGTTAAAAAAATATAATATATCCATAAAAAACATCCACAACAACAAATATCCATAAAATATCTATAAAATCATCCCCAACAATAAATATTCATAAAAGTATCATATCTATCAATGATTCCAACATGATCGGGAAGGTGAGAGTGATTAACTGATGGAGTCCAAATGGACTCCCGTTTTGAAACTGGGCAATCAATTTCTCATTTTATGAACTAATTAGTTAAAATCTATGAACTTGGGTTGGAGGTCCAAATTTTAAAATATAGATCCAATCAGTCTATCGATTGTACCAACACGACTGGGTGGGGGGGGGGGGGGTGAGAGTGACCTATAAGGTCCAATTGCACTCTCAGCTTGAGCTCGATGTTTAAATTTATATTTTCTAAAAGTACTAGTTTTAAGTCAATGAACTCGGGTTTGGGGGGGGGGGGGGGGGGGCAAATTGAAAATCTAGATCCGATTAATCTATCAATCATTCTAACACGACCGGGGAGGTGAGAATGACCTGTAGGAACTGACGAAGTTTAAATTAGACTCCCAATTTGAGCTCAACGTTGAAAGTGTCATTCGTTAAATTAAGTTAAGTGAAAAATCTTGCTTTTAACTTTAAAGAAAAACTAGTTCATTTATTTAGTATTTTATTTTAATTTTTTCATAAATGATATGCAAGATCATCCAATGAGAGGTGTTGGAGGAGATGACCAAAATGACACATATACAGAGGATTTTTTATTTTTATTCTGATGGTGTTACTATTGTGGTTTGTGTATTTGTGTTGTGGTTTGTGTGGATGTGTATTGTGGTTGTATTAGGGTGGATGTGTATGGTTTATAGTTGTATCAGTTGTACCACATGGTTTCTTTCACATCTATTAAAGTTTTCAAAAAAAAAAAAAATTTGAAGTCAGTGACCGATGACGTTCGAGTGCAAAATCTGTTGTAAACATCTACGACCGACCAACAATTTAGTCACAATATTGGTCTCTGAATTTGCGATTGGCCTATATGTATTTCAATCACAATATCGATCGCAGATATATGATCGATTTGTGACCAAAAAACATCGATCGCACGTCACAAACTTTGCGACCATTTTGAGATGGGTTACCTTCAGTCACAAATTGAGATCGAGACTGTAGCCAAAGTTCATCGATCGTTTCATAGCGACCAGCATTCTACGACTGTAGTATGAGTCACAAATCTGTTACAAATTGGTCGTTGAGCAAAGTAGCGACTGATTAGAGACCGATCTGCGACTGATATTGTCGGTCGCTATATCTATTTTTTCTTGTGGTGCAACAATATATCAAATCAAAAAAATAAATCAATAAAGATCTGTCGCATCGTCCTCTCTGTTCACCTCATGCTCATCATGTATTGGAGGATCCTATATTGCAAAAAATTAATATTAGAGATATAATAAAATAAATAATTTATTTATTTTTATAAATGTGAAGAAATAATATATGAACTATTCACTAAGTGAATTAGAGAATGCTTATTTGAGCGCTAAGCTAAAATCGAGAATCCAATTTGGATTCCGTCAATTCTCATATGTTACTCTCACCACCTCGGTCATGTAAGATTGATCAGTACGTTGATCAGACCAGTATTTAAATTTTGGACCCTCAACTTTGTATTTTCCTTATTTTACACTTAAACAATTCAGAGAATGGTTCTTTGAGCATCGAGGTCAAATCGAGAATCTGATTGGATTCTGTCAATTCTCGCATGTCTTTCTTATCACCTCGATCATGTAGGACCGATCAGAAGATATTTAAGCCATTCTGTCTTTATTAGTCTCGGTCTTCCTGCCTGGTCAACTGGCCACATTTTGGACCCCCAACTTGGTATTTTTACTTCTTTATAATAAGTCAATTTGGACAATGGTTCTTTGAACTCCAAGCTCAAATTGAGAATTCATTTGAATTCCATCATTCTCGATATCATTCTCACCACCCTAGTCGTGTAGGATCTATTGGACCAATATTTCACATTTGGGGGCATCCAACTTGATATTTTCCTTGATTTACACTAAGTCAATTCAGAGAATAGTTCTTTGAGCGTCGAGCTCAAACTGAGAATCTGATTTAGATTTTGTCAATTCTTGTGTGTCGCTTTCACCCCCAACTTAGTATTTTAATTTCTTTACACTAACTTATAAGTTACTTATGCATGCCATGTTGTTCCAATCCTAACTCTAGGTTATGAATTACATAGAATAGTATAAGTCTAAATTATGTGAACTTAAAAATAATAACAAGCACTCACGGAGGGGCTTGCTCTGCGGTGGATGCTTCTCCCTGCGACAAAATCGGCGATTGCCTGTGTAATGCACAACTCGTTACTCATCATCTGCAGCTGTAGATCAGCACGAAAGAGCGAGATCTCCTCACATACTATGTCTTTAATCCTGCTCTTTCCACTAGGGGCATCGTGAATGCACTTGTACTGGCGGAGGGGTGCCTGAAACTCACACAAGATGACAACACTGGACTAGTGGCCAGTCTGTCTCCAAATCCGTACAAAAGGCCCTTTCTTGGTTGGCCCGTTGCCACCACTCATTCCTCATGATCTAACTTTGGATGCGTCATGTCCTCCCTATACTTCTTAGTCATTTGTCTATCATTTGACTCCTACAAAATAAATTGAAAAGATTATAACTCTCATATTAATTTTTCATATTTAAATTTTAAACTAAAAATTGTATATGTAAACTTACTGCCATCGAGCGAGCACTCTCACTAACAAATACATCAGTCCCCTTCCTCTTACGAGTCCTTTCAAATATCTTGCAAAATGAGGGGAGACGCTGAGCTCCCGAGTCTATTTAAAATTTATAAAAAAAATTAAGATATATATTAATAAAATATTAATCAATCAGAAACTTTCCTTTATCTCTGTGGGTCTTTGCAAATTTTTTTCTGCTTGCACGGCCCAATTAGCTTTGGCTACCTAGGACTTCTCTTGTCATTGAGGATCAACCCATCTATCATAGAGGGGATGATAAAGACATTGGTGCAACATTTAAATTAATAGTATAAATAGTATAAAAATCAAACTAAAACAATGAAATAATAATAGAAAAAATGCATACTACGTTATTTTTATTTTTCATAAAATTTATTTGTTCCACTTTATTTGTTACATTAAATAAAAGGGACAAGCTCACCCCCACACAAATTATCGAGGACGACAGAAGCAGTGGTCCAGTGGATGTTATGCTTCAGAAAGATGTATGGCTTACAAGTCCCACGACGAGAAGTGGGGCCTCAGCAAGGGATGGATTTTTTTTTGGAGAGTTAATTCTATTGGATTTTTATTTTCATTCTCATCCGTAAGATATCAATCCAAAGACTAATGTTAGAGTACGGCATAACTGCACCGACTACCACCGTCGTACTCTAGCATTTCTCTCTCATCTCTCTCTCTAGAGAGAGAGAGAGAGAGACTAGGTTTGGGGAGGGAAGCATGGGACAGGAAATAGTTGGGGATTTCTGTTGGATTTTCTGATGGAATTTAGTATTTCCGATGACTATCCAACGAAATTAATTCAACGGATTTTTCAGAAGGATTATTTTCGTCAAAAAAATTGTCAATAAATCTGCTTTTTCTTGTGGTGAGTCAAAGTTAGTGGGTTCATCTTCAGTCAACAATCCATCTTCTTTATAATTGTCTTCTCCTTCCTCTCGTAGTTCACCAAATAGTGTAGCATCAAATGGCATGCCATCAATATATATCAAGTCAATTCATTAGCACCACACCAATACATGAATGCCCTCATTGATTAATGTAGAGATTCTAGTAGTAGCTTCAACCTCATTAGCTTGGTATGGATCATCATTAATAGCCTCCTCATTTGCTTTCAACAAAAGGCACATCATACATATGCCTTGGGATAACTTTAACAACAATATACCAATGGGATCCCCTGTATCTTTGGTGAAGTACACTTGTGCTGCTTGTTATGCAAAAATGTAAAGTTAATTTGTCTTCAATCATCGCGTAAGTTAAAAATAATGAATCCATATCTATCTTTTTTACATTCTCGGGTTTGAGAAGACACTTCAAACCAATCACATTTGAATAAAGTTGCATATCTTTGCCCTATATATTAATGCAAAATAATGTAAGTGAGTTGACCATCATATGTGATGTTGTCCGTTTCTTCATCCCCTACACAACTCTACTATTTTGAGCCTACAAATATATCTCAACATGTATTGCGTGGAATTGGAAGCCATTTATGTACTATTCATTATGAGTCAATACTTGCTTATCTGGACATCTAGCCAATACAAAGAGCTCCTCATTGACTTCTCCTCTTTTATATAAATTGCATGTTTATAATTAAAATGAAAATTTGTCATTATGTTTTACCAAAATGTTTCACTAAAAAGTTATTAGAACTTACTTTGCTTCAAACTATTTGAAAATTTGTCGTTGTGTTTCTCTTCCACATTACAAAATCCTTGACTTTTTTGTCGTTATGTTTCTCTTCCACATTACAAAATCCTTGACTTTTAATTCATCATGGTGCTCACTATGTAAGAAATCTATAAAGCTTGATCAAAATGACAGAGAGGGAGGCTCTGGGGTGTGGGTGAGAGGAGAGAGACGAGAGATGAGAGAATGAGGAGATAGATAGGGTTGTTGGGGGAAAAAGATGAAGCCACAAACCGTTAGGCTAAACGCGGGCGCTGCACCCAACGCGACTTGAATCAAAATGCGTCACCAAATCTCAACGCATTTTTAATTGAGTCCAACACGACATGAACATTAAGACTAGCAAGTCTCACACCCTCGAACATGTGGCATGCACACGGACACATGGCATACACATTGACGTGTGTCATAACCCCAGTCGCGACACACAAACCATCTACGATAGTAAAGTTGTCAAAAACTAAATATGTCCAACCTGACCGCATTTCTAGTTGCGCTCACTGATGATGTCACATTTAAGAAATCAAATCAGAAATGCCAAAAACTTAGGGGAATGTCCATGGCAAGATTTGGATTGCAACGTACCTCAAATATTTCAAAGACTAGACCAACTCTGAGAACCACCAACGAAGATTTAAAAGGCTAATATCACCCTCGAGTGCTGGGTCCGAGGAGTGGTGACTCTTCGAGAGCTTGGGCCCATCCACCATCTGACCCACACCATGGACGAATCTAACTTAGTCAGGTGACTCCACTAGATTCTTAAAACTTTATTAAGGAGTTTAAATTTTTCTATTAAGTTAATTTTGATTGAAATTTTTTTAAAGGAAGTGACTCCACTGAACTACAAACAAAGTCTATAAATGTACCCTAGTTTTTAGAGTGACTCCATTAAATAAAATTTCGAGATCCGTCACTAACCCACACGCCTAGTTATCTGATGATTGAGCCAAATGTGGGTATGGAAACTTAGCCAAAAAAAAAGAAAAGAAATGTGGGTATGGAAAATGGGCCGACCCAGCTCTCCCTCCACAATTCATGGTGTATGAGATTGGAGATCTGATCCGACAATTAAACGTAAGCTAAACAATAAACTAAGGGGACAAATGGGGATCCACATCCTTGGCACCTCCTACTGGTATACGCATATGATTCGAAAACAGAGGGCAAGAGTATCTTTCCTCTGTACCAGTTGTTGGCACAGGGATCCGAAAGGAACTTGAGATCTGCTTACTGATGGGGGGGGGGGGGGGGGGGGGCGGGGCCCGGATGTGTGTGTTCTTTGTTGGACCCCCACGGTGGTCGAAGGGGTGCAGGTCCATCTTCCAATCCAACCATTCCAAACCCAACTACCTCTCCACACTCAATTAAAGACAAGGAAAGAACATGTGAAAAAGGGCACAACACATTTAATCATCTACCCATGGAGAGGAGTTGGTTGACCGCTCCTCACGTTATCTCTTGGGAGGACGCCAGGACACAGCCCCTGCCCCGACATACCAACGTGGCCCCATGATCTCCTTTTTCAATTCTCCCCCCTACATAAACCAAACCCCCTTCTCTTTCTCTCTCATATTTATAATCTAATATTATAAAATTCAGAAGAGCAATATTTAATGGAAAAGGAGAAATATTTGATGCACGTGGTTTGCACGTCCCCACGAGACAGGGCGCGCCCTAGGCGACCGGGGCGCCCCATGTGGGCGCGCCCTGGCTCGTCGGACGTGTAAATGATTTGCACGTCCGATGTGCACAAACGTTTCTCATGAAAAAGTCTTATTGCAAATCAAACTTGCAATCCAATGAGAGTTTGACATGGGGTATTATTATAATACCACATATCATGAGGTGGCAAACCCTCATTAAATTTGTAACATTTGTTGCAAATCAAGAGTTTGCACCAATATCTCTCATATTTAACACACAGTTAGATAGTTAGATGTAGATTTTTTTTTTTTGTTCATATAGCTCAATTGATAAATGCCACTGAGCACTCCCGCCTTATCTCGAGATCGATTTTGAGGTCCCCTTAACTCACCCAAATCCTATGTCCAACTCTGAAGGCTAACAAGATCTGAGATAAGATATTGAAGGCAAGTATTTACAAGTAGATTTTTTTTTTTTTTTTAATTTTATGTTTGGTAAGGTTAAATTATTGACAACATGTTAACCCTTGGTAAAGTGGGTTTAGTAGCACAAATACCCTCTTCAATTTAGAAATGCAAGTAAGTTATCGGCAAGTTATTTGGACTTATCCTTATAAGTAAGTCCAAGTAACTTAACAAAGGGAAAACCCTCTGCTAAAGTTAACAGGGAGACAGGGAGTTATCAGCAATTATCTATCTTGCATCAAAACAAACAAATGTTAACATCTATTAACCTATCTATATTTACCTTATCTGTGGGGGGTTTAGCACGTTGCCAAACAAGTCTAAGCTGATAACTTATCAGATGTGAGAAGATGTATAAACTTCAATTACTCAACCTATAATATCAAATCACATTTTTTACCAAGTATGCATGATAACTATGAGATATCTTCTTCCTATATCCAATTATCAAATCGGCAGAGACCTCTCTCTCTCTCTCTTCTCTCTCTCTCTCTCTCTCTCTCTCTCTCCTCTCTCTCTCTCTCTCTCATCTTAGGTCCTATCAATCTCATGTAAATCATAATAATGTACTTGACAGGCTCTAACACTTGCTACACACGTAAACATGCAACAAGTATTACTCAATCTAAAACTTAATTTCTCTTGACCCTCCATTATTGAAATCCACTTCATCCAGGCAACTTATTTTTGAACAAACAAGTTTTAGATAACTTCATCCTTTATTTGGATTATTGTTAGCCACAGGCTTGCATCTCAGTTGGCATGCATCGATCTTATCCTTCATATGGGAAGGCTACAAGCTCGAACGGGGCATATGTTATGGACCTCTATGAACAGTCTTGTCGATCGCCCTTTTCTTAAGGTGGATGTATCTCCCATACTGAGAGATGGCTTATTTTGGTGTGATATGCATGGATTTATCTCCCATATTGGGAGGCTCCAATGGGTATCTCTGATTTCATATCCTGCCCACTTGAGGAGGAGAGCGCCAGTTGGTTTAAAATAGTAACAAAGAAAAGGACTAATCTTATATGTAATCATTTTCACAGTAAACATTTTAAATTTGTCATGTTTAAAATATTATGAAAAATATCATCATTAGATCATCTAGTGTGTGAAATGCAGTCAACATTATGTGGCATTACCGCACATCTATCTAACCATGCATGATTTAGTCTAACTTATGAAGAAAATTGACAAATTGTCCAAGGGTAGAATCAAAGATGTTAAGGTGTCCACCCCTTTAAAACAAGAACAACGAAGGCTTTTTCTTCTGAAAATTTTCAACTAATGAGAATAATGGGAAGGAATAGTTACCTTTTTTTTAAAGAAAGTTAACCAGAGTGGCAATTTGAAACATTTGACATTTAAAAGTGGAATTTTTAATATTATTTTAGTAAGGATGGGAATTTTCTAATATTTGTTGTGAGAATTATAAGTAATGATCTCTAAAAAGGAGAGGGGGATAATTAATGCTATTTTTTCACCCTGGATACTCCTTGTGTTTCCTAAGCTTGTCCCTTGCTATTTTTTCACACAACAGATAGGACTCAGAATTGAATGTGTGCAACTTAAAAAGGAGAATGTCCCAAGAGAGAACAAGCATCACTTTTCCAACAGCATGTAATTGAAACTCTGACTGCCCTTTTATTCTGGCCAAAAAAAAAAAAAAAACCTTTAAACGACCGCATGCATGTGGAAGTCTTACGTTTTAATGTATTCAAAAGAGTAATCCTATGATTTTTCATGTTTATTTCCTTAACAAATTCCAGGCCCTACTTTTTTTTCCCTTCCCAAGAACTAAGTCTTCAGCTGCCCTTCTTCTCATGCTCATAATCTCTATCTTTTTCCTTTATATGAGTGAGTGAATGGTTCAGTGTTTAAGACCCTCCAATATATATCTTTAGATCAGAAGTTTATTCCTCGCCTCCACATTTATCTACCAAAAAAAAAAAACATTTTTTTCCTTCTTTTCTTCTGACCCTCTTCTTACTTTTCGAGAAATAAAATAGTAATTAGTGAAGAGAATGAGCCGCCAATTACATGTAGGAATTAGTCGCCTTTAAACAACAAATTAAAATTGTAAACGAAATGGGACAAAAGGGGTGTGTTGTTATTAGTCCCGAAATTAAGCCCCTATATTATATATTAATTCTGCAGGATCTACTTTGATAAGTAAATAAAATTTTGATGATAAAGATCACTGCAGCCTCTATCCGTCTATCGTCCAAGTCTTATCCATAATCCCTACTTTTACTGTATTTTTTTAAGATAGTTCCTTTTTGTGAATATTATATTTATTTTCCTTAGCTTAGGTCATATTATTTCTATTTGTCACATAGTCCCTTAATTTAAATTTTCTTCTTCCTTTGAGCCAATCTTGACAATTTCTGAGGGTGGCATATATCCGGATGTCCTATATGTGACTTTTAACCCTTAGTTTCGCTTTTTTCAGTCTTAATAAAGTTTGATATTCATTTTTTTTTAAAAAAAGAGCAAATAATTAAAGTCTCATGAGACCTCTTACTCCTTAAGATAGGTCAGAATCTGATTTGAGAGTGTGGTTAGGGGAAAAAAAAGAAGAAACAATCTAAAGCAGATGAACTACTATCTAGATTATAAGCGATATGAGAGAAAACCTTCAATTTAATTGCTACCACGCTCATATATAGGAATATATGCTCGTATTCTTCGAATTACCGTCAAAGCAACCAGATAAAACATAAATTTATCTACCAAACTCAAAAGAAGAATTACATATCAAACTTAAGAACGGGGGTGAAATATCTAAATTATTCAAACCGATGTTTATCCAAACCCACTACTTATTGTAATTAAACGTATCAAAGTGGCCTATTAAAGGGTGATGGGAGGCCGAATTAAAAAGCTCTGAACATAGTTTCTTGCACGCCTTTTACAAGATTAATTTCCAATTTAGAATCGATGATTGGGTCCTGCCAGCCTACATATTTATTTCCGACCCTTCAGAATACATGTTGGTGTGTCCTGAATAGAGCTGCAACCCCACGAGGGGCAGCCACCTTCGCACATATCCGACCCACCGCACGGACGGAGCTTGACGTCTCGATCGGTGAAAGAACACACCTGCGAGTTTGACCACCATGCATGGATCTTTGTTCGATCCAAAACATTGATAAGGAGAGGAAATATATATCAAGATTTGTGCCACCCAGCGAAGACAACAAAGAGAAATGGGCAGGCAAACAAAGAGAAGGTTGCTACCACAACTTAGGAGCGGTTGGCATCAAGATAATTGGGGAGGTAGGTGGATTAATAATTATTGAGTTGTGGCTCAAATTTAGAAGATTTACTGGAATTTTCTGATATTTTGGAATTTGTTTTGGGTCGCTATATAAAAAAAGATATATAGGACGACTGGTGGGAAGAAACCCAATTTGCATTTTGTACTGTTTCAAATTTTTTTTATAGTGTAAAGGTAGTTGAAGAGAGAAGGACTCTGTGCAGGGCTGTTAATGAATCGGACCCGGGTTAAGTTTCAGTGAGCCCGACCCAGGCCAACTTATTAATATGAAAACTAAAGCCCGCCTCAGATCTGAGTTATGTCGGGTCGGGTCTAACATTTTTACAAAAATATAAAATCTGACTAAAATCTGACTCGATTCGAATATGTAAATTATAAAATTAAATTAATAATAAAAATAATATATTTAATAATATCAAATTTATAATTTCCCTCAATCAAATAAAATTTTGATGTTACTTACTTAATTATTTGAAAATAGAGTTTTTAACTTTTAAATAAGTAAAATAATATAATTTTAACTAAGAAAAAATTAAGATTGAAAAGAGAAAAAAGAAAAGAGAATAGACCGGACTATCTCATCAGGCCAAACTCAAATTTGAGTTCGGCCCATAAATCTAGTCAGGCTGGACTTGTAAGTCCAACTAAAAGTCTCTAAGTCAAAAAAAAAGTCTTACGACCCGATATAAAATTAGGTCAAACCCTCATGTCTATCGGATTGACTCGGCTCACTGACAACTCTAAATCCGTTGATGTAAGATTAGTAAATTTTTTCTCTAAACTATCTAAATGGGTGTGTTTGTTTCTTCTTCTCTTCTTTCTTTGTCTCTAAATTTTGTTCTTATTACACATTCGATCCGGAGTCGATCTCCGATGAAACATTCGAGGGAGCTTCCACACAACAATAGTGTTATGATTTAGAACCCATTATGTGGAACAATCAACAAATTGCGTACTTTCTAGACGATATAAGTGGGTCTGATCAAGTCAGGTCGATAGGAAACGCATTTGAGCCTTATTTAGCTGACCGACCTGGCCTAAGCATGTTGTCTTATGGGTGCTCTCTCTTGTAGTCCAGGATGAGTAATGACAACGCGTGAGCCAAGTTAGAATTGGGTTCATTTGGCTGTACATACCCGACCACTTGTCGGCAAATAATTAGGTCCACATCAAACCCTTGATTGGGTTCCGTCAACTAGTAGGATTGGGAATAGACAGATCAAACACTATGTTCAGACCAATAACCATGGAGGTCCCGCAAAGATCTGCCCAATTAAGGTACCATGTCTCCTAGCTCCCACACCCACTCTGTTTCAATTTGATAAGGGCTTGGAGATGGATGGCGGTCCCCAAAACATCCATGCTGAACATGGAATGGAGATCGAGATGGTCCCTCCGGCCTGGTTTGATGGTATATACACATATTTAAGCTCACTTTAGTAAAAGATATAGATTGGATTAAGAAGATTTATCACCAGTGTTAAACTACTTTTTCAATTTTAGCTCGTGGTTAGACTAATCAAGCGGTTTGCAAACTAACTTGGAGTAAAAGGGGTAGGCATTGGATTAACATATCCAAAGTTTTTAGGTTGGACAACTTAACTTGGATTTTAACAAAAAAAATATTTTTTAAAAAATCAAAGTATTTTGGTCTTAATATGGGTTAAACAACACTTAATTAAAGTAATTACTATGAGTTATTTGACCACTTATCAAAGTACAAATTACTGAAATTAGAAAGACTAATAAATGATTCGATACCAACCTTGAACAAGTCGGCTCAAAAGAGTGAACTATGCTAACCACTCTTATCAAGATTGTTCATTATCCCACCACTCAATCAAAAACCTCTTATCAAGATTGTTCATTAATTATCCCACCACTCAAATCACAAACCTAATAACTCCATTTAAACAATCTAGAGATAATTTATCTAATTTTATCTTATCCAACAACCAAATCGAGTCAGTTTTACCCAAAGATGGAGCAGACAGACATAAGCCAAGCAGTGTCCACCCCTGACCAGCACCATACAAAAGTACAAACATAGCTGGGGCACTAGAAAAATGAGGGAATGGCAAGGCACTGAATGATGGTGGTGGGAGCATGTTAAAAACCAAAAAAAACACTGTCCAAAAAGAAGAAAAGAAGAAGCCAAATAGGGTGAAGATTGTTAGCACTATTCTGCATATGGTATTTTCTGAGAATTTTTGTAGGGAGAAATTTTACAATAAAGCAAAATAGAGTGGAGAAGAAAAGGGGGTAATGTACTGATGTCTCTGTGTGTGTGTGAAGAGAGAGGAGAGGGGTGGGGGATGGAAGGACGGACCAAACATCTTGTCAAAATAGATGTTGTTGTCTAGCAAATCTGGGGGGAGCTCTCCTGCTGGGTCCTACCTTCGACCCCCCTCCTCATACTTTCACATTAAGGACGGAGGAGAGAGAAGAAACGTATCCAACCCCTCTCTCTCTCTCTCTCTCTACCCCTCCTCTCGTCCCATACCCACGCCCACATTCATGTCTCTCCTTGTCCTTTTCTTTGCTCATCTCCCTGCTTGGCGATCTCTTCCTTTTCTCCATTTCTAAGTAACCCACTCCTTTTTATTGTATAAAGGACCCAGCTGCAGCCCTTGTAGTATCGTTACTGATCAGCACCTCCACCAGTGGCCAGCTGCTGCTGCCGCTTATTCTTCTTCCCATCCATCTCTCAGAAGCCCCGTGGTCCAGACAAAGCTGCGCGCTGAAGGGTGGTGGCTGCTCTGATCACGGTAGAGTTAGAAGAAGAAGAGTAGGTGAGAGGGGGGCAGCTAGAGCGGAGAGGGAGAGGAGAGAAGAGGCTGGAGAAGGAACTGTGGGCAGGAAGCAGCGGCTGTGGTGCGGAAAGCTAATCAGGATGAAGGAGGTGAGCAGGAAGCAAGGGTCAACGTCACCATGCGCTGCCTGCAAGCTCCTCCGCCGCCGGTGCGCTCACGACTGCATCTTCGCCCCCTACTTCCCGGCCGAGGAGCCGCAGAAGTTCGCCAACGTCCACAAGGTCTTCGGCGCTAGTAACGTCAGCAAGATGCTACAGGTCCTCTCTCTCTCTCTCTCTCTCATCTCTCTCTCTCTCTCTCTCTCTGGGCATTAGGTGAAGTACCGGTTCCCTTGGTCTGTGAGTGTAGTTAACAATGTGAGCAGTTGTAGAGTATTAATTACCCATGTACTGACATTCTTGAGGTGCACAATTGGAAGAAGGGTTCTGGGCATATATATCATCTGCTTCCTTTTAACTTTCCTCTAGAGGAGTTGGGGGAAGAAAAGAGCACGAAGAAGCTAGCAGCAGCCGCCACTTTACCTCCACCACTACTGCTCCTCCTCCCTCTACATGAGCACAGCAACCCCTGCAGCAACTACGCCTCTCACGTTGAATGATTGATGAGAGAGAAGAAAGTAGTAAAAAGAGAGGGTGGGAACGGGGGAATGTCTCAGTTCTAAAGAACGGTGTGCAGGTCTGAAAAAGCTAGCAGACATTTCCAAGGAAATGCCACACATGGAAGATTGAAACGATTAACCCAAATCAGCATCCAACAGTGTATATATGATTTTGTCGTGCTAGCTAGCTGCTTTATGTGGTGTAAGGATTTTTTGGTAACCATGTGACGAACAAAAGTTTGACTAGCAAATAGTGGTGGGCGGAAATTAACCTGAATCTGTTCTGATCACCACCAACATGTGGATCGGCTATGCTTAATTGGGTTCTCTCCAAGTTTGGCCAACTAAAACTACCTACCAAGTTAGGCCGAGTGTGATCCAAATTAGGAGGCCATGTTCTAATTGGCTTCCTTCTCATATATCCCAGGTCGTACACACTGCCTTGTGATTACAGTCTGAAAATGGCGCCTCGTACTCACTAAAGTTCACCTTGTACATTGTGCAGTTTCACTGTTTCTCTTTTTCTTCTCAAAATGCTCCCCCTTTGCAGTTTTCAACAGTTTGAACTGACCCAAGAGGGGGTGGGGGTTTTGTTTGTGCGTTTTTCTGTGTGCGTGGCACGGACGTCGCAGGAGCTGCCAGAGCACCACCGGTGCGACGCCGTGAGCAGCATGGTGTACGAGGCGAACGCGCGGCTCCGGGACCCCGTCTACGGCTGCGTCGGCGCCATCTCCTCCCTGCAGCACCAGATCGACGTCCTCCAGAGCCAGCTTGCCGTCGCCCAGGCCGAGATGGTGCGCCTCCGGCTGTGGCAGAAGGTGTACATCGCCGCTGCCGCCGCCACCGCCGGGACGCGGGCGGCGGCGGCGTCGTCGCTGCAGCTGCCGGCGCCGCCCCGGCCGGACACCCCTCGAAGCTTGCCGCCGCGGAGCCCCATCCGAAGACCTCTTCTCCATGGACATGGCGGTGGACCAGGTGCTCGCCATGGACGAGCCCATGTGGTCCTGCTAGAATCGAACACTCTTTAGCGATGCACATAAATAGTGTTATGATTAATAATAATTAGGAGGAGTAAGCATATCACTAGTAGGTGACATATGATCATGATTAAACCGCCACTAAAGGTCTTCTCTTTCTCTTTTTCTTTTGCTACTTTCTGTAGGGAAATCTTCCCACCACTGTTATCATGTGTATAGTAGCTGCTAATATTCAGGAATATATAGCATATCAAGTTATAGTGCTGTTTCTTTTCCAAGCTACTGTATGAATGGTACAAATGATCAGTGTTTGAAGTAATATATATATAGTACATAGGAGCATGGTACCGTATGAATGGAGTAGTACTCCCATTGTTTCTCCACATAATTTGTCAGACGGTACCGTATCAATATGGTTCGGATGTACCATGCTGCATGTATTTGGATGATCATGATATTTAGGTACGATTGGTATAAGAGTTATTTAATTTAATTTTTTATTATTTATGTTATAATAGTGGCCCAAAGTACCGTTATGCTATAATACAATTTAGTGGATACCGTATTATATATACCACCAAATCCGATTCATTTAGAATAACTTATATGTAGATAGATAAGTCCATCTTTTATATACCTTTGTAAACATATCCTAGTTATCTCGAATAACTGATCTTGCGTAGGTTATATCCTATTTTGATATCGAAAATTCTCAAATAATGTGTGGATAAATTATCCATCACCCAAATTCTCCGGTTGACTATCCACCTAGGTACCATTTACAATAGTGGTTGATTTTCTTATTTGGTTTATCAAAGCAGGATATATAGGTATTGTGAAGGAAACAGTGGGTCGGCCCGTTTAAGGCCCAAATAATTTGTGAGACTCTCGAATTTCATTTACATTATATTTAGTTAACCTTGTGTATGTTATAAATATTTATTTACTTATGCACATGTATATATATATATATATATATATATATATATATATATATATAAGTGTGCACATGTAAATTAATTATTATTGTATATATAGTCTTATTTAACTTTATGCATATTGTATTTTAAAAATGTTGTGCATATTATCTCTGATTAAGTTAGTACAAATTATATTTAAAAAAATAGTGTGTAATGGATGTAGATTGCATGGTGAATGTATATTTTGATGTATTTTGACGTCAACAAAAAGTGACGTTGATTTCATGTTGACGGCAGCATACATGTCGTTGATTGCATGGCCAGCTGGAGTTGACGTCCAGATCGATAGACGCTAACTCCATGTTAGCGGCAGCAAATGTACGTCTATTTCCTAGTTTTTCTGCGATTTCAGATCTGAAAACGGCTGTTTCCTCCGATTCTAGATTAGGAAACCTAGCTCTAATGGTAGGAGACCTACCATAATGCGTACCCAGCCCACCTAGCTCTATATAAGCACCTTGGTTCGGCCGGATTAAGTCTTTTTGGCCTTTGTGAAACCCTGAAACCGTTTATGGAGAAAAGCTAATCTTTGAAGAGCTGGATCCGGCGAGAAGGGTTTTCTGGATATCTGCACCGACAGGAGGATAGTCCAATCATAGAGGAAGCTTCTCCAACTCCGAGGATCGACCTACATCGACAGGAAGGGCCAGATCTGAAGCAGTTTGGAGCACCCTCTTGGCCTGGCCGAGGAGGGCTTCACCAACAAAGTTTGATCTTCTTGAATTTATTTTGAGGCAAGTAATCAAGGGATTGCATCCCTACTCATGTCCCCTTAGGTCTCAGTATTTTTGCGAATTTTTATTCGAGTCCTGGAAACCCCATTCACCTTTCTTTTGTGCGTTTTGTCTTCATTTCTGCAGACAGGAACTTAACTGCCAGCTTGCTGCCGTTAAGATCCCTGGTTGGTGGTCACATATTGTGTCGTTAACTCATGTTGGCGACACAGCCTTTGCCGTCAAGTTTCTCATGTTTTCAGAAAATATGAATTGATCTATGTGCTATAGTTTTCGGGCTTGTAGTTATCTATGCATGCTGTAATTTATATGTAGTCATATGTAATCAGTAGGTCATGTCATAAGGATATTCGACTTTCTGTACATAGTGTTAATTATTTAAATTTCTGTATTAATGAGAGAAGCATGGTTATCTACGTTTAATCCTGAATATTAGATTTGTTGCATGTTAAGGTTTTAGAAATTTTATATGAACATATGATGACTATTTTCATGTGGTTGAGCTGTTAAGCACGACTTTTTGGTTGTAAATCATGTTAATGAATTCTTGATAAATAGGCCTGAAATCTGTCTTAATTAGTAAAATTATATTACTGTTCAAAAAAATCTGGGAAATTGATCATGTGATATGTTTACTGTTTGAAACTGTTATAAAAATTTCATGTTGTTTTAATAACAGTAGGTACTGTTATGGTTTTAAATGAGAAAATGACCATATTGAGCATGCTGTTTAATTATGTGTAAATTAGGGATTAACAGCATGATTAAGATTGTGGTATGAGTTGTTTAGTACTGTGAACAGTGGCATCATGTTCTGTAAAACTGAAGCATATGTGTGTGTTTAAGTGCATGAGCATGAAATGTGTAAACAATGTAATAGTGTGTAATTATCTAAAAGTGTGTGTGTAAAAGTGTTAAATGGTGCATGTGAATAATGTAAATAATGTGATAATGTTTTAATTGGCCGATATTGACACTGCTACCATAGATCTCTGAGAGTTGTACCATAGAAAAGTCCCTATGGGAGGCTCAACGTTTGTGGATATCCTAAGGGCATTATGATGAAATCCTGGAGGTGGACAAGTACCACTGGTTAGGGTGGAGAGGGCTTCTCCCGGTTCTGCGCAGTTACCTAGATTCGTCACTACTTTGCCTAGGTGACGGATATGCGATATGTGAATGTGATGTGATATGTGCTATGTGTTCCTCTAGATGGTGGTTAGGACTATGTGTCACGGTAAGTTAAGTGTAAAAAGTGTAACATATGAATAATGTGTAAGTGACATATGAATGTGGTGTGTGGTATGTGCAAGTGATGTGACATGTGAACGTATAAGTGAAAGCCATGTGAAAAATGTGTGAAATCATGTGTAAGTGCAAGTAGATGTGTAATGTGAAAGTGTTAAATGAATGTGTTAGCATGTGAATAAGTGTAAACCATATGAATGTGTTTAATTCATGTCAAAACAGCAAGCAAAAGGTATGTATATTGGTGTTAATTGCATGTGAAAATGATTAAAATCCATGCTAGGTATGCTATTTACTTTATGTTTAATGCCATGCTTAAAGTATGTATAGTTGCAAAGGGTTTGAATGAGATTTCAATTTTGAAGCATGTTGAATAAAAGATGTAGAAAGCATGTTATAAATTTTATACTTAGTTGTTTAAGTTATATAAAGCATGTACCAGGTTTATCCTAAAGTGCAAGCGAATGTCAATGAGAGAGTAAGTGCATGTGAAACCAAAGATAAGAGTGCTATGTTCATGTCATGCATGTATTAATATGATCAAAGTTAATTTTGATAGAACGTTTAGTATCATGTTGTGCAGTTAATATAATCCATACGCAAGTGTCAAGAGAATATGATAAATTTTACATTAAAACAGCAAGCTAAATGTGTGATAAAATGTTATAATTGCATGAGAAATTGGTTAGAAATCATACTAGGAGTGTCATGTACCTTGTACATATTTCCATGATTTAAATTGTAGAATTGTGCAATGATTTGAGTAAAGTATGAGATCATAAAGCATGTTATAGGACATTCATGAATATGTGATTGTGTTAAGAATGTGATTAATACGAATTATGATTGGCTATATGAATTGAGTTAATGAGCATGAATAGGAAGCATGTGTAAGTATATGTTTATTATCCATGATTTACAATAAGCATGTGTTAGTTTAAAGCATGTGTAGGTTATATGCATAGTGGTTTAAGTATCATATAGTATGCGCCATGTAAATTTAGTTATTGTTTAGAAGATACCATGTGTTCCTTATTGTTTATTAGTGTAACAAGTGTGTGATATGTGTAAGAATGTTGTCATTAGATTGCTTGCCGGGTCTTTTAGACTCATACTTGCTTCGACGTATAGGTATGACAGGTGTTCTCGTGCTTGAGGAGGGTGTCGTGAAGATCGGCGCCGAAAAAGAGGAGTAGTTGCTTGTGGAGACTTTTTAGTAGATGCTTTATTTCATAGTATGAATAATGACATTCGTATGGACAATGTAATAGACAATGTAGTTCTTTTGAAATTGTAATAATGTGGACATTGTCATTTCTTTCTTTGCTATATAGACTGTGGGATGTGTGATGATGATGGAATGAGATGAGTTATTTCTTTTATTTCCACTGTACTCATTGCTATTCATGTATATATCAACCTATCATTTAGTGTTAGGTTATTATCCCACTGTAATGACGCACTTTGTATCGATGGAGATTGGTATAATCGTATCGGTATAAAGAGGGTCGTTACACAATTAATCCACTAAACTGCAGGGGTTGAAGGCGGCCCACACCTAGTCTAGTCACGCTATCGCAGCCAATACAAGGAGAACCAAGCTTGGGCCCATGCAAGAGCCAAGCATTATGTTGACTCTTCAAGCCAACTCATCATGATATAGCCTCTTTTTGTATGGCATATGACGAGCCACTCCTGCTGCTCATTGTATACTTGCCACGCCATAGTATGATTCGACAGTCGCACGACGTATTCCTTCAATAGATGACTAAGGTCTCCTCCCCTCCTAGGCATGTACCCTTTGGAGCCGATAATAACACTCCTCGAACAGAGCCCATATAAAAGCTCTCCCCGCATGTGTCCAAATCACAGAGGTGGCACACACATCTAGTTTACTAAGACGAGGAGCAACCTTAAAGAGTGAAGACTCCCTCACTCTCCTATGGCTCAACTACACAGTCTGAGGAAATGGGACATTGCCAACAATCCTGAGACAGCACCAACCTCCCCTACTCTCGAGGATATGCACTCGGGATTGCTCCGATGAATGTTTAAAGGGACATTCCAACCCTTAGAAAGGACACAGAGAATCTAGTACAATGATAGGTTAGGATTTTTTTTCCCTAAACTTCACTTCTTCCTCTCTCCTATATATTCTAGTCGATTTCTTGATTTGAGTGTCAGATAGTTGTTCCCTATGGCCACTTTTGGGACTATCTTACCGCTTCTCTTGCATTATATGTATTAGGCACCGTTTGGAAACCCTCAATGGGGATTTCACTTTTTGAAAAGCACAAAACCTTGCAAAAGCTCCCTCTAACCAGCTTTTGAATCCCAAAGCCAAGGCACCATCATCACCTTTTTTCTCTCTATCTCTCTCCTCTCTCTCAAAATCTCCTTTTACAAAATCTAAAAGTCATTTTCTTTGTTTGATAACTAGAGGGAGAAAAAGGGAAGTTTTCAATCATTAAATGATTGAAATCTCCCCCTTAAAAGCAATCCCAAACGGTGCCTTAGTCGACATTCTCTCGATTAAACAAATTTAAGAGTTCACGGGAGCCGAAAGTCACAAGGCTCGTCAACCATTTTACTACCGTTGTCAACCGTTTTCCCACCGCTATGAATACCATCGAGTAATAAGTTGCATCATGATATATCATTACTCAAGCAGCCCAATGTTTCTTGGTGATATGGTGGTCATATATGGTACAAAAATATTTAACATGTTTAATTCAACAACAATATCATATATTTTACACGAATTTCATATATTTTATCCACACATTAGATCGGTCATCTGAACTAGATCGAAGACATACAACTAATTACAGTTGTAGTGATCCAAGGTAATTAATCCAGGTAATTCTCTCATCAGCAGTGATTACAAGAATTAATGACCCTTCAAGCAATGGGTGTATGGGTGAAACTTTTGTGGATGAGTGCTATCTCGGGAAGAGCTGCATAAGCTTTGGATGGAGCATGCTCAGAATGCCGCCATGAAGGAACTGGTCATCTATGATTACTGCCGGATTCCTCTGCCGCCGACCACCGTCCGGCCTCCACCACCCCTCTTGGCCACCAACGTCCCTTATCATCACCGGATAGACGACTCCTTCCTCCCTCGACCATCATCCACCGCTCATCACCACTGCTCACTATTAAACCCCCCTCTCCTTCAAAAAATACTAAGATATGTACTCTGTAAAAAAATTTATATCATCATACATATCATTCTAAGGGCTTATATATAATTAATGTACAGGTATCTGTGAATTTCATAAGAAAACTATAAGGGCATAGCATAAAATTGAGTTTGATAACGAATAAGATAATTTATATAGACTAAATCTGAATGTTAAATTTTATACGCGGGTAAAAAAAGTATAAAGAGATGAGATAAGTATCTCAGCCATGGAGGGGGATAAAAGTTATATTTAGAAATAATTCATTATTAATTTGACAAAAGATAAACAATTTTTAGTTATTCTAACGGGGGGTTGCTTAACCTTATTTTACACAAAATAAGTTTGGGGAGGAAAAATAAGATCCAAAGGTTAGGGGGGTTAAGATAACCCACCAAAAAAGGTGGGGTGCCTTAACCCCAACTTTACCCCTTTTAACCTATAAATCCCTAAGTTAAGAAAATCTCATCACCAAATCATTTTCCTCTCCTAACCCAACCCATATCCCCCCTAAAAAATCGTGTATCTCCTATGTATACATAGATACATGATATCAAACTAGGGATAAAAATGTGATAATTATATACACTCTATCACATCATATTAAAAATTATCCATCTTCATAACTATCCCTCGTTAAACCATCACAAATCAAAATAGCCAAATATAAGGATAGCCTATACATATTTAGCCTATCCTCACTTCCCTTATCTGGTTATCAAAGAGCTTTACCCAAATGGAACTTTGCGGCATCAAACATATGTTGCATCTGCCATGTCTCAACTCTCAAGCTTAAAAGGGCTCTATGTACCTTCGGTGAGTTATCTATGATATATTAGGTAAGTTTTGTATTTTGTTCTTCTTATTAGCCAACATATTGGTGGTACATTGAGCCCACCAATAAAAAACAAAAAATACATGAAAAGTGTAATTCAAAAGTGAAGTAAGTACTTTCTAAATTTGATTTGAGTAAAATGAAGTATCAATCTTTTACGATCAAAAAAAGTTTAGAAGGGGCGGGCAACAATGATGAATAATAACAAGCGGCAAGAGAAGTTTGACGCATCATCTTTAGATATTTTTACAATCTTTCTTACAAGTAATGTGAACACGAAGTTTAAAATTTATAGGGTGTTTGTTGCACGTTTTTTCTCCTTTCTCTCAAACTAAAAAAAAAATATGTAGAACTCATTTTACCATATTCGATGGCTCTTTCCTAATTTTTTGAGAAGAATTCTACCCTATTACAAACGCATTCTAAATAAAAATGGCTAACCATTTTTTTAACTTGGAGAACACCCGGATGAACTCCACACCCCCCGTGCTTCAGCGTTAGTCTCTAGCCTACATTTTACCCATATACACTCCTTCCTTTCCGTCGGTAGTGGTAAGTGTGTGCTCATAGCATCTTCCTCTATTGCTCACAGTGGCACTAGGCACGAGAGAGGAAGGCTCGACATCAAGGGAGGAAGCCTGCGAGGAAAACTCCCCTGTTGAACAGGTGGCCCTAAGGGTGCTCGCCATCGATGACCTTGTCATCTCCGTGCTCACCTTCTGGGTGGGGGTCTTGGCACCCTCTCTTGTGCACTAATCTCCTTCCTGAATCAGTTCTTCGCTACCACAAGGAGTCCCTTTCCATCTCCTCTGTCTCCGCACAAGTGGCAGTGGTGTGGCTAGGCCTCATGGCGCAAGTCCTCTCTAGCTGTGTTTTCTTCATGCGGGTATATTTGGTATTAAGATAGATCGGAGATAGAGTGAAGATATCTTAATACCAAACATGGAGTTCACGTCGAACCCAAGACCCTTCAACGTGAAGGTGCATATCCGTATCACCTTCTTCGCCAACTCAAACACCGGTAACATCTATGCCATCCACATCTGTCGTCAAGGTGTTCTATTAAAAGCTATTTTTTTCTTTTATGAATGGTAGAAATCTTTTTCGAATTATTCTCATCTCTTTAATAATTTAAAAAAAGAATAATAAAAAGTGTCTATTAAATAGTTCTACGTAAATTTTTAAAATTACGACACTTCTATCAAACCAATAATATCAATTCTTAATTTTAATTTTAAAATTTAAGTCAAAAACTAAGATAACATAGTTTTTTAGGTAGAAATGGCTTTTAAAAAAAAGCACCCTATTAGTCATTTAGATATACTTGAAAGGTCTTGATCATCGAACCATTGGATGTTTTAAGGGGTAGTGTTTTAAGGGGTAGTGTTTCAGGTACCGGGCTTACATGGCACCGAGGCATTGTCTTCGCATTGGCCCAAAAAGTGAACTTTGAAAACTTATGTAAGGGGTTTCTTGCAACTTTTCTACCTTCTGGGCCAATGGGAAGAGAATGTTTCACGAGAAATACTTAATACTAATTTGGCCGAGTAAATATTTAGTTGAGCCATCTACTCTCATAAATAAAAAAGTTCGCTCTTATGTTGACAACGAAATTCATACATTTATAATAATAAATAATTAATAATTAAATATTTTAATCGAGTATTAAATATTTCTCATGTTACGCTCCCATCAGGGCATCTGAGTTCATCTGTTCTTGCAACATGAACACCGGGAGAGAGAAGTAGAGAGAGGCTTGTGGACAACAAGTTGCTGTCATCTCATGGTTCCGGTTGTCAAAACACGCGCTGGAAAGAAGAGAAAAAGCTGACAAGCTAGGTATAAACAAAGTAGAACTCATGCTCCTTCACCTCCTCAAATCAATGAGGGGAAACCGATACAAAAAAAAAGGAGATCTCTAGGGTTCCTCACATGGCAGACTTGTATCTACTCACAGGGTCTCTTGTTCGTTATTCTTCTGTCTTGTCTCTAGAAATCTAGGTCAAGTGGGCGGCATCAAAGGACAGTTTTGAGAACTATGGGCGCCGTTGATCTTTGTTTCTACGCCTTCCCGCAATAAAAATGCGATGACAATTCAGTACATGTCCATAGTCTATATAAATAATTTATATCACAGGAACGAAGATAAGTCTAAGTTAAGAATTAACTTCACATACTTTTCAAACAAAACTATGTCCTCTCATACTTCTTCGTACCCCATTTCAAATAATTATATAGGAATAGCTTCGACCATTTCACTACTTCCTATGCACAGCTAGTCACAGTTTTTCGAATTAATTTACTGACCCAAATTGGATTCTCATAGACCGATATAACAAGAGAAAGATTTTTTGCACTTGTGAAAGTGTAAAAATATCTAATCATCTTGCACTTCTCTCTTCTCATTGGTGGGAATAAAACTGCCACATAGACCTCTCTCCTCTTTTCCACTAATGGGAGGGGAGAAATACAGAATGACTAGATATTTCTGCACTTTCACAAATGCATAAAGTCTTTCTCATATAACAATTAATGAACATATCGTATCATACCAATGCAATTTGATCTAAATAATATCTAAAATTTAATAATAATAATTATTAAAAAAGAAATAAACAGTACCATATGTCGAATCTGCAAAATACAGAATTCTATAAACACGATATGGTACGTCCAAATCAAACTGAATCGAAGCGGTTCGACAAACCATGCACCTAGCTAGTAATATTCAAAAGTTAGAACATGTTGGGAGAGCTGAAAACTATGCCCTCCCAAACCCTTCCTTTGGGAGCAAAAGCCTTCTCTGTGAAATTATTATATATAGTTGCATGGCTTTAGGAAAGAATGTTCTTTTTCCGCTTATTTTTGCAAAAGGTTGTATCATTACCAAGATCACTCTTAGTCTAAATAAACATGTTTGTATATGATGTACTCATGTTCAGAACACCAATTAAGAAGCCAACGAAGTCATGGCGATGAGATGAGATCAGTTGAAATAAGAAAATGTTTAGGCGTGGAAGGTGCAAGAGAGAAGGTTTTCTACAATAGTTGGTGAAGACATGAGTTTTAACATGGTTGACATTTTCGTTAGGATTTTGAGAGGAGGAGAAGACTAAACTGGATTCAAATGACAGTTACAAAATTAGACATGTTAAGCTAGACATAATTGCATGTAGTGTGCCATACAAAGAGTATATATGCAAATATATTTTTCTAACAATTATATATCTTTTAGTGGATAATATGGGGCCAGAAATTTGAATATAAGTCGTTTGGGTGTCTCTTCTAATATATAATCACGAAAATCATTAGATTCTTTTAAAGATAATTAATTTATAGTAGTATGGTTGGTTGTAGGGGTGAACACTGTTTGATTCGATCCGATTCATCTCTATTTTTTTATAAACCGAATTGAACTAAGATTTATGATAAATAGAACCGAACCAAATCAAACCAAATTTATGATAAACAGAACCGAACTAAAAAAAAAATCATGTTTAGGAGATTGTGAGATTCTTACAACCTCTCAAAGGAGATCAATGAACTAATCAACTGTGTTATATATAATAAAAATATACATTATTTATATTATATATATATATATACATAGACGGACCCAGAAAAATTTTTAGTGGAGTCACTTCTTTTAGAAAAATTTTCAACCAAATTAATGTAATAGAAAATTTTAGACTCATTCATAGGGTTTTAAAATCTAATAAGGTGATTCTTCATTGGGTCCGTCCATATATATATATATATATATATATATATATTATATATATATTTGGTTCATCTTAATTTCACAATTTAGAATCGAACCGAAGAGATGATCAATCGGCTCAATTTTTCATGTTAGATAAAAATTTGAACACCCTTAATGGTTGGACATTCGTATCGATACTGCACCCTTGATATGGTCCGAACCAGAGTGTATCGATCCAATACGCTCCAACCTGATTTGTATTAAACTTATAATAATAATAAAAGACAAAAAAAAACTAACCAAATAGACGGCACAGTTCGAACCGAGTGTAGTCCGTACACCCAACCATACTTGGCAGTGAACTGTTGCACTAAGGTATGCCAATTTTTTACTATTATTTTGACATGCGAGATCCATAATGAGCTCCAAGTTTATATAATTCCATCCTTCATGAGACAGTTTAAAAGAGTTTTAATGAAGATAAAAAAAAACTTTCTTTAATGGGTCTATAATTTTTGGATCCGTTAAGAACTGTTCCATCTTTAATTGTTGAGAAAGATTTAATATATTTTTATATTATACTTAAGTGTAATATGACGAGACATTAATTTATGTAGCATCTAACAATTGAGTTGTCACTTTATCACTCTTTATGTGAACAGTATCACATAATTTAATATCTAATCATATTAGACTTAAGTGTAATATGAGAGTATACTAAATCTTCCTCTTAATTGTTATATGTCATTCACCCACGCAAAACAAAATTGACGTCACATTGACGAGGGAGGTAGGAGGCGAAGCTGTTCTTCAGTAGAAGCCTGCCAAGTTACCTCTCTGGTCCGTACATATGAGATAGAGATGTCATCATCCATTCTATGGGAAAGGTTAAAAAATACGAAGTTTTTGAGTTCGTGATCAATACTTCCAAGACTTGAAGACCTGCTTTTGTCATCTTCTCCCCGTCCAATGGTGTTTGGACAAGCGCTGAACATTGTATGGGAAAAAGAGTGAGGTGACGTAATAACACATCAAAGAAAAGAACAGAGTTAGGTGCCCACCCTCGTATCAGAGTGAAGCCAAATCCAATGCACATAGAGGTGGAGTTTGTAGGCGGACTCAAAGAAGGATTCAATGGAGTCCCGTGATTCCATTAAATTTTTCAAACTCTAATAATTTATTTTAAATTTTAGGTTTAAAAATTTTAAAATTTTTATAGTGCCTCCATTGACTTAAATTAGATGATTTTATTAGATAAAACTATCTAAATGTTCTCACTAAATAAAATTTCTACGTTTGTTGCTAATGGAGTCCCATATATAGGTGCAGTCTCCCCATCTCACATGTGAGGGAAGGTGCAGCAAATTTGTTAGATGCCTTAGACATATATTAAATATATATTACTTGAAAGGACGATGTTAACACCTGTTAATTTCTTGTTTCAATCATAGAAATTGCAACGCTATACTCGGTGCAGATTGCCACATGCCCACAGTGATCAACACAGTGAAGTAATTAAATAATGTAAGATGAAGGGAGCAATGTTTGTAGGGGAAAGTTATTTTGGGTTTTCTGACATTTTCTTCCAAAGATTTGTACATGTTGCTTGAAGTAATTACATGTGATTTGAAAAAGATAATTGTTTAAGATATATTTGGTATTAGGATAGATCGGAGATAGAATGAAAGATATCTTTATGATTTTAAAAATATCTTCATTCTATCCTGATCTATTTTAATATCAAAGATATTTTTAGGTCATATTTGATATTAGAATAAATTGAAAATATATGTTTGATATTAGAATAGATCGGAGGTAGAATGAGAAATACCAAAAGGTTTAAGATTTAGATAGTTTACCCGAATGTTGGAAAATATGAGTGATACTTGCTGCAAAGTTGATCCATGATTATTTCACATGGAGGGGCGAGAACAAGACATTAAATATCATGTTCTAGAGAAATATTTAGTCTTATATTTTATAATTTTTATATAGATCGACCACATAAAATTAATAAATTAAATTAATTCCGTTGCATAATTGAATGTGTGTGCGACTAATATTACTCTGGAATATATGGAAAGATACCACCCTAACAGTTTTCCTTCTTACCGATTAATCCAAGAAAATGCGATCGAAGTAGATTTTTCACATACATTTTAATTATCTGTTAGATTCTTCAGCTACATCCAACTCAACAGAGGATAATGAGATGTTCTTCCTAACTTTCCATTAAATTGCAGTAGTTCAGAACAAATAGAGAGAGAGAAAATTATAGGGAGAATGTGAGAATTATGTGTCTCTCTTTCTGACATTCATGCATGTAAATACTCTTTCTCGTCATCTTCCTCCTTATGTGTCAGATGACTTCTGGTTTAGATATACATCTCAAACATGTGGTATTTCAGATACACATCTCCCAACTTGTGGAGATTTGGAATCCAATGTTGAACCACTCTTATATTTTAGGCTTTTATTTTGGTGATAAAAAAATCTCATATTTATCATAAATATTATAAATATATTTATTAATATTTTTAAGATAATTTATGTATAAAAAATAACATGATTTTTATTGCAATAAACATTTACTCTTCAACTGGTTACAAGTCGAAGTTAGACTTCAACTGGTGAAGATTTCAAGCCACAAGTCGAAGTTAGACTTCACTAGTGAAGGTTTGCACTAAGTCCGATTGGTGAAGTATTACGCGTCAGGTTAAGTGGACATGTTTCCTATGATTGTTATGTTTCGATTACTGAAAAAAGTGTCTATCGATTGGTGACCAAATTTCATATTGATTATTGTTTTCCTCCAATTGGTGACCAAGTGTTGATCCGATTAGTGCTTAGATATCTCAGTTGGTGAACAAAAGTTCAATCTCTTTTTGATTGGTGAACAAACTTTTATTTCTCATTTCGATTGACTTTTAACTGTTTCGATTGATATTTTAAATGTTATATCTTATCAATTGGTGACCAAATAACTTTAATATCATTACGATTGATGTTATTTACATACCGATTGATGTTTATATGATTTCAAACACATCGATTGGTGAACAAATATCTTTCACTTATATTGTGCACCGATTACTGATGATTTACTCTTGTCTGCATCAATTGATCAACAAATATCTTTGGCGTCCAATGAAAATTCAAATATCCTTCAAATCTTTAAGTTATTCATGATGTGTGATTTCTATCTTATCATGGTAGATAAGAAAGATGTTAGCAGAAAATGATGACTAAAATGGCTCTTAATTTATTTCCTGCTAAAAGGACTCTTTATTTCAACAGGAATATGGACTAAAGGTAAAAGAGATATGGGCTGACTAACACATATTCTCTCCTACCTAATATTATCTTATATGCATTAAATATATGCAGGTGTCTAGTTCTCTCACGAGACATCTGTTGGACACAGCTAAAGACCTTAGAAAACATGCGTAGAAGACTCTCTTCTATTCCAAGCATCTGTTAGATTCAAAGAAGGCATCGGTTAGACTAAAGAAGAAAAAGAAGCAACGGGAAGAGTTCCAACGGATCTTTGTAGCAGTATTCTTCAAAGGATGCATAAAAGGATGAAGGCCTTCATAGCATAATAGCAGCAAGAGAACACACACAAAAATCAAAAGTTATCTATTCAAGCCTCAAAGTGTTCAAGTCTCATCCTCTCCATTCTCTCTCTCTGTGTCATTGTGAATCTGTAAGAGAGATCTATGCGTTTGCCTAAAAGAGTCTTTCTTGTATACTCTTTTAATCTTAGGCGTCGTCTCAGATCAAACATCTCAATTGTTTATATGGAGTTTGGTCTAGGGACTTCAAGTTCAAGTTATGATTCTAAATTTTTTCTCTTCCTGTGGAAATGGAGAACCAATTAGGGAGTTGGGAGTTGTGCCCCTTATTAAAAGGAAGACCAGTTTGTGTTGGGTGTAGAGAATCTACTGGAGTTTGTACCGGTGAGTTATTTATGAACTCGTAAAAGAAAAAAATTGACTGAGGTAAAACAGTGGACTATTTTCTACCCGGAAAAAGAAGAAGATCAGTTGAAATGTTGGGTGTATTTTCCCTTGTGTAGAAGAGAGGACCACTTGTGTTGGGGTTGTATATTCTTTGAGAGATTGTATCTCGTTTAGTAAAATCTCAAATTTTACTTGGAGATTGGACGTAAGACTTCTTTTTATAAAGGTCAAATCAGGATAAAATTATTTGTATCCTTTGTGCGATTGATTCCGCTCCTTAATTTCTATTGCACATGTTTTTATTTACTAACTAAAATTTAAAGTGATTGATTTACTTTCATATTTTGATTTCAACCTATTCACTCCCCCCCCCCCTCCCCCTTAGGTGTTTAGTGTTTGTTGCCGTGGGCCAACATCCAAACCCACAACGATATTAAGATTAAGTCTCCTCACTTACATGTAAGAATTATTAACTAACTTCTTGGCTATTCATTTATGCCTTATCCTTAGATTATTTCAGACACCATTTTTGTGAATTCATATATCCCTATATATGAGAACTCCACTTGAGCAACTAAATTTGAGCCCTCTAGTTGGAGTGTGAACAGTGCTTCAACGTTTTGGGTCACAAGAAAGAGGAAGTTTCTCCATGTATGATCAGAAAATTTGAAGATGGAGTTAGATGAGCTTGCCTGGTAGTTGGCTCTAGACTTGTATGAGTTTGTCAAAAGTTAGGTGCAGTGGTGTAAAAGAAAAAAATAACTCTCTCAACCTTGAAAAGGTTAAAAGAGGTGGGCAATTATGGGCATTCATATGAATGCAACTTTACAACTCATTAAAGGTGTCCCCATCCAAACAACTATCGTTGCACTTATCATTTGGAGTGACACTTGGTCCATGCTTAGGTGTATGTAATAAGTGATGCACTGGTACATACGTCTTTATGTGATTAATGTACATTAAAGTGATAAAATAGGAACTATAATTTATTTTTATTAAAAGAATAAGTGGAACCCACCACCATGTCTTGTCTCATTTGTCACTCCCATCTAGATCAAACGCGCAACAAGTAACACATCTTAATGCGCAAGAGTATCACATATCCCCAGAGTAAAACAAAAGGCCGTACCTTTTTTGTATGTGCCATAATGTGCCCACGCCATTTTTTACTGTGGTGGCTATTTCTAGCCAGTACGGCCCATCATAGCCCAGCAGGCAGGCGTGGTCTCTTGGTAAGGCGCCACGCGTCCTCGGGTGCAGCCTAAGGATTCTGAACACGATCCTTGCATCAGGACACTTCTAAGTCTCCAGACGCTGAACAGCCTGTTTGAACCAGGCATGGCTTACCGAGCAGGCCCTGCTTATTTCTAGCCACCTAGGTCCATAGGGCCCATCGCGGCCCATCATGGTCTAGCAAGCGGGCGTGGCCTTTCGCCCAGATGCCACGTGTTCTCGGATGCACTTGAAGCTCTCGAGCGCGGTCTCCACGTCCGAACACCTTCAAGGTCCCAAAGGTAGACTCCGGTCACCACTTAGCCAGTTCGGCCTAGGCACCGCCTACCGAATAGGCCCTGCTCAAAGCACGTCGTGGTCCCGCCAGCATAAGCTGTGCCCGGACACTAGGCACCAAGCAGCCGGTCCAACCACCGAGCAGGTCTCTGCTCGGTACTTGTCAGCCAGAAGGATCCGAGCAGCCTTTTCGCCACCTCACGACGGTTACAACGGCCGCGCAGCACGCGCCCCACGATCAAGTGGGGCGATAACTGTAGAGCGCCTCAACACATAACTCCCCGCCAAGGGCGCCAACCGGCGCGCCCTTTCTGGCATCGTTACGGGACGACCCATCCCACTTCTTCGGCACCTTCGCCTATAAAAGGCACAGGTATACCCCATGCAAAAGGAGAGGCAACTCTTTCCATACACTCACCTCCACGCAAGGCACACACACTAGTGAACCTTTCTTCTTCAGCCTTTCTACAGTCATCTGACTTAGGCATCTAAGGGTTCCCCCCGTTTCTTCAACCGGGCCCCCTGATCTTGTTCTGGTCTTACAGGCTACCGTCCACACTGGCGACTGTCTTCCTTCATCTCTTAGTGGAGCTCGTTTGGCTCCAGCCCAAATAGGAAAACACCACCACATTTTTGGCGCCATCTGTGGGAACGACATCAGTCATGGCTCGCGGACGTTCCGCTCACCAGAACTCTGGCAGCCGGGCGACCAGGTCACGACAGTCGCGTGCGGACTCTCGCGATCGAGTCCCTTCTGTCGACGTCGCCACCGCCCCCGCCGAAGCAACCAACGGTGTTCCTGCTCCTCTGTGCTCGCAACCGCCCAGAAGATGGCGGAGCTCTAAGGATAGATGCAACATCTGGTGGGAATTTTCCAGGGCCTCTAGGCCCATTTGGCTAGGCAACCGACCCTAACGGTTCCCCCACCTTCGGAGCAGCAGGCGGAGTCATCTCGTCGACGATCTCACGCCCCTCCAGCGCCGCAGGAGCAGCATGCAGAATCGCCCCGACGATCACACGGGGCCCCGTCGGTGCATCGGACACCGGGGCGGCAGGATAATTCACCTCGCCGCTCCGCGATGGTCCCGCCTCCCCCGCGTTCCGTCATGGGTGCCAACTCCCACAGGTCCCGACGAGAGGGGTCTGCGCATTCCGACCAAGAGATGGCCAGACACCTTCGTCGCGTGGTTGACCTGGAGCGCCGTGTGGACGCGATGGCCCAAAGGGCAGAGGGCAAGACTGTAGCAGATGAAGACCTGGACTTCCGCTCCCCGTTTACCTTGAGATCCTGGAAGCCCGGGTGTAACGACCCAGAATCCGCATTACCAGTAACAACCAGTAACTCGAATTCTGACCTGCTAACCCATGAGACAAGCTCAGAAGGGTAGGAAGAGAAAGTCCGAGGAGACTATATGTAGAAAATACACACCATGCAAAGCTGTAAAACTCCAACTATATGAACATCATATACACTCAGAGTCTGAGCAAAGTACAGAGTACAGAAGTACAAAAAAAGATACTACTCACTGCACTAGGAGCACCAACACCGGAGTGGCTAGACTCGCCTGGAACGGGAGTCGACGAGACCCCCCTGAAAGGGAAGGGAGTGAGTCTCAAGAAAAGAGACCCAGTAGGGAAAAGTAACCCCACCGGTAACAGAACTAAAGTGCGGAAAGTAAAAACTGAAAGTAAGTACACTCGCACCACAACACACAAAATTGTAAACCTCGCGGCTCAGTAACACACACTCACACACACAGCAAGTAGGACTCAGCTAGGGTCTGTGGCTCGGCGTCCCGTCACCACAGAGGCTCTCAACACCCAGCCACGTGTGCACACTACAGACGCTCTCTCTCGCGTCTGGTCCACGACCGGTTTTTCCCCTACGCTTGACCCTAGCGGCAGAGAAGGGGCTCCACGGAGACCGGCTCAAAACCACCACAAGGAGTACGCACAGGACAGAGTCGCACTCGGCGTCCTGGCTCACTAGCGGAGGATAACCACACACTAGTCGTCTAGACGGAGTCGCACTCACGCCTAGGTAACACAACAGAAACGGGTACACGGTAACGCAACGCGCGTACAACAGACGGAACACACTCAACGTCTGAAACCCCGTACAGTAGTAAATACCTCAAGTCACAATCAACTACTCAAATGCACAGGCGGAGTCACACTCTAAGCCTGGCCCACATGTGCTATTAGGGCGGACATCACATGTCAATCGCCTCTAAACACACAACTCAAGTCTGCTGGGACACAGGAGATTAACGGCCACATCGATTGCCGCCAATAAGAGGTAAACGGCACTCCTCATGTCGTTTATCTTGATTAAACGGCAATCGACCTTGTCGTTTAAATCACCCCTGAAGATCTCAACGTCAACGGATGTGGACGTTAAGGTCTTCAGTCCCCTAAACCCAGAACTGAACCGAATCAGTTCAAATGGGCAGAAAACTTAATACAACTTCGACTGATGGAGGGGAACACTTCCTCTCATCAGTCCAAACTACCAGAACATCAATTTAGACAGTCTAACACCTAGATTGTCCAAAACACTCACAATTCTGGCATGATACAACCCAACCCTAAACCATGATTTGCACACCAATTCACTTAATTGGGCATGCTGGTTTGCTGGGGAAGGTTATAGGGGTTAAGTCCCTACCTCAGAAAGCTTAAACAATCCCCGAACAGCCACTACTCGCGCCGGATTCCCTCGAAGACTCCGCGCGAATCGCACCAAAACTACGCGTTCCCGCCCGATCAAGCACCGCCACGCGATCCAGGGCCTTCCCACGAGCTCAAATCACCCAACAAAAGCTGTGGAAAACAAAGAAAAGCAAAGGTGGAAGAAAGGAGAGGAAAGGAGAAAAAGGAACTCTGCTCTCGGGCTGCCCTATTTCAACAGGACTGGCTAGTTGACGTCAACATCACTGGTCGCCTACTGAACCGCCTACAGACTGACGTCCAGATCCCCTGTCGTTGAGTTCAACATCAGACATCCACATCGCTGGACGCTGACTCTGATCAACGGCAAGCCTTAGCCGTCAACCACACAGGACCTCTAACAGACCCAATAAGGATCCACTAAAGACCCGAGACCTTACACCGGGTCTCGCCGAAGCTGCCACTGCCTACCATCGCTCCCTACGACGGCACATCCGACCCCGCTGATCACATTCACGGCTTTGAGTCGCACATGGTGTTCCACGGAGCATCAGACGTGGCCAAATGCCGAGCCTTCCTGGCCACCTTGAAGGAGACTGCTCGGGCATGATTTGAGGCCCTCCCAGCAGGCTCCATCACCTCCTTCCACCAGTTGAAGAAGTCCTTCCGAGACAACTTCCTGGGTGGAAGGTCGCAACCGCGCACCGCGGCCTCCCTTCTGTCTATTCGAAAGAAGAAGGGCGAAGCGCTCTGGGACTATGTCAAACAGTTCCAGACCGAGGCGCTCCACACCCCGCACCTCGACGTCCCCTTGACCACCAGTGCCCTCATCCAATGCACTCGTGATGGTTTCCTTCAGAGGACGCTTGGGGTCCATCAACCGCCTACCCTCGCTGACCTCCTCTCCATCGCCCAACGCCACGCTGCGTGAGAGGAGAGTCTGGCAGCTGGCCAAGCCGAGCAGGCGAACTCGCCCTAAAATGGGAAGGACCTTATAAGGTCATCCGAGTTCTCGGAAGAGGTTCCTACAAGCTGTCTATCCTCGGCAGCAAAATCGTACCGAGAACCTGGCATGTAAATCTAAAGGCTTATTATTTATAAAAGTGTCTTTGTTCGGCGTCCTACTTGTAACGCCCCGACGCGGAATATCGGAGTGGGATTACAGTTATTAAATAGTACAGAGCGAGAAAATAATGCAAACCATTGCACAATTGGATAACACCAAATAAACTCCAATTTCATTAATAATCCAACAATCTCCATTACATTCACTAATAACTCATCATCATTCATAAATTAACTAATACATCAACATATCAGAGCCGAAACTAGGACCCAGAGTACTTTATTGAAAATCAACTATTACATAATGACTAACTGACTCACTAACTCATAACTATACTAACTACTACTAGATAGCACTGGTGGATGAAAATGGTCACTCCTGAGCATCTCCCTCAGTCCCGTCCTCGTATGTGTGGTCGTCTCCATCCGACTCACCTGAACGCATTAAATAAATACACAGGATGAGCAAATAACGCCCAGTAGGACTTAATATCTCATGAACACAAGCATGCTTTAAATAGTTAATGTTTTAATGGCAGGCTAACTAGAGAGTAAAGTCATGTAGAGTATGTCATGATAACGAGAGAACAATTGCAACTGGCACAGGAAAATAGTACAACGAGAACGATAATAGAATAGCCATGTAACGTTATAACATGTAAATTGCACAACGGCGCACTAGTAACGATCACGCTTGCACTTGTAGAGATAGAACTTTGATTGTCATAGATTAATCTGGATAGTAAACTGGCGCTGGATGCATGCCGTAACACATCCTTGATCATTTTAACTCCCATGGGCACTGGCACTTTCGGCGCTCCTCCAGGACCTGATCGGGCCCTATTGCGTTAACATTAGTCATTTTTTTTATCTTAGACAATCACACGAATGGCCAATAGAGTACCAAGAAGAGATAAGAGAGTACTAGACGAGATAGATGAGAGTGTAGAGAGAACGTGAATAGATGAGAGGATATGAACATTAGATGCGATAGGGACAATTCTGTAAAACACGTGAAATTTCGATAGTAACGGTTGCACAGCACCAGGTCGGGTGCCGGCAGTCTGGTAGAAGTCACAACCGCCCCTTAGTCGTGCTGTGTACACGGGTCAGGTGGTCCGGTGTGAACTCAAGACGAGAGGATTATACTAAGGTTTGGATCGTACTGATCCCTAAGGTGTAACGGGTTTTGGGGTACAACCAGCTCGTTGACTAAGGACGTGCGCCAAAGCTAAGAAGACTTACGAAGGTCTTGACAAGGAGTCTCTGGTCCAGTCGAGAGTATTCCCGATGGAGAGGTGGTCCAAGTCAGGGAAAGTGTGTAGAAACAGGTCCGTCGTGCCTCGAGTGCTCGAAGGCCGAGGGAAAACAGTAACGGTAGATAAAATGCGCGAGTAAAAACGAAGATAATTGTATTTAATAAAATAGGATAATTTAGTCATTTATTTCACTAATTTACCGAATACATTATTGCATAATTTATTAGGGTCAAATGGCATTTAATAATATTGTGTGTGTGTAAGTGTAAAGAAATCTTGAGAATATGACAAGTCGTGTAATGTCATTTTAAATAATTAATTTATATCATTAATACAATTTATTAATTTACCAAGTGGAATTACTATAACATGGGTTAATCATGGCTAATTAAGAGGTATAAAGCTTAAACAGCAGGGCATATGCACAAATTTTTAATTCTGGTCGAAATCTTGAAAACGCGGCAGACATACCCGTCGCGATTCAAGTCGCGACAGGGCGGTCGGGCGCGACACGGAACCTGGCCGGTCTGGTCTGATCCGGAGTGAATCATGGCCGCGCGACCCCACTGATATCGCGGCGGATCGCGCCGTCGCGATAACAGGTGGGTTTGCCCTTTTTCCCTTTTTCCCAAGGCGAGTCCTTTGTGATACATGGACGTTCTAAATTCTATATAAAATAGCACGGTGATTCAAAAAGCACGAAACCAGTTTTAAAAGAAAGTAGACATGTATATCTATCAACATGCATGATGAATTTGAAAATAGACAAGGTTTCGACATGCGTTGATTGGGTTACTTTTCAGTGACCTAACTAGGCGTAGTCAGGGTTCAACGAATTAATTTGAGATGAATACATGATGAAAAATTCCGAAACCAGGGCGCTCAAAAGCTAACAAGATGTAATATTTATGATAATTTTATCATGATCTGAATCAAGTATAAACGAGGTTCATAAGCAAACATCAAGGGTCAGGTGCATGTATCTGACAGGGATTCAAGAATTAATTCTCCCTCATGGAGATTGAAATAGAACGAAACTAGGGGCATTTGAAAGCTAGTATGATTTAGTATCAATGAGAATTTTCTCATAGCATGGGAACAAGTACGTGCAGGGGATTAGAGAAATCATGAGATTTCAGGTTCATGGTAACAACAGGGCTTCATGAATTAAATTCGCCCAAATGGATGAACAGAATACAACAAAACCATAGGGCTTTTGAAGAGGTATATAAAGGCTACCTAGGATAATTTTTACACAATTTTTTGTTTGAGAGATTGCCTACCTTTTTCGTGGAGTAAGAAAACTCTAGTTTGATGACGAAAATCAGAAAAACTCCTCCTTGTTCTAACCTCCTCCTCCTTCCTCCTTTGTCTCCAACCCTTCTCCTCGTTCTCCAGAGTTTCAGCCACGAAAATGGGTTGCTAGGGATGAGTTTTTGGTGTATATGGCTAACTATAGGAGTCCTAGCCATTATACAAGTCCTCCCTTCCATTAAACTCCGAATTTTCTTCTTTATCTCTCACTTTCTCTTATTTATCCACCTAATAGAGTTGGGATGGGATCCAATTTTGTGGGTAAATATTAGGGTAAGTGTAGGACTCTTTTTAGGATAGATATGACTTATTTAATAATTATTTAAATCATTTCCTAATTACCACTTATTTTTATTCCGAATTTGGCTTAATTATTTCTCATCCCATGATGGGCTAACCCTATTTGGGCCCAATCTATTAGGTTTGGGTTATTAAAGTAACCCATTAATAATTTAGCTTAATGGGTATTGCTTTAATTCCATTTTATTCCATGTATTCTCCCTTTATTCTAATTAAATCAATTTATCTCATTTATTAAATAATAAATTTTATTTTTCTTGATTTAAAAAAATCAAGGGTGCTACACTACTTCTCTCTTTTCTATTCTATCGGTTTATGTAATGGACGAACGGTAGCACCCCTGGTCAAGAGCTCTTCAGCTCAGAAGACTAGCACGGTACCCATCCTAAGACAAAGGTGTTCGGTACAACCCTGAGTCGACGAGCTTCTCAGCTCGCAAAACCTGTGCGGTACCCACGAACCTCTAGACACCGACGAATCCCGATTCGAACAGAACGCAACTAGGAAAGAGAGAGAAAAAGGACAGCCCAAGTTAAAGAGCTCGGTCGGAGGGTCCGACGTCCTCGGCATCGTGAGGCATGCACCCAGAGGCTCGCAAAGCGGGGTCCCGCATCCTCCGGAGACACTCCCGCAGAGCGACGTCAAAGGCCTCCTGGGAATACTCCACCGTCGTGTGATGCCACCCTCGCCGATCGCCGACTTCGCAGCAAGCCGCTCTGCAGAGCTCCAGATCCGTCTGGGATTCTGGACCGGACTTGTACGCCGCCACGCCCTGAGCCTCCGCCTCATGAAGGACTACGGCGATAGCCTTCTTCTCGGCTTCGGCTATGGCAAGCTTTAGGTCGGAGGCCTTTAGAGCAGCGCGAGCTCGGCCTCATGGTGTCGGCTCTACTCCTCCCGCTGCGCCGGCCGCATCATGGTCCGAGCTCACCTCTACGCACTGCATGAGTACTTCCATTTATGCAGCCCTCTTTGGACTCTGCGTCCGCTCCAACCGCTCCGGCGGCCCGCTCGACAGAGAGCGCAACCTCGCCTGCCACCAGTTCGGCAGCCACACTCGCCAAAGCGACCTCCGACCTCGTTTCCAGGCGCTCCTCGGAGGACGTCGCCTCGTCGCATTCGGCCGGTTGCTCCGCCGCAGGCACAAAGGCCTTCTCCGACAAATGCCCTTCTGCTGCAGCATTTAATGCGAATGGCAACCGAGCAGACCTCCTCTCTCAAGGTACTCCAGAATCCAAGAAAGCTTGAGAGAGTGGGGGGCAAGTGTGGTGGCTATTTCTAGCCCCCTAGGCCAGCATGGCCCATCATGGCCTAGCAAGTAGGCGTGGCCTCTTGGCAAGGCGCCACGCGTCCTCGGTGCAGCCCAAGGATTCCGAGCACGATCCCTGCATCAAGACACCTCCAACTCTCCGGACGCTGAACAGCCTGTTCGGACCAGGCATGGCTTATCGAACAGGCCCTGCTTATTTCTAGCCACCAAGGTCCATAGGGCCCATCGCAGCCCATCATGGCCCAGCAGGCGGGCGTGGCCTTCCGCCCAGGCGCCACGTGTTCTCGGATGCACCTGAAGCTCCCGAGCGTAGTCTCCACGTCCGAACACCTTCAGGGTCCCAAAGGTAGACTCCGGTCACCACTTAGCCTGTTCAGCCTAGGCGCCGCCTATCGAACAGGCCCTGCTCAAAGCACATCATGGTCCCGCCAGCATAAGCTGCACCCGTACACTAGGCACCAAGCAGCCAGTCCAGCCACTGAGCAGGTCTCTGCTCAGTACTGGCCGGCTAGAAGGATCCGAGCAGCCTTTTCGCCTCCTCGCGACTGTTACAACAGCTACGCAGCGCGCACCCTACGATCAAGTGGGGCGATAACTGCAGATCCCCTCAACAGGCGCCTCAACGCATAACTCCCTGCCAAGGGCGCCAACCGACGCGCCCTTTCTGGTGTCGTTACGGGACGACCCGTCCCACTTCTTTGGCACTTTTGTCTATAAAAGGCACAGGTATACCCCATGCAAAAGGAGAGGCAACTCTTTCCATACACTCACCTCCACGCGAGGCACATACACCAGCGAACCCTTCTTCTTCAAGTCTTTCTACAGTCATCTGACTTAGGCATCGGAGGGTTCCCCCCGGTTCTTCAACCAGGCCCCTTGATCCTATTCTGGTCTTGCAGGCTACCGTCCGCACCGGCGACCGTCTTCCTTCATCTCTTAGTGGAGCCCCGTTTGGCTCCAGCCCAAACAAGAAAACACCACCACACTTACCAATAAAAAGAAATATATATATATTCCATCTATGAGCAAATATCCGTAGCATAAACACTACCACTCTCTCTATCATGAGTGTCTCCACAAAGCTGGTTGCAAAACCACACAATTAATCTTCTAGAAACCTCCAATATGGATATATTAGTTTGTGTGAATTTAAGATTTCAGATCTACCCTTATGGCTTTTGAAGTAGGAAATAGCGTTGCCGGGACTACCAGTAGCAACAGACATCCGCTACCTATATTTCACCGTAGAAGACAATATCTATTTATAATTTAGTTACAGATTAGAAGTGGTAAAAATAAATATATATTTATAAGTAAGACATGTTCTTCTTCTCTTAATAAGATCGTTTTTTTTTTAGAAAAAAATGACAAAACATCTAACGGGGGCAATATTTCTTAACATGCACGTTAAAATAAAGACACATCCCGAATTCAAAACATAGGATGAGTGTCTATTTTCTATCCATTTACAATTTCTTAAAAGAAATTCTTATAAACTTGATGAATCTGAAAAATAGAATCTCTACTATCTTGTTATACAACGGAGCGTATTGCCAACTAGACCACTCTTTGAGTACACAAAGAGTCCACCACATGACACCCCCTCCCCCCCAATCCCTAACCCGACGTCGCAATTCATCTCATCCCTATTCAAAGTTCTATCCAAACTCGGGGGAAGACGCACACTCTAGCTTGTGCACTATGTGAGAATAATCTCATAAAAGTAATAATATAATTACAATAGTAGAGTTTTTTTCCACTTATCATCTTAAGATTTTAAATTAGAACTGATTTAATCAATTTTTTAATATAGAATCAGAACTACCCCCATAATATGACCCAGATTATGCAATCTAAATTTATGATCTACATGACAGAATCTTAAATCAATATACAAAGCCCAATCTAATATTTTAACATAGAACCCTCATAGGCCACTAGAGATACCCACCTTGCCATCGCCCCCAACACAGTTTGTCAAACCGTCTCAAATCCGATTCTTATGAGATGGTACGGTATCCAATCTCCGGCTAAGGCCCCTTTTTTTATTTTTCCAGAAAATAACTTTTTTTTGCTAAATTCAAATATTCATATTATATTTTTATAGCAATAGACAGTAAACAATGGTGTTAATCATGTTATATACCTTATATATATTCAAGCAATAGATAGATTTTGACTACAAATCTGAAAGGTTTTCACGAGTTCCATGCATTTGTATAAACGTGTTTGTACGCATTGTATAAATCGTACCATAGAATACCATTTTGAGCTAGTCAAAATTAATTCATCACAAATTTTATTTTCATAATATCTGTATAAATATAAACACACACTTCGGTGTCAGATAGTAACTGTCCGTCCAAGAGCATGCACAGACTTTTCCTCTAAAAGAAGCGCCAGGCTTGAAGAAAACCACCTTGCAGTCCCAACCATCGTCGGCCCATTAAGATTTTTTTTTCTTTTTAATTTTATATTACTATAATTTAAATATAAAATGGGCCCAACCGGACTGATACATTCTAACTCGCACCGATATTTAGAGAAGGGAAATACTATTCACTCGGGCGCTCAGGTGAATGATTTATCCGGACACCCGGGTGGCGCCACGCCCATTGGGCAATGGCCTGCTGCCTAAGCCCCACGCCCAAGTAGCCACCAAGATGTCAATTATTTTTACATGAATTTACGACTATCATATCGTTTGCAAAATTGTTACATGTCAGAAATGTCATCAGTTAGTCGTGTAAATCATTAGATATTAGGCACATAATTGGTTCTCATAATGCAAATTGGTTCCTAAATCTCACACATAATTAACCATTCCTCAAGAATTTCTAGTGAATAGTGGGTGCCGAGTTCATCTAGGGATTCTAGACTTGATCGAAGTGATGCAAAGAAGTTTTCTGAAGACCACCCTACAAGAGATAAAATAGGTTTAGATCCTCCTTTAATATGTAATTTAAATGTTATATTTGGGTTCTATAAATTTGTTAATTACCTGTTTGTATTATTAGAGATAGCATGGTTGCTCATTAGTTTCATGGATGATTTCGCCTTCAGTGCCTTGTCAATTTTTCCAAGACAGATGCATCAATTTTTGGGGGTTTTTTTTGCATATATACCAATGTTAAAAGATTAATTGTGCAAAAATTCTTCTTAAATTTGCATTTGCACATGTGCCCCTTTTATGGATACAAAAATGTCTTCGAATGGCCTTGCATAACTTGCTGCTATGGAAGTCAAAAATATACTGCAGTATGCCTTCATCATTTAGCAGGGGCATATATGCAAACATGAAAAAATATATATTCTAAACATGAAAAAAAAATATTCTAAGTATCATCTTTACGTCCATCACCGCAAGTTATGGCAGGGTTTCAAAAAGCATTTTATATCCATAAAGAGGGCATACGTGCAAATACAAATCTAAGAAGGATTACCTTCCAGCACCAGACCCCAAGCACCAGACCCCAAGCAAACAGGTGAAGAAAAGTTGGGCTCACACAACCAACCATCTCAGGCAAGGAAACAGCTCAACCACTTGCAGAGGTAGTCGCATTAAGGCAACAGCGAGATTGCTGTGAAAAGGCAAGCAGTGGAGAGTATTCATGATGTAAGACTGCTACAGCAGCTCCAGGACAGTCCTCTGCTTTCCAACATTGACATTGGTGGCAAAAGCAAGGAAAGAAAGCCAATAAAAACAAGAATGCCCGTTTAAGGCAAACATTCTCCCAGAGCTACACAGAGCATTGTTCATGAAGCCTACCTTAATTGTGGCAATGGCCTCTACTATGAGTTGTGTTTTCTGGTGCACTCAAGCAGAGCGGTCAGGATGATTAGATCCGCAGCGACAGGTAGTAGCACTGACAATGCCAAGGCAAAGGCGAAATCATCCACACTGCTGAAGAGGAATCCTCAATTTAAGCTGTATTGAGCGGCAATTAGGTGAAGTTCCTTGTTGACTGACCTGATAATAGCTGATGAAAAATTATTATAGATTTCCTCATAATGTTGTATTTGTTTCAACTTAGAGTTGCACAAAGTAAAAGACACTGATTGGGAACGAATGAGCTGAACCAGAGGCAATATCTACTCATCTAGTTACCAAGATTATGAACCACCCACCCCCACCCCCTCCAAAAAAAAAAATTAAAGAAAATTGCTCGTAGAGCCAAGGACCAAGACATGTAAACCGGCAATGAAAACAAACACTCCAAACATGCATTCATATGACAAGGTACAGAGAGGATGTGGTTTCTGTTCTTTAAGTTGAATGGGAAGATAATTGAAATCTGAAACACCAGATTTGGCCAAAATGCAAATGGATGTCAAAATGTCTATTGCATGAGCTTTAAGGGCCCCTATGTATGTCATCTACCCATACCAGCTTACATGCCACCCAGACACAAAAAGGAAAAATATATTTCAGTAATTGCTGCTGAGATATGTACTTTCAGCTTTTTCTGGGTGACATGCAGGAATGCAGATAAGTACAAAATCAAAACTTTCACCCTCCAGATCTCCTAAAGAAGAATAATCTATGAACAACCGAATTCATATTGATGCATCGGGATGTATGCATGCGTTTGCATAATCGTGTATGTGTCTGTTCATCACTGAATGAGACTGTATGTGTGTTGTTGTGTGTGCCAGAGAGAGAGTTGAATACCATCACGGAATTCCTTGCTGACATTCCTAAGGAATGTTCCGATTAAGCAAGCCTTGGAAAGACAAGAATAGATCTTTGTTATCTGTACCAAATATCTCTTCGGCTTTCTTTAAAGTTTCCTGAAATTGTTAAACATTGCTCACTAACTGAGAAAAGCATTAATGTTGTAGTAAGTCTATGGTTAAACAGCAAAGAACCAGTTGTTACCACCTCCAGTTGATTAAACACAAGGAAATAACTTGGGAGCTGATGAAGGATGGAACTACTTACCTCACGTGATTGTCTGTGAGCATTAAGCTCCTTAATGTTAGCAAGAAATGCTCCAAATTGTTCATATGAGAGGCGGCTCCTATAATGAACAAGTATAGAGAAAATTATCAATACTAGATAAAATAAAATGCATCTCAAGGCATTTATATTAGCATGGCATCTAACCTTGCCTGGCGGAAAAACTCCTTTCCATCTATGCGAGGAGTTCGTCCTGCAAAACATCACATGTGACAAGCAGAGCAGTAGCTAAAAGTTCTATTACAAACAGGATGACAACTTGCCTACATGCATATGAAATTACACAAGGCAAATAGCTAACATTTTCTCTATCCAAATTCAATCGATAACCTGGTAACGAGCGCCCACGAGGGGGGGAGTTGGCTGCTGAGGATCGCTGACTTGATGGGTACCATGGTGACAGAGCAGTATGTCCTTCTATGCGAAATTTTGTTGGGGATGTAGCACCAGATAACAACTTGGGTGAACCAGCAGCAGAGAATCCCCTAGGGGAGCCCGCAGTAGAAGTTACTTTAGGTGTGGCAGAAGGAGTAAGCCTTGGACTAATATATGAAGTCATTGAGAACTTTTGCCCCACATTTCTAGATCCTGAAACAAAATAATGTGGCAGCTGCTAATTCTGTGGAACAGAGAACGACAGAATAAGGCTAATAGGTTTGGTAATTACCATCTTTGTATGCATTCCCAGTGTCAATGGAAGCCGTAACATAATTTGATGCAGTATGGCTAACAGATCCACCATCTTGAGTAAGATACATGGGAAGAAAATTGCAGTTGTTGTCAAATAATGATGAGTGAAAACATAAATTATTTTCCCCCAACCAAAGTCAATGTGGTTTTGCTGCAGTAGGTACACAAGAAAACAACAGTGAGCAAAGTACAAACTCACCCTTCCAGGTAGAGTCTTTGGGTACAAACTGGTCACAGGTTCCTATATCGACAGTCTCTGTGTGCTGCTAAATTTGAAAATGGAAAAGAAGGGAATAAGCAAATGAAAATTTGTTGTGATTGGAGTTGACACTCTGGGGAATAGGTATAAAATTTCACAGTATAAAAAGATAACTTTTGGATTCTCTTTGCTTACAGACGAATCATCTTCATTAAGTGACTGCATCAGGTTCCTCTTAAATGCCTCCAGCTGAGTGAAGAAATCATCATATTTCAGTCAGGATCCAAATACGAAAACCATTCAAAAATCCTAAAATCTGATCAAAATTAACCCACATTTCCTAGAAAAATATTAACAATTGCAGGCTCACATCATTTTCCCATCCATATGTCACCACCCAAATTACTCATCATGACAAAACCATGTACCAATGCAGCATCAGAGTCCATAACCCATGCATCATAACATATTCCCCACCCACAAGTCTACCTCCAACACCCACTCAATGTAGACACACATGGAAGCAATTTACTCATATAATATACAATATAACTCCTAGACTGGCAGCTAATCTTGATGCAGCTACATCCATTACTGATGCAGTTAGTATATCAGTAATTGGTATTTTGGTAGCTGAATCCACCAAACTGCCAAGCCATCCATCCAAAGAATGTGGACTAATTGATCATTATACAAAAGACATTTGATGCTAGAGATTGACCTGAAGAAAATGTGTGACCTATGAGATGTAACAAGGCTCCCCAAGTCTCTTGGCACATATTTCTTTCCCCTCAATTGACAAGAAATGTCATGTATAAATGGCAAAAATCCTCACCATAGAAGGTGTGCAAGTGGAATGAAATACTGTGTGAAATGGACAGGCGAGAAGTCTGTGTTCAAAAATATGCACCTCATACATGATTGTTATTAGGAATACTATGTGTAATCTTCATATGTGGGCCATTTTTAGAAGTTCAGAGACACTGTCTCTTCATCAGTGGGTTGAAGTTCATTGTCCTGCAGTATCAATGTGTCCAAAGACAACCCAAAACATAATAAGATCATCATGGCCATGTCGATAAATGCACCATAGATAGGTTTCTGTCAGCAGAAAAGGACATATACCTCACATTGCTTGATCACAGAAGAACGAGAAATTATTACTATTATGGTGTAACATAATTCTGATATTGGATGCTTCTTATGTTAGAGCATGATGAATGGTTGGACAGTTAAGGAATTGAAGGACTCTATCATCCTTGTGAAAGGTGGCTGCCACTCAGATGCCAACAGCAATGCTGCAGAGAAATTGTGACCAGGTGCTGCCACTCAAAGGAAAAGGGCTTTTGGCAGCTACCTGACTAGAGCTGTGTTCTCTCTGATGTAGATTCTCAATGCAAATATCCAAATCAGGACTATCTCTGCTTTGCCTGGACTCCCATCCATGTTTTACTGGTGGACTGGTTGCCACCGATGGCATGGTAGTCAAAAGTCAAAACCGGCTGAACTGAACTGGAACCAGCTGGCACCAGTCCCAATGGTGTTGGAACTAGAACCAGGATCAGAACTGGCCCCTGCTGATCTGAGAACCAATTCTGGTTCTCCCAACCTTGATCAATGGATTTCAATAGATGTGATGAAGTTGCAAAAGAACATAAAAAGATAAGTGAAACCAAAGAATAAGACAATGGGAGATTGATTCACAATAAGCTTTATACATGTAAAGAGTAGTCCCACATCAAGTAGTGACCAAATTGAATCAAGAGGAGGATTGGACTATTATTAACACTATCATAAACACATTTCATATTGTCTCCACTTGATATGGGATCATTCATAACATACCCGGTCACATGCAGGCCAACTTGGGGCATAGACTAACTTACTCTTAATGCAAACCATCGCACACCTGTCACATGCTGGCTGACACAAGGTGGGCGGTCCCATGGAATGCAGAATCAGCCGAACTGGATCAGGATCGACCGATCTGATTCCAGAGAGGGACCCCCTAGATCGTTTAAATTCCTGCCAAATTGACTGGAATCGGGCCGAATCAGCTCGGATCATGAGAAAAAAGGATCAGATCGGCTGAGGGATCAGCCAGGGCCGATCCAATCCGGATCAGGCCGATCCCACCTTCCATGGCCCGGATCAGCTGATCCCAGGCTAATTCTGTCACTCTTTTTTTTTATATACATTAATTAATGCATGTATTAAACCATCATTTCACATATATAAACTAATACATATGTATATATACACACAAATCAATATGTCGAATATGATTGTGTACATTAATCTACATATTTATGTATACAAGTACACAAAGGCATATATCCATTATGTATATATATACATTCATTGTCATTATTATATTTACACTAATATATGATTGTACGTACATTCAGACAAACACACACATAACGTGTTCATAAATATGATAAATGTGTATAAAATGCTCCATATTCCAACACTATTCATTATAAGGATATACATATTAATTATGTTTATACATTAATATGATATGTATACAGTGTATATTAATGGGTAAATTTATGAGTATGATTACCTATATCATAAATAATGGGATAAGGCTCTGATGATGATGATGATGATTACCTATATCATAATATATATATATATATGTAAATTTTGAAGACATTTTTCTGATTGTTTTTCTTATTTTCTGATTTTTTTCCTGATTTTCCCTGATTTTTTTTCAAACAAAACCATTTTTAATATGGCCAATCCTAGATCGGCCAGACTTTCTGAGGAATGACAGGATCGGGATAGACCCAAGCCAATCCCTGGACCGATCCGATTCTTTTTTCCGTGGGCGGTCCGCATCATACCATGGGCTCAAATACCATATAGAATTTAAATTGGGCCCTTTAACTCAAAATCTTAAGGCATTAGGTGTATACAGTTAGAGGTGAGTAGTGGCAAGGCGACCAAGGGATCACCTCAAGCCTCAAACGCCTAAAGTGATGGCCTAGGGCATTTGAGATAATAATATATTAAAAATAAAAAATCAAATATACATCAGATAAATATATGCTATTTTATTCACAAAATGACAAGGATACATACAAAAAACCCTAACTTTTCTTGTCTATCTTGAGGTCCATGTGGTTGATTGTATAGTTTATTTTCTATCTTCCAATATTGGAGGATGCGTTGGTCAGCTTAAATCTTTAACTTTTCTTGTAACCCAATCCAAAACTCTTGGGTTTCTGATACTCTGGGACTGACAGGTTCAAAGCATGGGATTCATCAGTTTTCTCACAAAGGTGTGGAAATTAAAATGAATACCCCTTTGGAAGATTTACCTTTATATTTACAATGGACTAGCTTTCTTTAATCCAAATCCATTAAGAAGAGGTAGTAGGATTAGAAGATTATGTAACTACTGCCTATTGTCCTTTCTTTTCTTGTTTTGTCTCCCTTCTCTCTTTTGGTTTGAGCTATCTTATCAAAGGTAACTGAGGCAGATGCCTAGGCCATAAGGCAAGGCAAGGAGACCCCAAGTCACTTGCTTGGGCCCATTTCGCCTAAGCAATCCCAGGCCTCATTCACCACCTTCTTTGTCCTTGTCCTGTCCATAAATCGGCCTACAAAGAGGCCATTTAAGCTAATAATGTTCACTTTTTATTATCACTTAATGTATTTATATATATGAGTACGAATTTGCTTACTTGCAATTTAGTTAAAATTTTACATATAGGAATGAATGAATTTCGCGAGTTACACAATAATTTAGCATATAGGAATGAATAGTTTAATGAAATATATTTGTTTTATGCATCCATTTTGGTGATATATGTACATATTTTTGAACTATATATATTATTTAATAATCAATCACCTAGGTCAACACCTAGGCATTTGAGGCTGAGGCGAACCTCTGATCGCCTCTACAACCTCCCACCTCTAACAACATAGGGCTTGAGTTTCTTATAGGATTGTATTTGTGGAGGTAAATCTTCTCCCTCTTTGGATGTGCTACCTGTAATTTTACTTCTAACTTTGGCCCTGCAATAAACATTTGCTTTCAAGGAAATATGGGGGACTATTTTTCATAAGCCAATCCATCCCTTATGTACTATTCTCCCCTTTAGGCTGAACCCACATGGTTTTAACCCCAACAGTACCACACAAGATGTAGGCCTTACATACAAAGCTCACTAACTTTTTTCCCATTGTTCAATATGCAACTGATCTAGTTCATTCTTACCCTATCCCCTACAAAAAACAACAGCTCCATTGTCTCCAAACTGGAATTCCTCACCAATAGTGTATATCAATACATGTCCACCAAGTTCCACATGGTTCATCTCAAAACCAAGCCACATCATACAATACAAGTCTTGCTCTAATACCATAACATCATGTAATCTAATCCACACCCTTGCAAGGTAGCGTCTTCTTTGAGCAAAGCCTGCATGTTTTTGTCCCTAAAAGGCACCTCACAAGTTATAGTTTGCATGCCCATAGCCTAATAGAGTTTCCCCATTATTTAATATGGAACGAATCCTTACATCTCTATATCAGCCCCCATAAATAGTCCTATCTTCATACTAGCGCTCCCACCATGTAAGCCATTCCTAGGGTAGCCCTCTCTTCCTACATGTCTCATGACTCAGTCACTGCATTATTGGTTCCCGGTGCATATGTTTCATATAGCTCTATCACCTGCTTCGTGGATACCAAGAAATCTAGATTAGGCATAATAGTGTTTTATTTTCCTTTTGTTTCTTAGAAAATATGAAAATTACTAGCAATACCTCAACAATTTAGTTTATTCATGGAGCGCTTTCTGCTAGAGATAGCCACTTCAGAAGGACAACAAATTTACTGCCTCCACAGTACAGATAGATACCCCAACTTATGTAGGCAGCACTCATGCCAGCTCAACTTTACCTTCCATTAACTTAAACCAAAAAAAATAGCCTACTTCAGGATTGGGCAAAAGATTACAGGCATGAAAACCAATCAGATAGGCTGATCTCATCACTACCTGATCCAGGCTGATCATCAATGAGAATTGAGGATCAGGGACTCACAGGTAATGATAAATCCTAGATCTTATTCATGAAAAAAAAACACCAATCCATACACTGTAAATCTTGCTTTACGGGGTAAAGCCAGAATCATAAATGTTTGAAGCCATCCGATTTATCATCGACTACTAATTTGGACAAAAGCATAAGACCATGAAGGACTCGACATATTCATGTGTATTAAAGAACAGTAGAGTGTATGTATCTCCCTTCTCATTATCACCTGCACTTGCAAATTACATTTCTTCAGAGAATTATGAACAGTGTGGCATGGTAGGATCCTAGTCTATAAATAACTTTCTTAGGGGTTTCATCACACAGTCATTTGAAATCAAGAACAGAATTGCTCCAGGTATATACACACTTTAATAAAATTTAATAAGAACAATTAGGTAGATTTGAGGTTGAAACTACATGTAAAACGTCTTCTTCTCTTTTCAGATTCAGAAACAAATAGATATAAGCATGAACGTTGACATTGAAGGGTTGAAGAGATTTAGTAACAATAAAACCTTTCGTACAGGGATATACTTTAAATGGTGACAGCAGAGGAAAATCTCACCTTCAACAGCTCTCTGCTTAACTTCTTGGCCGTCAGCGCCAGCGAGTCCCGTTCCTTAGTTAGCTTAATCTGTCCAGATGAAGAAGACGAAACATGATGAATGAAGTGACACACAAGAAAAACCCAACTCATCAAGAAGCCATGATCTTTTTTTACAAATCCACCGGCGAGCAGCTTCTTTTACATACATTCTCCTCCAGCGACGTCCTGAGCCGGGCATCGGCCTCCTGGAACATCCTGTCGAGCTCTTCCAGCCTCTCCTGGAGCTCCGCAATCACCCGGTCCTTCTCGGTGACCATCTGTCGGAGGCGCCCCGTCTCCCCCTCGAGCCGAGACACACGGGAGGCGATCGCCATCGACGTGATCTTCCTTGCCAGGTCCAGCTGGTCATATGGGTCCGTCGGGATCACCGCCAGGATCTCGTCTGGAAGATGGAATTCGGCACCGCCCTGGGTCATCTCTCGTCGGTGCAGAACAAACCCAAGAACCACCCAACCCTCAAAGGCACTCCAGACCCACCAAAAAATAAAAAAGGTTAAATGGAGGGAACCCGAGTGAGAAGGCAAAGAAACGAGGGATCAAACAAACTGGGCAAGGGCCAAGCAAAAGTGGGATTTTTGAGCTAGGAACACATGCAAAAGGGAGGTTTAGGTCGCCCGCCCTCCAGTTTCGACGAGAAACAGCGCGGGAACGAAGAAAAGCAAGATCCCTTTCCGGCGAGAGCAGGAGTGTAGGAGGGATCGGAGGGGAAGCAGAGAATATCTTCACAGGCAGAACAAAACCCAGAAACCCCGGAATAATCCACCAAGTCCACCTCGCCCCCCGAGACGGGAACTGGAAGGAAGGGAGAAGAAGGTAAGCTTAGAAGGAGGAAAACCCAAGAGAGAAGGAACCCAAAAACGACGACCGACCAAACTGTTCAAGCCGTGCGCTTGCGAAGGAGTGAGTGGGATCTCGGACTGGGGGCGCCTCCAAGGTGGGTTTTTGAGCTGGTGATGGCTCCAAACTCCGAAGGCGAGATTTTTGACGCGCTCCCTCCACCCCAAAGAGGCCGCAAAGCGCGCAAAAGGAGGAAAGGAGAGATCTTTCCGGTGTGAAGAGGGGAAGAAAGGATGGGAGGGGCCTGGGCGATCTGCCCTTTTTTCTCTTCTCTCTCTCTGATGTTGTCGGAAGGGGAAGGGAAGGAGAGCAATGATAGGAAGGAATTTGGGTGAGAATGGGAATTTTGAAAGTGGGGGAGGACGGCCTCGACGCTGCCAACCTCGCAACGCCTGCTCATGCAAAATTTGAATGACGGCGTTCCGTGCACCGCCCGGTGACGCGGTGATCGCACCGAGCCTGCGCTGCCACTGCCGGAGCGATCGAGGAGGACGCACAAAGGAGATGGGACCGGCGAGCGGTGTTGGACGCCCCGGATCTATCCTAATCACGGTAACAGCCGACGCACACCTGAAAAAGGGGGGTTTTATACTTTTATTAAAGAGATTTTTAGCTTTTGACCACTTCAATCTTTCAATTTAAGATTCAGCCCTTGCAATCTATCTATTTATTATTAAACCACCAAATCTCTACTCTTATTAAAAAACCTAATCAACTTAACCGTCATTTGAGATAACGTATATCCAAAGGTATATTCCTCAACTACGGCAATCGTAACTCATATAGAAGCAACTTCTACCAAACCCCTCTAGCAACACACTCTATAGAAGCAGCAGTCTATATCACCTTGGAGGAGCAATGTCGCAAATGGTATACTATAAACTTGCATACGAACTATTCGATATTATGTCAGTATGAAGTAACATTGTCTTGTGTCTCTTGTACGAGGTAGTCTTCGAATACTTATGGAAGCAGCAGTCTATATCACCTTGGAGGAGCAATGTCGCAAATGGTATACTATAAACTTGCATACGAACTATTCGATATTATGTCAGTATGAAGTAACATTGTCTTGTGTCTCTTGTACGAGGTAGTCTTCGAATACTTATGGTAGTGCATACAGTGGAGGTTCCGTCCGCATCCAACCAGTAGAATGTCGTTGCAGGAAAGGTCTTTGCCAAGTTCTACGTCTCAACAAGAAAGATCCAAAGGAAGATGTTTCTATCAATGTCCAAATACTACTAGTCCACATAAGGATTGTGGTTTCTTTGAGTGGGTTGATGATGTTGGACATACTATTGTGGATTTGAAATACCAAATGTTGGCAATGGAAGAAGATGTGGTCAAAAAGTTGGATGAGTTGAAGAAAAAATGCGGCAGTTGAAGAAAATATTGCTTATTGTAATCATTGTGCTTACATTTTTGGTATGGAGACGAATATGTTTATGATCTTCTTGTTGTGGGCATTTGGTTTTAGGATGACAATGTCCTTACAGTAATGAAATGTGATGGCATTTCAATTTGCTTTTGGTAAGACAATGTTTCTAGCAAAAGTAATATGTTGTTTATCTTCTTGTTGAGGACCTAGCTAATCACATACATTAATATACACAACCAAATTGATCAGATGTTTAAACACAAAAACTACAATTGAATACATGCTAGCATTAATCAGATGTTTAAACACAAAAACTACAATTGAGCAATTCATTCCATAGTACCTTCAATACTTTGTCCCCTCAACAATCCATTCACAACTACAACTAATCACAAAAACTACAACTGATCACATACATCATACACAACAGCCATAATGAGTACTTTGTCCCTTCATTACCATGTGTTGTACATCATACAAACAATCAACTTAATGTGTTGGTTCCAAGGGTGGCTGAAATGTGTTGGTGCCGAGGTTGATGTTGAAGAATGATTAGCTTTCATTTTTGTAATACCCTAATAAATAAATAAAATATATTGTAGTACCCCGAAAAATTCATTAATTAAAATAAGTACATGGGTTGTACAACTAGACTCATTTGAGTTATTGGGCCAAGAGTAAGAGTCCAAATGATGAAGATTAGAAATATTGGCATGAATAATATTTAATCAAATTAAAAATATGGAGTTACTTGAATAAGTGTGATAAATAGATTTAAATTAGAATAAAGGGTGAATAAATAGAAACTAAATCAATACCCATTAAGCTAAATTATTAATGGGTTACTCTAATAACCCAAACCCAATGAAATGGGCCCAAATAGGGTTAGCCCATCATGGAATGAGAGGTAAATAGGTGAAATTCGTACCTAATTAATTAAATAAATAGAAAAGGGTTAATATAAATGCTAAATAACTCATGTATATCTTAAATAAGAGTCCTTACACCACCTAACCCTTTGGCCACGAAATTAGCTCTCTCCCTAGCCATATTAGGTGGATAAATAAGAGAAAGTGGGAGATAAAGAAGGAAATTTAGAGTTTAATGGAAAGGAGGACTCTTATAATGACTAGGACTCCTATAGTTGGCCATATACATCAAAAAACTCATCCTTAGCAAACCATTTTCGTGGCTAGAGCTCTGGAGAAAGAGGAGAAGGGCTGGAGACAAAGGAGCAAGGAGGAGGAGGCTAGAACAATAAGGGTTTTCAGATTTTTCGTCATCTAAATTAGGGTTTTCTTGCTTCACGAAAAAGGTAGGCAATCTCTCAAGCAAAAATCGTGAAATAATTACCCTAGATAGCCTTCATGTACCTCTTCAAAAGCCCTATGGTTTCGTGGTATTTCGTTCACCCATTGGGTGAATTTAATTCGTGAAATCCTGTTGTCACCATGAACCCGAATCTCATGTTTTCTCTAATACCTTGCACGTACTTGTTCCCATGCTATGAGAAAATTCTCATTGATACTACCATCTAATAGCTTTCAAAAGCCCTTGGTCTTGCTTGATTTAGATCTCCCATGAGGGAGAATTAAATCTTTGAATATCTATCAGACTTGTGCACTCGACCCTCCTTGTTTCCTTTTTAACCTTGTGCAAACTTGACATCATTCCATGATAAAATTATCATAAATATTACTACATGTTAGCTTTCAAACGCCGCTGGTTTTAGAATTTTTTATCATGTATACATCTCTAATTAATTCATTGAACCCTGACTGCGCCTATTTAGGTCACCGAAAAGTAACCTGATCAATGCATGTCTAAACCTTGTCGATTTTCAAATTAAGCATACATGTTGATAGATATACATGTCTAATTTCGTTTAAAATTGGCTTCGTGCTTTTTGGATCACCGTGCTATTTTATATGTAATTTAGAACGTCTATGTATCACAGAAGGCTCGTCCTGAGAAAAAGGGAAAAAGAGCAAACCCACTTGTTATCACGACGGCGCGACCCGCCGCGATATCAGTGAGGTCACGTCAGCCGATGGCGTCGCGTCAAGAACGCGACGACATAAGCCGCCGCGATTCTCCCCGGACCGAGCCAGACCGGCCAGGTCCCGTGTCGCGCCCGACCGCCCCGTCGCGACTTGAACCGCGACGGGTGAGTCTGCCGCGTTTTCATGAATCCGACCAGAAATGGAAAATTGTACATATGCCCTGTTGTTTAAGCTTTATACCCTTTAATTAGCCATGATTAAATCATGTTATAATTAATTCGACTTGGTGGATTAATAAATGACATTAATGATATAAATTTAAAATGATGTTTGCACGACTTGTCATATCTTCAAGATTTCTTTACACTTACACACACAACATTATTAAATATCATTTGACCTTGATAAGTTATGCAATAATGCATTCGGTAAAATAGTGAAATAAATGACTAAATTACCCTATTATATTAAATATAATTATCTTCGTTTTTACTCGCGCATTTTAAATACCGTTACTGTTTTCCCTCGGCCTTCGAGCACTCGAGGCACGACGGACCCGTTTTCACACACTTTCCCTTGACTTGGACCACCTCTCCACCGGGAATACTCTCGACTGGACTAGGGAATCCTTGTCAAGACCTCCGTAAGTCTTCTTGGCTTTGGCGCACGTCCTTAGTCAACGAGCTGGTGTACCCTAAAACCCGTTACACTCTTAGGGATCAGTATGATCCATGGCCTTAGTGTTCCTTCTCGTCTTGAGTTCACGCCGGACCACCTGACCCGTGTACACAGCACGGCTAAGGGGCGGTTGTGACTTTTACCAGACTGCCGGTACCCGACCTGGTGCCGTGTAACCGTTACTATTGCGTGTTCTCGTCTTTTACGGAAATGTCCCTATCTCATCTACTATCTCCGATACTCTCATATGTTCACGTTCTCTCTACACTCTCGTCTAGTTCATCTACTACTCTCATCTATTCTTGGTACTCTCTTGGCCATTTTGTGATTGTCTAAGATAACAAACATGACTATGCTAGGCAACATAATAAGGGCCGATCTGGTCCTTGGGAGGAGCACCTGAAAGGCTATAACTCGCGGGGTCTAATGATCAGGTGATGGCATACACCAAATACATGACTATCAAGATTTAATCTAAGACAATTCACAAACTTTCCTGTACATGATACTTGACTTGTGGTTGATAAAATGATCGACCAACCGCATGTTACTTGCTTTACTTGCTATCGTGACTAGTGCATCATTGTGCAACCATACACGCTATCTCGTTACACGCTATCTCGTTACACGGCCAGTTCTTTATCATCCTAGTTTTGCAATAATTTTGAAATGTATTACCGTTCACATGTTATCTTGTACTATTACTCTCTTGACTATACTTTCGTTCTCTCTAGTTGACCTACTTTACAAGATATTAATCACTTAAAGCATGCTTGTTTACACGAGATATTAAGTCCTACTGAGCGTTATCGCTCACCCTTCGTTATTTGTCATTGTGTTTCAGGTAAGTCAGATGATGACTTACACACAACAACGGGATTGGACTGGAGTGATGAGCGACCTGAAGTCATAACGATGGAATGTCTTTAGTATCATTGAGTCTAGACAATTAGTTACTTAGTTATCATTTCCAATGTAATGATGTTATTAAGCCCTATGTTTTGGCTCTGAATTAGTGATTGTAATAGTTTAGATGAATTATCAATAAAATGAAGAGTTTTATTACAATTATTGTTCATGAGATGCTCTGATATTTACGAATGTATGTGCAATTTACGTTACCATACTCGTTGTTCATGCCTCCCCGATTTATTCCGCTGCTAAATTGGCGGGGCATGACAGTTGGTATCAGAGCCTAGGATGTCCTTATTACGATATTTTTGGTCTTAGGATGTTCTAGGTGAACTACCCTGACATGTGTCTAAGTCAACTACCATACCTATGTGAGGATTGGGTAGAACCATGGTTAAGATCCGAATACATTTATCTATATATATGTATCAACTTAAGTATTACTTTAGCACCCTAATGCCAACCCTATTCTTGAAGGAACTCTTAATGGACGCCGAACGTATGCCCCTACAAGACGAAATGAGGGCAACTCGAAAGTTAGTCCAGGCATGTCATAAAGTCGCCCAACTGCTGAAAGGAGCCTTGAGGACGACCAAGAAGATTGGAAAAGCGGCTAAAAAGAACGAGAAGAAAAGATACAACCAAGACAAGAAGGGGAACACACAAAAGAAACATAGCAAGATCATTTGCCTTCATTGTAGCAAGCCAGGTCATGTGACTAAGGAATGATGGCGAAAAGTAGGAGCATGTTTGCGATGTGGCAGTTTGGAGCATCGGATACAAGACTGCCCTCTTCTAAAAGAACCACACACTAACGCCAAGGATCTCAGCCCTATGACAATAGAGAATCAACCAAACGATGATAAGAGAATGAAAGGAGAAGTGAAGCGGAAGGAATTTGTAAATTTTGTAAAAAGTCAGAGCATCGAATTGATAATTGTTGGAAGAAATTGGGCAGATGTTGCGTTGTGGAAGCCAACAACATCGCGTCATCGATTGCCCAATAATGAAGAACCAAACTCCACGTCAACAACAGTTACAAGCTCTTGTGGGTATAAATCATGCCAATAAAGGTGGACAACGTATCATCACTAAACCCTTAGTTAAATTCATATCATTTTCTTGATAGCAAAGTCTTAAGTGGGGGAGATGATGGAATGAAATATTCCGAGTAGATAGGTAATCGTATCATATCATATGAATTTGGGGACCAAATTCTATTTAAGTGGGGGAGGATGTAGTACCCCGAAAAATCCATTAATTAAAATAAGTACATGGGTTGTACAACTAGACTCATTTGAGTTATTGGGCCAAGAGTAAGAGCCCAAATGATGAAGATTAGAAATATTGGTGATACGGTCGTCGTCAGCCGACAAATTGGGTCGACGAGATCAAGGATCGGCCATACCGACGAGCCGACAGTTAAATAAGGATCGGCCATACCGACGAGCCGACAAATTGTCGGAAGTCGTCGGCGCAGGATAGTCCATCGCCGCCGAGAACTAATTCAAATAAGCACTAAGTCTGGGCGTCCCCAGCCGGCGCCAGGTCACGCTTACCCTAGGTACAGACGAGCCCCGTAAATCACGACCCCCACTGGCCCATACCCGCTTTAGGCAAGCGGCTGTCAAGGCAGGACTCTCCCCGTCCAGCTGGCGAGGGTTCCTGATTAGCGCCCCCGCCTCACGGAGGCTCGTCCATCACCTTCCTTTTCTGTCCAAAGGACCAGGCCCTTATAAAAAGGACAGAGACCACAAGGAAAAGGTACGCTATTCGTAGCACCAAAACTTTTTTCTCTCTTTGAACAACCTTCTGAACTCTTGCTAACTTGATCGTCGGAGTGTCCGACCGCCGAGGAGTCTCGGTGGTTTGCAGGTCAGGAAGGCCCCGCCGACAACCGTGCGACGACTCCACATCTCTCGGTGCCCATCCGGTTCGGTCCCGGCCGACCCATCTTTGCTTGTGCAGCAACATTTGGCGCCGTCTGTGGGAAGTCGCTACAAAAAGCTATTCCCAATGGCACCCAAGGGAAAGACGGTCGCTCGCACGACGGAGGAGGACGCTGCCCTCATTATTACCACCGAAGCTGTCGTGGGAGCATCCAATACGGGGGAACAAGATTCGACGACCACGTCGCGACTCGAACGCGTCGAACAAACATTGGCAAGCCTTCAGCAGATTCTGCTAAGGCTGGAGCAAAACCAGCGGGCCTCCCCCGCTAGGGGCGAAGATCCGACCCGCCAGATGGAGCAAGCTCAGGGTGATCAAAACGACGTCGAGGCTCCCAACCGACAACGCGCAGCCCCAACAGTATCCGCAAATCAAGCCGACGCTCCGCCATTGGTGGAGGGGACCCCCACGCCAGCAGTCGTTCAGGCCGACAACGTACCTCCCATCACTCCCGTGGCGGCAGCAGGGACTGCAGCAAAAATCGACCTCGCCGACCGCTTCTCGGCGGAGTCCGCCCCAGCTACTGTCACCGAGTCTCCGTATGACCCGCGGTGGAAAGACGACCTGCGGGAAATGAACAGGAAGATCGAGGCCCTGCAGCTCGGCACCCGCGCCCCTTCGGTAGCAACTCTCCTCACCTCATCTCCTTTCGCAGAGGAAATCACGTCGGCCCCAGTGCCATTGAAATTCCAATTGCCCAAATTCCGACGATATAACGGGACAACTAATCCCGTCCATCACCTCGACCATTTTCAAGGTCAGGTAGAGATGGTGAATGTGACTGACGCTCTGAAATGCAGAGCCTTTATGTCAACCTTAGATGATGCAGTATTGCAATGGTTCAAGGCGCTGCCAGCACGGTCGATCCCATGCTTCACCGACCTGGCGCAGAAGTTTCTCGACCACTTCTACAACACGGTGCAGCACTCCTTATGCACCGACGACCTGTGGCTGGTCTCACAGAAAGAGGGGGAGATGTTCCGGGATTACTCCAAGCGTTTCTAGGTCGAAATCATGAAAGTAGTAGACCTGGACCTGAGGACCGCAGTAAACATACTCACGAGGGTATGCACCGACGTGGCGTTCGTGGCATCAATCGCGAAAAAACCACCGGTAAGCCTTTCCGACCTCCTCTCTCGGATGCAGAAGTACGTCCGGCTGGAGTCGACCCTTGGTGCCGCCGGGCGACTCAAGCGACCATTGGAGAGAGGAAGCGCAAGCTCGGGGCCAAGCGAGAAAAGGCCGAGAAGGGAAGAGCACCAAGGAGATAGGCGTCGGGAGATAGAAGGTCGGCGAACCTCGGACCGACGACCCGACGAGTATCGCAGAGTCAGGGACCTACCTCGATTCGGGAGGCTGCCATCAGAGATCCTCCCCATCATCAAGAAACTTCCGGAGTTCAGGCGACCTGAACCAATTGCTAGGCCTCCATCTGGGCGAGGGGCCGATCTGTATTGTGAGTATCATAAAGGCCATGGACATTTAACTGACCAATGCAGGAGCCTGAAAATGGAAATAGCGGAGATGTTGCGCCGAGGAATAATCGGGAAAGACGTCGTCAACGGCAAGCCCAGGATAAGGAACCAGAAGAAGATCGCGAGCACGAAGGAAAGGGCCGTCCTGGTCCTCGCAGGCGGACCGGCAGGAGGCGGCGACAGCGGCAGAAAAAGAAAGGCGTACGCGTCGGCAGTCATCCTCGGTGTGGACCAACCGGCGCCGAACCTGAAAGAAGTGATCACGTTTTCCGCCGAAGATGCTATCGGGCTGAGCTTCCCTCACGACGACGCGCTAGTCATCCACGCCGACGTCGACGGCTACACAGTGCATCGCATCCTCGTCGACAATGGCGCGGCACCCGACGTCCTCTTCTATGACTGCTTCCTGAAGATGACGAATCTAAGCACGGAACTCAAGCCAGTGGCCACACCCTTGTTTGGGTTCAGCGGAACACCGGTCACCGCCGAGGGATCTATCAGGCTTAAGGTGACGCTGGGCGCCCGACCTCGGCACGTGACGGTTGAGGTCGACTTCCTTATTGTGAAGGTGAAGTCGGCCTACAACGCGATCTTTGGGCGTGGATTGCTCGGAAAGCTCGGGGGGGGGGGGGGGGGGTGCCATCCACATATCATCAGAAGTTGAAGTTCCCTACTCCTAACGGAGTGGGAGAGTTGTCGGCAGTCAGGCGGAAAGCACGCCTCTGCTATGTTAACTCAATCAAGGCCAAAGAACCAGCTGTTACTGAGTACGATCCCCTTGTCAATGATGTCCAAAAACACGAACCAGCCGAACTTACTAAGCAAATTAAAATCGAAAACGGACTACTAACTATCGGGACCGAACTCAACAAGCTAGAAGATGACCTCGCCCAATTCCTCGGTCAAAACGGCGACGTATTCGCCTGGTCCGACGACGACCTGCCCGGGGTGGATCCGAGCATTATTCAGCATCACTTGAACGTCAATCCCGAAGCTCGACCGATCCGCCAGAAGAAGAGACCCTTGTCGGCCGAAAGGCAGGAAGTGGTCGAGAGCAACTTAACAAAATATTTGCATGCAGGAACCATCAGAAATTCATTCTATCCAGACTGGGTCGCCAACATCGTCCTAGTGCAAAAGGCAAATGACAAGTGGCGGATGTGTGTTGACTTCACCGACCTGAACAAAGCCTGTCCAAAGGACAGCTTCCCATTACCTCGGATCGATCAACTGGTTGATTCAACCGCAGGACACGAGCTGTTAAGCTTCCTCGACGCCTACTCGGGCTACCATCAGATAAGAATGGCCCCGGAAGATGAGGATAAAACATCTTTCACCACTGAGAGAGGTTTGTACTATTTCACTCGTATGCCTTTCGGACTAAAAAATGCAGGAGCAACATACCAAAGGCTAGTCAACAAAATGTTCGAGAAGCAAATCGGCAAAACCATGGAAATTTACGTTGACGACATGCTAGTGAAAAGCCGACGATCCGAGGACCACGTCAAAGACTTGACCGAGGCTTTCGATGTATTGCGACATTACGGGATGAAGCTGAACCCGGGAAAATGCGTCTTCGGCGTCAGAGCTGGAAAATTCCTGGGCTACCTTGTCTCTCAAAGAGGCATTGATGTCAACCCCGACAAAGTTCGTGCAATACTCGACATGTCGGCTCCAAGGACGGTGAAAGAGGTACAGAGACTTAATGGCAGGATAACTGCTCTTAGAAGGTTCATGTCCAGGTCGGCGGAACGTTGCCGACGTTTCTTCGAGATACTGCGGAAGGGTCGCTTCAAATGGACCGAGGAGTGCCAAGAAGCATTCGACGAACTGAAGGAACACCTAGCGAACGTGCCGATGTTAAGCAAGCCATGCGACAACGAAGAACTGCTGTTGTACCTATCTGCAACGGACTATTCCATCAGCTCGGTGCTCGTTCGAGAAGAAGATCGAGCCCACCTCCCGGTGTACTATACGAGTAAGGCGCTACGAGGAGCCGAACAGCGCTACACCAGCCTTGAGAAGCTCGGTTATGCTCTCATTATGGCAGCCCGACGATTACGCCCGTATTTTCAAGCACACAAGATCGTTGTCCTCACCGACGCTCCCCTTCGACCAATTTTCGAGCGACCCGAGTCCTCGGGGAGGTTGGCAAAGTGGGCCGTCGAGCTCGGCGAATTCGATATCGAGTTCAGACCTCGAGTCACCATCAAAGCCCAGGCCCTCGCGGATTTTATTTCCGAGGGCACCGCCCGGGCAACGGTGGACGATGAACCCAGCGAGAGTTGGAAAATTTTCGTCGACGGTGTCTCAAATTCCAAAGGAGGCGGTGCAGGTGTAGTAATGCGCTCTCCCGAGGGCCTCGACTTAAGGTACGCATTTCGTTTCGGTTTCGAAGCATCTAACAATGTGGCAGAATATGAAGCGGTGGTGTCGGGGTTGAAAATGGCAAAAACCCTTGGGGCAAAGAGGGTACGCATTCACAGCGACTCCCAACTGGTCGTCGGCCAAGTATCCCAAATGTTCGAGACGAAAGAAGCAAAGCTCGCCTTGTACAAAGCCGAGGTGCTAAGGATGATGGCAGAATTGGCTCAGCAGAGCTCATAAAGATACCAAGGCCGAGAATGAACAAGCCGACGAGTTATCGAAGATCGCGTCGTCGACACTAGAGCCACCCCCATCACTGTTGATAGAAGAGTTAACGATTCCAACCATAGCGGCCAGAGATATGATGATCGTCGACATAGGGACGACGTGGATGACCCCGTTAATAAATTCCTCAGGGACAACGTGGTGCCAGAAGACAAAAACGAGGCCGAGAAGACAAGGAGACGATCGTCAAGTTCTTCATCCTCGGCAACAATTATATCGCAAGGGATTTAGCTATCCATACCTCTAGTGTAGATCCCGCTGAAGCCGAAAAAATCATCGACGAAATACACGAAGGTACGTGCGGTTCCCATGTAGGGCCCACAGTGGGACCATTCCTCTCCCCTGTGGCGGAACGCCTTACTAAGCCATTAAACCGATAACAAGCTTAATAAGGATCCGCCTCCCGCGAACGGGCCGAAGCCTCGCAAGGGGAAACCAAAACCACAGTCCGTGTAGATACAAAGGAACTCACCATTATATATATATTCCACAAGTTTACATAGCCAAATTTCCTCAAAACTGAAAAGAAAGTACAAGAGCCTGGGGCATACCCCGAGGTACAACTGAAACAAGTAAACTAACTAGCTACACTACACTGCTGGAACTACTACTACACAGCTGGAGGTACCGACCCTGCACTGCTGCGACGCAGCTCTGAACTGGACGACGGTCGAGAAACGTCCTCCTCGCCCACCTGTGGGGGTAGGGGTGAGCCTCGCTAGTCACTGGCTCAGTAGGGAACTCCCCCAACACCGAGCAAACCAAAACCACAGGTACAAAAGCAGTAAACAGTACCAACAATTTATAGAAAGCTAAGCAGGTAAGTAAAGCTGTAAAAGTACTCACCGTCTGCCGACTACGAGAAACAACTTTATAAATAAAACGGCAAACCAGTACAGGTGTACAAGCTAAAGTAGAGACAGCCAACACGAGCCACGTAAGCTGGTTCGCGACACCAGAAACTGACTCGGACAACTAACACAGGTAAAAACCCTCCAGTCTCGCAGCCACGGACGAAAGGTCCAGCTGCCGCCCGAGAGAAAAGACAAACAACTGGGAGACAACTAAACCACCACAACCTGCGGACCACACGGTCACAGGCCCATGCCTGGCACCTCTAGAGATCCTGGCCCGGACCTCTAAAGTGAGGCACTGGAGAAAGGACTAGCTGGGGTCCAGTACGTCTACTGGTGTCCGTACCCCCAATACGAGCGCGCGCTACAATGACTAAAAACAAACTCACGTGTCACTGTCCCACTGTCGTCTTTCCCTCAGCGGACGTGCTACTCAAACACAAGAGTGAGGGTGTCCAGGTCAGACGACACAGACCTCGACGGTACAACACAAGTACGGACAAAGCCCCGAGCTAACAGCCTGGCTCACACAGACCTGGGGCACCCAACTGGAGAGGTAACCACGGTAGGCGTCTACTACTTGCCACGTACACAGGCCACGTGCTCGTCACAACAACCACGTGAAACCACAAGTAAACTCGGTCCACTACACGTGAACGCAACTGACTCGCGTAAACAACACGCAGTCACTGAAGTAAACAATTAACTGCATAGCTTGCATGCTAAATACGAGAATCATGCGCACTCAGTGCACCTCGTATGATACCACGCATGCATTATCGATAAAACACCATAAATAGCCTTTTTGAGTATAATCAGTAGGCGGCAACATCGATTGCCGCTTATACCAAGTCAACGGCAAGGGACCTGGCCGTTAACCTCCTGGCTGAGAATCTTGGCGACAAACGATGTTGACGCCAAGTTCTCCGGCCACATACCCTGCAGAAACCCTAATCCGGGTCTGCGGGCTTTCTGACTGTTCTAACTATTCAGAAACATGCAAATGTGATTCCTTTAGCATGATAATACCCAATACAACCATTATAACATGATTCATACAGTAAACTATTCAAACCACCCATATCCCGCATGGTGCAACTATTCAAACATGGATTATCGTGCCGGTTCAATGTGGTTATGATCTGTTTTAATGTTTCTATGAAGCTACCAGGGTTCGTCCTACCTACCTCAGAACGCGCTAGAATCTCCTGCAATCCCCGGTTCACACCGAGCCCTCCGCGAGCTCCCAGGCGAATTGCACCAGCCGCGACGTTCCTCGCGCAATTCGGCGACGCCCGCGTTCTACGATCGTCCAACACTCCTCGGAACCTGTTAGAAGCTTCAAAGACTTGGGGGCAACAAGCTGGGGCAAGAGGGAATGAGAGTGAGTGAGGAAGCTACCCTCGGGTGAGCATATAACCTGCTGAACTGACAGGTTAGCGTCACCCCCCTGTCGCCAATAGCAACCGCAGACTAAACGTCCACATCTTCTGTCGCCAATCAAGAAGTCAACGTCCATGGATATGGACGCCAACAGTCAACGGCCACCCTTGGCCGCCAACTCAGACAGAACAGCAGCAGTTCTATTCTATTTCCAGACCAACCCTGCGCTGCACCTGAACAAACCACACATCCACACCATACATTCACACAAACTAGCGCATTGGCCTCACAACGGCCGCCACAACCACAACATACACGATCCGCATGGATCCGGAAAGCACGCGACGTTACATTACTATCATCTAAAAAGAAAATTTCGACCTCGAAATTCATAACACAACTCAAATTAAACAACTTATACAAAACACGTCTTTACAAGCACTATCATCTAAAAAGAAATACACAAACTTACTCAAACAGATAGGGATACCCTTTAGCCATTTCCTCGGCTAGTTCCCAGGTATCCTCACCTCCCAACCTATTTTCCCATCTCACTTTAACTAGCTCATTTCCTTATTTTTAACTTTTTCATCTTTCGATCTGTGATCTGCACCGGATACTCTGGCATAGTCATGTCCGGCCTCAGGTCACCACCTTGATATCTAATTATCTGAGCTGGATCTTCAATGCATTTCTCAACATAGAGACATGGAAAATATCATGCACATCAGCAAAATCCGCTGGCAATCCAGCCTATAAGCTACTTCTCCAATTCTTTCAATCACTGGAAGGTCCTACATACCTTGGACTCAACTTTCCAGACTTACCAAACCTCATAATTCCTTTACTTGGAGAAACTCTCAGGAAAACAAAATCTCCCACTCGAACTGAAGTGGTCTCCTTCGCACATCCGCATAACTCTTTGCCTGCTTTGAGCTGCCTGCAATTTTTCTTTAATAAGCTTCACGACTTCCGTGGTTTGCTGAATTAATTCAGGACCCACTAATTGCCTTTCACACTTCATGCCAGTTCAATGGGGTTCTACATGGCCTTCCATACAAAGCTTCATACGGTGCCATTCCAAGACTGGTATGATAACTATTATTATAGGCAAACTCAACCATTCCCAGATGATGCTCCCAACTGCCTCCCCAAACCAAAAAACAAGCTCGCAACATATCTTCAATTGTCTGAATGGTCCTTTTGTCTGACCATCTGTCTGGGGATGATACGCGGAGCTATACCTCAACTCAGTACCAATCACCTTCTGCAAACTCCTCCAAAAACCAGAGGTAAATTTGGATCTCTATCAGACACAACAGTTTTCGGAATACCATGCAATGGAACAATCTTTTCAACATAAATATTTGCCAACTTGTCCACTGTCCAAGACATACTCACTGTCACTAATCTGCACACCTTAGTCAATCTGTCAACGAATACCCATATCCATTGTGCCGGAACTCGTCCTTGGTAATCCTGCCACAAAGTCCATTGCAATATCATCCCACTTCCACTGTGGAATGGGTAACGGTTGCAACAAAACCTCCCGGCTTTTGATGCTCAGCTTTAATCTGTTGACAGACAGCACACCTTGCTACGAATTCTGCTATTTCTTTCTTCATATGAGGCCACCAGAAATGCTTTCTCAAATCATGGTACATTTTGTACTACTGGATGAATAGTGTACCTTGATTTATGAGCCTCTTCCAAAACTCGCTGCTTCACCTCTCTTTCTGCAGGAACAAAACCTGCCCCTTAGTCTGACCACACATTTATCATCAATGGAAACTCCTTCCATTTTCACAATCTCAGCTAAATTCACATCTGCCTCTGAGCCTCAATAATCTGCCAATATAATGATGGCTCTACTGCACTAGCAGCTAAAACTGCCCGTCGCTGACTGCTGGGCACATACAAAGAATCTCTGCTACTTCTTCATACAATTTCCATTCTTAATCATCATCAAATTCATATATGCCTTTCTACTTAAGGCATCAGCTACAACATTGGCCTTACCCGGATGGTAAGCTAGGCTGAAATCATAATCCTTCAAATATTCAATCCATCTGCGCTGACGAAGATTTAAATCTTCTGTGAGAAAATATACTTCAGCTTTTATGATGATGTAAAATCTCAAATCTCTCGCCATACAGATAATGCCTCCACATTTTCAAGGCAAACACTACTGCAGCTAATTCTAAATCATGAGTGGGGTAATTCTCTTCTGCTGGCTTCAATTGTCTGGATGCATAAGCTACTACTTTGCCATGCTGCATAAGCACTGCACCAAGACCTCTCCTAGAAGCATCAGTATACAACACAAAACCACCACTCCCCGACGGTAATGTCATATAGGTGCTGAAGTAAGTTTCTTCTTCAACTCCATAAAACTTCTCTGACATTCACCGGACCACACAAATGGCACACCCTTCCTGGTCAGCTTAGTCATAGGTGCTGCAATCTTAGAAAAATCTTGAATAAAGCGCCTATAATAGCCTGCCAATCCCAGAAAACTTCTAATCTCGGTTATTGACTTAGGCACTTCCCATCTCATCACTGCTTCCACTTTACTTGGGTCTACTGCTACTCCCTGAGCTGAGATAACATGACCCAAAAACTGAATTTCTTTCAGCCAAAATTCACACTTATTGAACTTGGCAAACAACTGATTATCCCTTAACAATTGCAGGGTAAACCTCAAATGAGTTGCATGCTCCTCTTCAGATGCTGAATAAATTAGAATATCATCTATGAAGACCACAATGAATTGGTCTAAAATATGGATGAAAAATTCTATTCATCAGATCCATAAAACCTGCAGGAGCATTAGTCAACCCAAAGGCATAACCACGAACTCAAAGTGACCATATCTAGTTCTAAAAGCTGTTTATCTATATCTCCTTTGATTCTCAGCTGATGGTACCCGGACCTCAAATCAATTTTAGAAAACACTTTCGCTGACTGCAACTGATCAAACAGATCATCTATTCTCGGCAACGGGTATTATTCTTAATGGTCACATCATTCAATTTCTATAATCAATACACATCCGGAAACTTCCATCTTTCTTTTTCACAAATAACACCGGCGCTCCCCACGGAGAATGACTCGGTCTAATGAACCTTTTTGCAACAACTCTTCTAATTGCTTTTTCAATTCCTTAAGTTCTGCTGGTGCCATCCGATATGGAGCTTTAGAAATCGGCATGGTACCTGGCAGCAACTCAATAGAGAAAAATCACCTCTCTGTGTGGAGCTAAACCAGGCAAATCCTCAGGAAAAACATCAGCAAATTCCCTAACCACGGGAACTGCTTCAACTGGCTGGCTAGCCTCTACCAAACTCACTGAGGCTAAATAAGCCACACGTCCAGCATTTATCAACTTTCTAGCTTTAATTGCAGAAATTAGAAATTTGAGGTATAAAAAGGCATACCTTGATATTCAAACACTGCACCGCTAGGATGACAAAACCTGATCCTTTTCTTTCTGCAATCTAACATTGCTCCATACATTTCAGCCAATCCATACCCAGAATGATATCATAATCTGACAATTGCAGGGCATACAACCGACCCGGCATCTGGTTCCCTTCAATCATTACAGGAGCTTCATCTACATAGCTCGAAGTGAGCAAGAACTCACCTGAAGGAACCTCCACTACCAACTCACAGGACTTCTCTTCTAAAGATGAGTCATACAATTCAGGAATTCTTCGGAAATAAAAGAATGAGAGGCACCTGAATCAAATAAAACTCTTGCTGAATATTCATAAGAGGTAAAGTACCTTCAATCATATTCGATGCCTCTGCCTGGGCTCGGGTGATAGCCATAACCCGGCCTCTACCTCGCTGCTGCGGTATTCCTCTGCCACGACCTGCTTGTGGCTGCTGAAAATGCTGAGGCTGCTGCTGCTGCTGCACACCTCTGCCATAACCATATTCTCTTGCATAGGGACAATTGCGGATAAATGTCCGGCTGATCACAATTATAACATCTATATCCTGGAGAACAATGGGCTGCCTGACAGTACTCTGCTGTGACTCCTCCACCTCAGGCTTACCACGGCCTTGCTGAAAACTGCGAACGACCTCCCCATCCTTTTCCTTTACCTTTCCATGCTTGCTTTAACTTCTGACCCATTTCCAAAAACCTGATGAAGAAGGTCCTGCTGGTGCTTACCCTTACTGGCACCCACTGACTGCTGCGGTAGCCGAGAACTACCAGAACCTGACTCGCCCGCCTGACGAGTCCGAATAGACTTTCCAAAGTAGCCGCTCTCTGAGCTGCCTCCTCCACTGTCTTACACATAAGAGGTACTATCGCATCCTGCAATTCCCCTCTCAAACCTCTGATAAAATACTCAACCATCATATTATTATCAGAAAACATATGGCGCATAACGGCTGAGTGCCATAAACCTCATCTGGTATTCTAGAACCGAAGAGTTACCTTGCTGGAGAGTCCGGAATTGCTCTCTTTTTACCTGCTGCACTTGAATCGGAAAGAATGTATCGTAAATACATCAAGAAATTCCGACCAAGCAATGGCCTCTTCTCTCCTACCTGCAAAGGTGGTTTGCATCTTCAATCGCCACCATTCCAAAGCAAAACCTCTCAACTGATAAGCAGCCAACACAACTCTATCTGCTGCAGGACACCGCATAGTCGCGAAAACCCTCTCGATTTCATGAATCCAATGTTCAGCTGTATCTGGATTCGGCCCTCCTGAGTAAGTAGGGGGTGCAATCTCAGAAATCTTTCAACTGCATCACGGGCTCCTCAACTAACTGCACTGGTGGTGGTGGTAGCACAGGTGCTACAAAAGGCACCTCCACTCTCGGTGGAACTGGAGCAACAGGTACATATCTCCGTCCCCAGGTGGGACTGCAACTGGCGGTACCGGCGCCTGCTGGTCCATTCTGCTCGAATATCCGTGAGGCTCTCCCAGATTCTCTCTATCATACGCTGGTGCTTTCCTCCGGATCATCTCCTCCACCACCCCAATCTCCTATCAGCCATTTCAGAAATTCTACATACACAAAACACCAAACAACAATCAAACCCAAAATGATCAAAAACCAGGGTCCCTACCAGCAGTGTATATTGACCAAAATAAGGCTATGTATCTTTCTAGTTCCCTTATATTAACACGGACCTTGCTCTGATACCAACTGTGGCGGAACGCCTTACTAAAGCCCATTAAACCGATAACAAGCTTAATAAGGATCCGCCTCCCGCGAACGGGCCGAAGCCTCGCAAGGGGAAACCAAACCACAGTCCGTGTAGATACAAAGGAACTCACCATTTATATATATATTCCACAAGTTTACATAGCCAAATTTCCTCAAAAACTGAAAAGAAAGTACAAGAGCCTGGGGCATACCCCGAGGTACAACTGAAACAAGTAAACTAACTAGCTACACTACGCTGCTGGAACACTACTACAGCTGGAGGTACCGACCCTGCACTGCTGCGACGCAGCTCTGAACTGGACGACGGTCGAGAAACGTCCTCCTCGCTCCCACCTGTGGGGGTAGGGGTGAGCCTCGCTAGTCACTGGCTCAGTAGGGAACTCCCCCAACACCGAGCAAACCAAAACCACAGGTACAAAAGCAGTAAACAGTACCAACAATTTATAGAACAGCTAAGCAGGTAAGTAAAGCTGTAAAAGTACTCACCGTCTGCGACTACGAGAAACAACTTTAATAAATAAACGGCAAACCAGTACAGGTGTACAAGCTAAAGTAGAGACAGCCAACACGAGCCACGTAAGCTGGTTCGCGACACAGAAACTGACTCGGACAACTAACACAGGTAAAAACCCTCCAGTCTCGCAGCCACGGACGAAAGGTCCAGCTGCCGCTCCACGAGAAAAGACAAACAACTGTGGAGACCAACTAAACCACCACAACCTGCGGACCACACGGTCACAGGCCCATGCCTGGCACCTCTAGAGATCCTGGCCCGGACTCTCTAAAGTGAGGCACTGGAGAAAGGACTAGCTGGGGTCCAGTACGTCTACTGGTGTCCGTACCCCCAACTACGAGCGCGCTACAAGTGACTAAAAACAAACTCACGTGTCACTGTCCCACTGTCGTCTTTCCCTCAGCCGGACGTGCTACTAAAACACAAGAGTGAGGGTGTCCAGGTCAGACGACACAGACCTCGACGGTACAACACAAGTACCGGGACAAAGCCCCGAGCTAACAGCCTGGCTCACACAGAACCTGGGGCACCCAACTGGAGAGGAACCACGGTAGGCGTCTACTACTTGCCACGTACACAGAGCCACGTGCTCGTCACACACAAACCACGTGAAACCACAAGTAAACTCGGTCCACTACACGTGAACGCAACTGACTCGCGTAAACAACACGCAGTCACTGAAGTAAACAATTAACTGCATAGCTTGCATGCTAAATACGAGAATCATGCGCACTCAGCACCTCGTATGATACCACGCATGCATTATCGATAAAACACATAAATAGCCTTTCTGAGTATAATCAGTAGGCGGCAACATCGATTGCCGCTTATACCAAGTCAACGGCAAGGGACCTGGCCGTTAACCTCCTGGCTGAGAATCTTGGCGACAAACGATGTTGACGCCAAGTTCTCCGGCCACATACCCTGCAGAAACCCTAATCCGGCTCTGCGGGCTTTGACTGTTCTAACTATTCAGAAAATGCAAATGTGATTCCTTTAGCATGATAATACCCAATACAACCCATTATAACATGATTCATACAGTAAACTATTCAAACCACCCATTATCCCGCATGGTGCAACTCTATTCAAACATGGATTATCGTGCCGTTCAAGTGGTATGATCTGTTTTAATGTTTCTATGAAGCTACCAGGGTTCGTCCCCTACCTCAGAACGCGCTAGAATCTCCTGCAATCCCCGGTTCACACCGAGCCCTCCGCGAGCTCCCAGGCGAATTGCACCACGCCGCGACGTTCCTCGCGCAATTCGGCGACGCCACGCGTTCTACGATCGTCCAACCACTCCTCGGAACCTGTTAGAAGCTTCAAAGACTTGGGGGCAACAAGCTGGGGCAAGAGGGAATGAGAGTGAGCTGAGAAGCTACCCTCGGGTGAGCATATACCTGCTGAACTGACAGGTTAGCGTCAACCCCCCTTGTCGCCAATAGCAACCGCCAGACTAAACGTCCACATCTTCTGTCGCCAAATTCAAGAAGTCAACGTCCATGGATATGGACGCCAACAGTCAACGGCCACCCTTGGCCGCCAACTCAGACAGAACAGCAGCAAGTTCTATTCTATTTCCAGACCAACCCTGCGCTGCACCTGAACAAACCACACATCCACACCATACATTCCACACAACTAGCTCGCATTGGCCTCACAACGGCGCCACAACCACAACATACACGATCCGCATGGATCCGGAAAGCACGCGACGTTACACCCCAGATCCTTGGTAAGGAGAATAACGTGGACAAGGGTATTGGTGGCCGACGATGCTTAAAGACTCCGAAAAGTATGTCAGAAGCTGCCGACAATGCCAGCTATTCGGCAGAATCGACGACGACCCCGTCAGAGCTCACCAGCATAAACTCCCCTGGCCACGCGCAATGGGGAATGGACATCCTTGGACCATTCCCCCAGCAAATGGCCAAGGAAGTTCATTATCGTCGGAGTGGACTATTTCACTAAATGGGTCGAAGCCGAGCCCCTGGCCAAATCACTGACACCAACGCTTGGGGCTTCGTATGGAAGAACATCATCTGCAGGTTCGGCCTACACGAACGATCATCACCGACAACGGGAAACAATTTGACAACATCAAATTCCGTAGGAATTGCGACGCACTCGGGATCGAGCATAGGTTCTCCTCGGTGGCTCACCCTCAATCCAACGGGATGGCCGAGGTCACCAACTGGACGATCTTGGACGGGCTAAAGAAGAGAATAACAAGCCACAAGGGAGCTTGGGCCGACCAGCTTCTACACGTGCTTTGGGCATACGGACGACCCCAAGGGAGGCCACTCGTGAGTCGCCTTTCGCGTTGGCCTTCGGGATGGAGGCCGTGTCGCCTGTAGAAATGCTCGTCCCTTCAGTGAGAGTTCTCGGATTCGACGAAGAAAGTAACAAACCGATCCCTACGCGCCGAGCTCGACCTCATAGACGAGAGGCGGGAGGGCCTCTACGAGGATGGAGGTTACCAAAGAAGAATCAAGAAAAGCTTCGACCAAAAAGTCAAGCCACGGCGCTTCGGCGTGGGAAGCCTCGTCCTGAGAAAAACTCGCCGTCCGAACCAAAGTCAACTGTCGGAAAGTTATCGCCGAATTGGGAAGGACCTTACAAAGTCATCGATGATCTCGGACAAGGTGCGTATCGACTATCAGACCTCGACGGGACGGTCTGCCGAGGACATGGAATGCCGAGCATTTACGATGATATTCCCATAACGAGGTCGCTTCGGCACTCTAAACGAGGTCGCTTCGACACAAGACAAGGTCGCTCGGCGCTCGGACGACGAGGTCGCTCGGCACTCTCTAAACGTAAGCCCGAGGTCCTTCGGCACTCTCTAAACGTAAGCCCGAGGTCCCTTGGCACTCTCTAAACGTAAGCCGAGGTCTCTTCGGCACTCTTAAATTAAGCCCGAGGTCCTTCGGCACTCTCTAAACGTAAGCCCGAGGTCTCTTCGGCACTCTCTAAACGTAAGCCCGAGGTCCCTTCGGCACTCTCTAAACGTAAGCGAGGTCTCTTCGGCACTCTCTAAGCTTAAGCCGAGGTCTCTTCGGCACTCTATAAACGTAAGCCCGAGGTCCCTCGGCACTCTCTAACGTAAGCCCGAGGTCTCTTCGGCACTCTCTAAGCTTAAGCCCGAGGTCTCTTCGGCACTATAAGGTAGGCCCAGGCCTTTGCACTCATCAGTACGAGGTCGCCTCGGAACTCTGCAATGCGAGGTCGCTTAGGCACTCGCTACGTAGTCGATTGGGCCCACTCACCGACGAGGCAATTCTGAGCACACATGCGACAAGTTCATTTGTACATCGCAAACAATGGGATAGACAGTCGTCGGCTAGAAACTAAAAGAACCCGTGTATTTCTCACTGACGAAGATTACAGTGTACAAAGGAAAGGCAACTATTCCTCATTCAAACGGCCTCAGCTGCTGGTCGAGGGAACGATCAATGGTCGACTCCATGGCCTCGTCCACGACAGCGGCGAACTCCTTGCCTCCCCCCTCCGCGACCTGGTTGTCGCCGTCGCCGTCTCCAGCAAGAGTCGCTCCCGCAAATCGAGGTCGGGATACAACCCCTTAACCTTGGCAAGGCAGTCGTCATATCCACCCGAAAGAGGTCGGCGATCTCATCCTGAAGCTCGTCGGAGAGTGCGGTACTCCTCTATCGCCTTCTCCTCTCCTCAGCAACGAGACGTGAAAAGTTGTTCTTCGTCTCCTCGTGGGCCGCAATCTCGTCGTATTGCGCCTTCTTCAAAGCTTCAAGGGCCGCTGGAGGGCGCCCTCCCTCTCTTTGCCTCCTCCTCCAGGTGGAGACTACGGGCCTTCTCGGCGGCCACAAGCTCCTCAGCCTCGGCGATGCATTTGTCGCAGGCCAGCCTCTTCACCTCAGCTCGGTGCACGAACGCGTCGAACGCGGCTAGCTGGCTCAGCATGCCATGATAGAATTCATGCACGAGCCGACGTGCAGGAGCGGCCGAGCGTTCAGCTTAACCTAGGCGGCAAGGCTTGTCGGCCCCACTCGACGGGGTCCAAGGAGAAGCGAGCCTGAGGCGGAACTGAGGCGTCGGGTGCCGTACCCGACGACGCTGGAGCTGGGCGCTTCTTCGGTCTTTCTTCGGTCGACGGGACGGCTCCCGAGCTCTGACCAGGCGTCGGCGCCGGTGGTGGCACGGCCTCGGCATCGCGGTGGCGTTTCTCGGCACGAGAAGCCATCTCTTCCCCCTTGACTGAGCTCGGCTCTGGCCTGATCCACGAGCGACGGCCCCTTTCGCGACGAGGGAGCAGAGCCAACCTTGTCGGCCATAGCTGCAAATACGCGATGTTAGCTAAGGAAACCGAGGATGGAGTAAAAAATACGACTATGAGGCTGGCAACTTGCGTGCCCTCTTCGATCAGATGGAATAGCTCGTCCGAGATATCGATTAGGTGGGGGGCACCACCTCCTTCAAACACTTAAGGTCGTAGAGCTCGGACGAAGTCAGCCTCGGTCGGCGGTCCAAAAGCTTTGCTCCGGACGTCAACGACCGACCACTTGGTTGGGAACGGCCAACCCGAGGAAACTATAAACAAAAACAAAGTTCCTCTTCAGCCGTGAAGAGGAAGGGAGTTTTCCCGAGAATATGCCGACCATTCCTCGCCGCGAAGTAGAACCAGTCTCGAACGGTTTGGAGAGAACAGGTATAGAAAAAGGCGCGAGGTCGGAGGGACCCCGCCGAATAGCACAAGGATAGAAAGCCGACGATTACTCGCCAGGCGTCGGAGCAACTGGGAAGGAGCCACCCCGAGCTCCAAGAGAAGAAAATAACGAAGGGGTGGAAGGGGAAACAGAGGCCAGCCGGACCGCCTCAGTAAACTGAGAACCCCCGTCCAAAACATAATGAGCCCTAAAATCCTGTTAGCGCACACGAAGGCGTCGGCGGGGGAGAACGAATCTAGGGTGCTTCGTAGCACTTGAAGGTCCCAAGGGAGGTCTCACAGCGGGCTTCGGCCACGTTGTCAGCTCGACGGCGTGCACCGGAGGTATGGGCCGAGGGTTCCTTAGGAACATAGGTCCCGTGGACTAGTTCAAGAACAAAGGAATCGTCGACGGGGCCCCCAGATCTGGGTTTCTACAGACACCGACCCCTCCCCAAGGCTTTCAGAAAAGGGGCGGGGGGCGCGAGTGTCGACGAAAACATGGGGATCCCTAGATTGTGGACGACGAGGAGGAGGAAGCCTCAGGAGAGGTGGAGGAAGAGGAAAGGCTCATCTTTACCTCGAGAGGGAGCAAGCGAGGACCGTCGATCGACTTCGTACGAGGACACAATCGTCGGATCGTCGACAGACGTCGGGGTGGCAGGGGTCGAAAGACGCGTGCGCGAGGCAAAGGAGCGTCTATTTCGTATCGAACCTTAGCTATTTATAGCACCATGATGCCAATGCGATCGGACGGCCTAGAAATCCTGGCATCCAGGATTCCACCCATGTCGGAAGCCCGACGGCCAGGAGACGTTCACCGGATCCGCGGCGTGCGGCGCCCCGAAACCGTGCGGCGTCATCATGGCGCAGAGTTCAGAGGGGAGTACTGACAAGCCGTCATCAGGAGTACCGTCATTATGACAAGACCACGACCCTCATCATGACAGTGGCAGAACGCCCCCAAATTCAGCGCGCGGAATGCGAGGCGGCGCCCAACGCGCCGTACGAATCCTGAGAATAATAAATGGCTTCTCTTCGAGCGAGGACTCGCCTCGAAAAGAAACCAGGGACTATTGATACGGTCGTCGTCAGCCGACAAATTGGGGTCGACGAGATCAAGGATCGGCCATACGACGAGCCGACAGTTAAATAAGGATCGGCCATACCGACGAGCCGACAAATTGTCGGAAGTCGTCGGCGCAGGATAGTCCATCGCCGCCGAGAACTAATTCAAATAAGCACTAAGTCCGGGCGTCCCCAGCCGGCGCCAGGTCACGCTTACCCTAGGTACAGACGAGCCCCGTAAAATCACGACCCCCAGTTGGCCCATACCCGCTTTAGGCAAGCGGCTGTCAAGGCAGGACTCTCCCCGTCCAGCTGGCGAGGGTTCCCTGATTAGCGCCCCCGCCTCACGGAGGCTCGTCCATCACCTTCCTTTCTGTCCAAAGGACCGGCCCTTATAAAAAGGACAGAGACCCACAAGGAAAAGGTACGCTATTCGTAGCACCAAAACTTTTTTCTCTCTTGAACAACCTTCTGAACTCTTGCTAACTTGATCGTCGGAGTGTCCGACCGCCGAGGAGTCGGTGGTTTGCAGGTCAGGAAGGCTCCGCCGACAACCGTGCGACGACTCCACAGTCTCTGGTGCCCATCCGGTTCGGTCCCGGCCGACCATCTTTGCTTGTGCAGCAACAATGGCATGAATAATATTAATCAATTAAAAATTGGAGTACTTGATAAGTGTGATAAATAGATTTAAATTAGAATAAAGGGTGAATAAATAGAACTAAATCAATAACATTAAGCTAAATATTGAGGGGTTACTCTAATAACCCAAACCCATGAAATGGGCCCCAAATAGGGTTAGCCCATCATGGAATGAGAGGTAATAGGTGAAATTCGTACCTAATTAATTAAATAAATAGGAAAGGGTAAGATAAATGCTAAAAACTCATATATATCTTAAATAAGAGTCCTTACACCACCCTAACCCTTTGGCCACGAAATTAGCTCTCTCCCTAACCATATTAGGTGGATAATAAGAGAGAAAGGGGAGATAAAGAAAGGAAATTTAGAGTTTAATGGAAAGGATGACTCTTATAATGACTAGGACTCCTATAGTTGGCCATATACATCAAAAAACTCATCCTTAGCAACCCATTTTCGTGGCCTAGAGCTCGGAGAAAGAGGAGAAGGGCTGGAGACAAAGGAGCAAGGAGGAGGAGGCTAGAACAAGAAGGGTTTTCAGATTTTTCGTCATCTAAACTAGGGTTTTTCTTGCTTCAGGAAAAAGGTAGGCAATCTCTCAAGCAAAAATCGTGAAATAATACCCTAGATATCCTTCATGTACCTCTTCAAAAGCCCTATGGTTTCGTGGTTTCGTTCACCCTGGGTGAATTAATTCGTGAAATCCTACTGTCACCATGAACCGAATCTCATGTTTTCTCTAATACCTTGCACGTACTTGTTCCCATGCTATGAGAAAATTCTCATTGATACTACCATCTAATAGCTTTCAAACGTCCTTGGTCTTGCTTGATTTAGATCTCCCATGAGGGAGAATTAAATCTTTGAATATCTATCAGACCTGTGCACTTGACCCTTTTTGTTTCCTTTTGAAACTCGTGCAAAATTGACATCATTCCATGATAAAATTATCATAATATTACTACATGTTAGCTTTCAAACGCCGCTGGGTTTAGAATTTTTATCATGTATACATCTCAATTAATTCATTGAACCCGACTGCGCCTATTTAGGTCACCAACAAGTAACCTGATCAATGCATGTCTAAACCTGTCTATTTTCAATTAAGCATACATGTGATAGATATACATGTCTAATTTCGTTTTAAAACTGGTTTCGTGCTTTTGGATCACGTGTATTATAGTAATTTAGAACGTCATGTATCACAGAAGGCTCGTCCTGAGAAAAAGGGAAAAAGAGCAAACCCACTGTTATCGCGACGGCGCGACCCGCCGCGATATCAGTGAGGTCGCGTCAGCCGATGGCATGCGTCAAGAACGCGACGGCATAAGCCGCCGCGATTCTCCCGGACCGAGCCAGACCGGCCAGGTCCGTGTCGCACCCGACCGCCCCGTCGCGACTTGAACCGCGACGGGTGAGTCTGCCGCGTTTTCATGAATCCGACAAGAAATGGAAAATTGTACATATGCCCTGTTTAAGCTTTATACCCTTTAATTAGCCATGATTAAATATGTATAATTAATTCGACTTGGTGGATTAATAAATGACATTAATGATAAAATTTAAAATGATGTTTGCACGACTGTCATATCTTCAAGATTTCTTACACTTACACACAACATATTAAATATCATTTGACTTGATAAGTTATGCAATAATGCATTCGGTAAAATAGTGAAATAAATGACTAAATTACCCTATTATATTAAATACAATGTCTTCGTTTTTACTCGCGCATTTTAAATACCGTTACTGTTTTCCCTCGGCCTTCGAGCACTCGAGGCACGACGGACCCGTTTCACACACTTTCCTTGACTTGGACCACCTCTCCACCGGGAATACTCTCGACTGGACTAGGAACTTGTCAAGACCTCCGTAAGTCTTCTGGGCTTTGGCGCACGTCCTTAGTCAACGAGCTGGTTGTACCCTAAAACCCGTTACACTCTTAGGGATCAGTACGATCCATGGCCTTAGTGTTCCTTCTCGTCTTGAGTTCACGCCGGACCACCTGACCCGTGTACACAGCACGGCTAAGGGGCGGTTGGACTTTTACCAAATGCCGGTACCCGACCTGGTGACGTGCAACCGTACTATTGCGTGGTTTCTCTTTCTTTTTACGGAAATGTCCCTATCTCATCTACTATCTCGATACTCTATCTGTTCACGTTCTCTCCACACTCTCGTCTAGTTCATCTACTACTCTCATCTTCTGGTACTCTCTGGCCTTGTGATGTCTAAGATAACAAACATGACTATGCTAGGCAACATAATAAGGGCACGATCTGGTCCTTAGGAGGAGCACCTGAAAGGCTATAACTCGCGGGGGTCTAATGATCAGGTGATGGCATACACCAAACGATGACTATCAAGATTTAATCTAAGACAATTCACAAACTTTCCTGTACATGATACTTGACTTGTGGTTGATAAAATGATCGACCAACCGCATGTTACTTGCTTTACTTGCTATCGTGACTAGTGCATCATTGTGCAACCATACACGCTATCTCGTTACACGCTATCTCGTTACACGGCCAGTTCTTTATCATCCTAGTTTTGCAATAATCTTTTGAAATGTATTACCGTTCACGTGGTATCTTGTACTATTACTCTCTGACTATACTTGATCGTTCTCTCTAGTGGACCTACTTTAAAAGATTAATCACTTAAAGCATGCTTGTTTACACGAGATATTAAGTCCTACTGAGCGTTATCGCTCACCCTTCGTTATTTGTCATTGTGTTTCAGGTAAGTCAGATGATTGACTTACACATAACAACGGGATTGGACTGGAGTGATGAGCGACTGAAGTCATAACGATGGAATGTCTTTAGTATCATTGAGTCTAGACAATTAGTTACTTAGTTATTCATACACATGTCCAGTAAGAATATAAAAGACAACCACAACAATATAAGACACAAGAAAGTACATGTGCTCATACCTGTATGTAACAATTTACATCTATCCCAATACATTATTACATGTCCAATAAAAAGAGTACAACTACCTGGGGCATACCCCGAGGGAGCACAAGCTCACGCAACACGACTAACTCTACTGCTGGTGGTACAAGTCTGTCGCAACGCCTCCGCAAGCTACACAAACGGAAAGCCCTGAAAAGAACTGTAGGGGAGTGAGTCTCAACAAGTCACAGGCTCAGTAGGGACCACTCAAAAACAACACACGAGACTAAAGAGACCTCAAACCCAGAGGGTCTCACTGGCAACACTGATAGTCAAACCATATTATATTCACAACAAAACGTGATAAATAATAGGTAAACAATAAATCTCACTAGCTAGCACAAATCTCGGAGATAAAAGGGACAACAGGACTAGTACCATACCACTAGTCCGCCCAACAATGTAATGCCTAGGCCATAAGCCTCACTGGCAAATCATTACAACAATTGGTCGTCTAAGCTACAAGCTTCACAGGCAACCTACCAAGAAGGGTAACAGGACTGGCATCAACTAGCCAATCAACCACGCACTTAACCCACAATTCGGAAACTTACCCAAAGACGAGTAAAACACCACTTATGGAAGGTCACACCATAGACCTCCACAGAACACAAGTCCACCTCTACATCTGAAGGGACTGGTACACAACGTACCACAACACAAAGCTACACACGAAGGGTACAGGCACCTACCTCCACGAGGTACCACAACGGAACCACAACCAAAACCATGCCACCACCGGGGCACACCACGACGGGTCAAACCTCAGCCAACGAATCACACTCACGAGCCACAACCAGTGGCAAAGCACGAGTCGAAAAGAATGACGCCACCATACGGAAACGGACTATTGGTTCATGACGCCAGTATCCAACCCGGACAACACAGCACAAGAACCACCTCTCAGTCTCGTACCCACGTACCACACAGTCCAGCTACAGCTCCACAAACACACAAAGTAAACCAACCAACAATGGAGACCAACCAACACCACACCTGCAGACTACACTGCTGCAAGCCCATGCCTAACACCTTCAGGGACTCCGGCCCGAGCTCCCTAAAGTGAGGCACTGGAAACACAGGACTAGTAGGGACCAGTACGTCTACTGGTGTCCGTCCCCCCAACCACGAGCGCGCTGTAAGAGACCAAACACACAACTCTCACAAGTCGCTACCCCACTGTCGTCTTTCCCAGAGCGGACGTACAACTCAAACACAGGAGTGAGGGTGTCCAAGAAGACGACACAGACCTCTGTGGTACACACCGTACCGGGACACGCCCTGAGCACAACGTGCCTGGCTCACACAAAACCTGGGGTACCTAACTGAAGAGGCATTCCGAAATAGGAGCCGGACCACCAAACTCGACTAGCACGCAAACCACAATACATACTTATACGACATTCATCAGTAAACCACTATATATACAAGTGTCAGGTTTAGCTTACCCCCGGTCACCATGTGACCTCCAAGCTAACTGACACCAACACAAACTTAAATCACAATAACATATAACAATCTTGCCTGTCATTGGTCACCTCGTGACCTCCACGGCAACACACAACACCTTGCTCACTAATCACTTAACTAAATATAATAACAAATGTAACATGAGTTACACAACTTACTAACTACTCAAATATTATCCTTACACATGCTTAACTAATCATTAACTTAGAACAACATAAAATACCTTTAAACAACCTGAGCTAGGTCCACACAGGACCATCATTGCCCAAAGCTCAATCATTCATTTCGGACAGAAGAATGCAATGTGGGTCACTGTCGCGATAAGAACGCGACAGCCCGACTAACCGCGACCAAGCAACAGAATGTGACAACGTCTACCGTCACGTTAAGAACGCATTGGCACAACAAACCAGAACGCGACAGCCTCTACCGCCGCGTTGAGAACGCGACAGCCTCTACCGCCGCGTTGAGAACGCGACAGCTCGACAGACCGCGTTCACAAACCAGAACGCGACAGGGGCAAACATCGCGACCTGAACGCGACCACCTGACCCATCGCCTTCACAGGCAGGAACCCTAATTCGGGATCCCATCTCCGGATCTCCCACACAAACCATATAAAACGATGTAAAAACTCATTTTTCATGCTTTACTCAATGTCTTAGCATGGTATCTACCATTTATAAAGCGAGTAACAAGCCATTCATGCTTCACATGCAATTCACAATGTAAAACAAAGCGGAATCTCCCTACCTTCGTGAAGAACGCGAAGAACGGCAACCACCCGACGTTTCCCCTGCTCCGCCAACGTCCTCACGGCGAGACCACGCCGAAAACACCTCCAGAACCTCGAATCGCTCGAAAACCTCAGCAAAAACTCCTCCCTGGCCGAGCAAAGCTTCTGAGCTCTGTTCGGTCAACATCAACTAAAAATGCATCACAATTGGGAACGCGACGCACCCTACCGTCGCGACCTGAACGCGACGTAGGAGGCCGTCGCCTTCCCACTGCAAACGTCAGCAAGCCGCCCAGCGCGTGACACGCGGCGGACATGCAGACGAAGACCCTCAAGCGTCGGCAACCTGAACGCGACACTCAGGACCGTCGCGTTCAGAATGCGACACCAGGCTCTGTCAGGTTCACAGATAGAGAACATGTGAGTGCTTTGGGCCCAACCTGCTGGCCCACTAAGCCTCACAACCTGCGCAAACACCTAAAACACACGTCATTGGCCACACACTGGCCTCCACAACCACTAAGCGAGGATCCACGAAGATCCGAAAAATGTGCGATGTTACACTATTGCTACCTAGAACTTCTCTTGGACGTGAAGGCAAGGCCATAGGAGGTGAAAATCGTGGAAGAGGAGGAGCCATAGGAGTTCTTCAACTAGTTCTTCACGTTTTTGCCCTAAAGTCCCAAATTCCTGTTTATACATCAATATCATGATTTCTATACATTTAGAAGCATGTTAGCTTTGTTTTAAAACTAGTTTCAGGATTTTTCATGCTCTATGTACCAAAAATTAAGTGTTTCAGTGCAAATATGTCATCCTGAGTTCACTGTGCAGTGAACACGGTGATGGTGGTGCCCACCTTCTGAGCGTGGTTGTGTGATAGCCCCTTTAGATCACATCGCACACCTGCCCCACGTTAACTAAAGGTTAATGTGGTATACCATCTAACTATCTTCTTAACGTGGCCTATGCCTTGACCACGTTAAGACTATCCATCAGAAAACCCTAATTTTTCCTATAAAATTGTTATAATCCATGATTCCAGTAATGTGCAGCCTCTGTTAAGTCTTATACCCACTAACAAGATTATTATGATTAAAGATGTAATTATTCTTTTAAAATAATCTACATGATCTCTTTCATACCCAAAATTCTCTCTAAATTGCATACACTCTCGCACCCCCCTTAAACTCAAAATTACTATAAAATATCTCATAAATTATCTGGTAATAGATTAAAATTTTGCACATAACCCTCTATGAAATAAAGGACTTGTTTTCGTTTTCTATCGCCTTTTTGGAGCACCATTACCACCTCTCTGCTGTTGTAGAAGTACTGTAGAATGTCGAGCAAATATTTCAACACCCTCTTAACGTTGTGAGAACCCTCCGTCAGGTATTCCTCCTATCAGACTAGAACTCTTTCGCCAAGGCTTCCATAAGAATTTGTGAGCCTGAAATTCCTCTAGGATACCGAGCTGGTTTTACCATAAACACATTTACACCCTAAGGAACCATGATGGACATGTACGGTATAATCCAACCAACCTAGATTAATGTCTTCTCTATGAATGCACCTTATCTGTTAACCGCCTTAAGAACACGACTGATAGGAGGACCGCGACTTCTCTATTAACATGCTCGACCCCTGACTGCGTTATGGTCGCGACCAGGAGGTAGACCGCTTCTCTACCAGACTATCAGTACCCGAGAGTACTGTTTGTAGCAGCTACTATCATAGTTTTTCAGTGTTGTTTCTCATGCGTGACTCCTTTAAGTTTCTGAATAAGGCAGAAACTCTCATCTCAGGACTCTCTATCTCATCTATTCTCTTTCTTTCATAATTTTGTCTATTTGTCTACTATTCTCATCTATTTTTGGTACTCTATATGGTCGTGACTAATTTGTCTAAAGATAAGAAAACATAACTAATGTCTGGAAATTAAAGGGGCTTGGTCTGGTCCTGAGAAGAGCGCCCGAAAGTGCTAGTGCCCGCGGGAGTTTAATGACCAGGGTGTTCGGCATTCACCCAAGTTCTATACTATCTTGATCTCTCTAAAGACAATCAAACTCATGAAAGTGCTAGACTATACTTGTTACATAACATGACTTAAATGATGTGTGCTATATGGCCATTACTCTTTCTCGTGCTATACTTATTACTACTTGTACTCGTTGCTACATGACATCTTCATGCTTTTACTATCATGACTCAACATGATTCTTTATCACTAGTTATTCTACTTGTTAATGCATTAATCACTTAAAGTCTGCCTAGTTAAGAGATATACGATCTACTAGGCGTTATCGCTCATCAAGTGTTATCTATGACTATTTCATGTGAGTCTGACGAGGATGACAACACACACATGGACATGGATGACCAAGAGTGAATTAGCGTTGGAAAGGAGCTATCATAGAGTCATAGTACAGTCTTAGTATAGTTAGCCCGTTTTACTTTTCTTCAATGTAAAGGTGTCAATGGGCCCCTAAGTATTGGCTCTAATTAGTGAATGTAATGGACAATGGTGATTGATTATGAATAAAAGAGATAGTTGATTTTTAATAATCAATTGTCTAATGGTTTGCTGTCTATTGAGCAACTGTCTGTCTCGATATTCTATGTCGAGGCATGAAAAATCTTAATGAGATTATTATAATAAAATCAGTCATCCAGAAGTGTATTTTTAAAGTGTTCTTAGTTATAGGGTCTTCAAGATGGCACATTGAAGATCTGAATAGACTAGTGCACCACTTGTACAATGAGGGTGACTATTCTCATAGTTATCAGTATGGGGACACTAAAGTGCATGTGTAGGTGCTCATTACAAGAATGAGTTCACTGAACTGACCCAACTTGTAATCTAGGAATAGTTATCATACTAGTTGTCAATGAGAATATTCTATAGTCATAGTAGCACAGTTAGATCCTTGACCTGAGTCACTAAAGATGTCTTACTTGGGGACTATTGGTATCATGATTACTGACTTACAAACCCCAAATATGTGGTTATGTATTGCAGCGTATGACATTTTTTAGATCTCCCTTAGTGGGCCTAGCAGATGTTGTGGCCCTTGTGGAACTTGCATAGGTGTCAGTGGTTTGAAAATCATGTTTTTTAGCATTGCTGGCTATCCATCTCGAGTCGCGCCTAGAGCAAGCAGTGCGACTTGAGATGTGTCAGGTGAAGGAGGCGTGTATTGAATGCGCCAATGAATACCAACACATTTATAGTCACGCCCTGTTTGACCTGTGTGTCTTCCTTGTGCCAGTTGATTGCATGTCAGGACATGTGTCGATTGCATGGGACACGTTGCATCAATTTTAAACGTGCAGCCCTATGAAGGCATGTTTAGAAATGTGTCAGGTCAATGTGGCACGTTTAGGCTTCTAGTGATGTTTTAAATCTCTTCTTATAGACAGAACAGAGTTTCACCCTGTTCCCGATGGAAAGTTTCCCCAGAGGCGACTTTGAGCCTCTACGCCATTTTTCAGGTGTTCTGGAGTTGATTTAGAGGTTGATTTCAGCGAGGAGGAGGCGACCATATCACATTAAGGTCCCAACGGGTCATTTCTTCACGTTTTGGTAGGGTGACTCCCTTCCTTTCAGATTTCTTACAAGTTTCATGAGATTCTTGAGTGTGATTGAATGTTCTAAGATGTGTCTTTGCTGTTGTTAGTCATTTGTTTAGTGCATTCTTTAGGTTTAATTGAGTAGAAATCATATGTAGGGCTTAAGTCTGATATAGTATCATGCCTAGGAATTATTTTTAAGGCTTTCTAGCATGTTGTGGATGTGTTCTTTGGTTCTGAGTATGTGCAGGAGACTATAGTTATGTGGAAGAATGTTTGCAGAAGATTTTCTAGACTGATTAGGGTTTTCTGATGCACTATGAGTAAACGCACTGCAGAATACCAATGTGTTCTTAGACAGGTGGGTATATTCCTTGTAGCAGCCCTGAATACTTATACCCGAAAAAACTTCATATCTAGATCCGCCTCCCACGAACAGATCATAGTCTCGTAAGGGATATCACACACTCGTGTCTAGTAATAATATAAAAGACAACCACATTGATATGAAGATGCATGATAAAGTACATATGATCTTATACACATTCATAGAATTACACTTTCCCAATATATTATTATATGTCCAAAAGAAAAGTACAAGAGTCTAGGGCATGCCCCGAGATGTACAACAAGAACCAAACTCACACTACTGTTGGTGGTACAGGTCCACCTCTAAGAAACCACACCCGCTAAGGCACCTAAAAGGGGGGTGTGGGGTGTGAGCCTCACAAAGTCACATGCTCAAAAGAGAAACTCCTCAAAACAACAACATATATGAACTACGAGTAACATAAGGGAAACACTAAATAACACAATCTCACTGGTCAGCTCACATATGACAATTTAAAGGAAACTCGCAGAAAACTGTTACTTAAGCATGCTTTCTAATCAACACAAATCATCACCTCATTATTCACAATTAAGCTGCTAACTACTAATAGATAACCATAATTAATAGAAATAATAGTAAATCTATAATTACTCAGAACCATCTAAGAGCTACTTAAACCAAACAAGCACTGAAAGTAAGCTACTGAATGGAAATTAAAGAAACTATAGTCCAACAGTGCAAATGAAAGGTACTTTATCGAGTTTCACGTACTACGAAGTAAACTACCAAGTAGAGTTAGAAGGAATGACGCTAACACTAGGATCACGATTACTAGTTCATAACGTCAGTATTCAACCTAGAGAAAGTAACACAGGAAAATACCTCTCAGCCTCACAGCCATGGACGAAAGGTCCAACTACGACTCCACCTCTACAAGTACAAGAAATTATGGAGACCAACCAACACCACCTGCAGACAACCAAGCTGCAGACCCACGCCTGACACACTTCTAAGGCTTCCGGGGGCCTTAGATTGAGGTTGTGGCAACACGGGACTAGCTGAGGACCAATACGTCTACTGATGTCTGTCCCCTAACTATGAGCGCACTACAAACAACCAAATAAAATGAACACACATCATAAGTCGTTGTCCCACTATCGTCTTTCCCTCAGTCGGACAGGCAACTCGACAACGAGTGAGGGTGTCTAGGAAGACGACACAGACCCCCACGGTACACACAGTACCAAGACAAACTGTGAGCATAATGTGCTTGGCTCACAAAGAACTTTGGGTACTTGACTAGAGAGGCATTTCTGATTAAGCGCCAGACCACCGAAGTCGACAAACCAAGACAATTCATAACTGACTGTTATCGGTTATTAAGTCAAACTTTAAATCATATGTTCACAATCTTTAAACGTAATCTTCATGAGCCACATTCTTCTTACTTGCATGGGAATTACCATATATTATACAATAACTTCTAACTAGCGATAAACTATTCAATTTCTATTAATCTATAACTAATAACATTCACACTACTCAAACACATTAAACTAACAAAAGACTACAAAAATTGGGCCTCCACTGGACCCACATTGCCAATCACGAAGACAAACACCTCAAGAAGCAAAATGCGGTCTGGTCGATAGTTGCGTTCAGAACGTGACGACCTGATAGGCCGCGTTCACAATGAAAATGTGTTGGGGTCAAAGGCTTTACATGCTTAGGAAAACTCCATTTTACATGCTTTAAACTTCTACAAATCAACTAACTCAATAAGAAATCACACATACATGTTCAAATATACTTTTCATGCATTAAACTACATAAACAACTTGAGGGAGTGAAGGAATTCCCCTACAAACATGAAGAACAATGCTCGATCAACATTTCCATGCTCTGGATGCCCTCCTCACATGGAAATTGTGCAAAATCAACAGCTTCCGAGCTGAAATCGCCAAAGACTCCTCCTAGGAGCCTCCCCATGGCCGAACAGAGACATTTTCTCTATTTGGCCCACAAACAAGAGATAAACACTTCAGAATCTAGAATGCGGCGGGGATACCCATCGCGTTCAGAACGCAACGTACCCAGCCGGCGCGTTCATAAACAAGCTGCCACGTGGCAACCCGACACGCGCCACGCATTGCACAAGCTGACAAAACTCTAAAATAGGTTATGATGAGATCGTAGCGTAGGGGAAGACCACATTCAGAACGCGTCGCCCACCCCCGTTGTGTTCTCAAATAGGGAACCGGTGGGCTATGTGGGCCAAACCTCCAGCCCACAACACCCACACAACACCCTAGAGTCCCAACCAAGGCTCGATGGCCACACATTGGCCCAAACACCACACTAAATCCACTAAACTTGAATCCAAATGATCACGATGTTACATTCCTCAGCGCATTCAGGTGGCATTGTATGCAGCCAGTGCATTTGGAATCACACCTACTGTGTGCAGCACGTTCTTCACACGTTGGTGTTGCCGCACATATTTTAGGTTTTTGGTTGCACCTGCTATATGCAGCGCATTCTGGTCACTCCCGCAACGTACGATGTGTTTACATTCAGTGCAAACAATAGTTTGGGTCACTATGCATAAAGTGGTTTTAATATGTATTCAACTTTTTGTAGAGTTTCTTACGAATTAGTGGTAATGATGTGTGCCTATTGGATAGTGTCCTAGCGAAGAATTTTGGCATTGCATGTATGTTCCCTGAACATGATAGTCAAGGCAGTGTTTTCTTAATACGACTGTTGTTTCTGATGTGTTTCTTTCCAGGCCGTGCTTAGTCTAGATATGCATGGACTAATGTTAATATTTCCCAACATTGTAGCAGTATGTCATACTAGTTGTTGATGGCCTAAGGGCACCAGGTGTTGGCGACTATTTAGTCCTAATATCACAAGGTTGTGAAATCAATTTTTAGTTAATTAGTTAGTTGGATTGCAAGTCTGTTTCCACTTTTCAGACTAGTTGAGATTATATGGGTTGATAGTTGTCATCTATTGATTGTCGTATATTTGAGTTACAAACAACTTACCATGGTATTTGAAAAAATCTGTCAGTTTCAACACTTGTGGTGAACACCGGTCGAGAGCTCCAGGTTCTCTATGAGCCAAGCACGGTGTGTGCTTGGGGTTTGGTCATCGTGCTTTGTACATAGTTACAGAGGTCTTGACTGTCTCTCTTAGACCATCTGTGGAATAGAGCTTCCTTACAATATGTGGAAAATAAGGAAAGACAACGTGCTTTTGATAGCATTTTTCTTGAGTACATTCATGGCTAGTGGTTGTAGGCACTTGTAGACGTGCAGGTGCTTCACACATGCCTCACCAAAGATGTGATTAGGCATGGGACTGCAGTCTAGCCTAGCTGCAGAGTTGTATAGTTGTTGAATAGTCTCCACTACCCAACTAGTCATGTATAGTTAGGCATGGGTGTGACAATTGGACTCGTTTTAACTGCGAGACTGGTGTTCCGTAGCGATGAGTGTCAAGTCATAGGTTGGTTTTCCCATGCAAGTTTCCATGACTCAAGGCGTTAAGCTATTCTATTGGTTGTTGTGTCTCTACCGTACTATATTCTAGTTCGGCTTACTTTTGGTTGAAGATACATTTTATTAGCTATAATTACTTTCAATCTGTTAATGTGTACTATTCATTATGTTATTTATGTTTCTCCTATCGCTCTGTAGGTCTCCCTACTGAGCATATGATTGTGTGAGGATCACCCCCTACCTTTTTTCAGGTTGCGTGCTTGCATGGAGTTGCTTGACCTCAAGGTTAGAACATGATTTGTGCAGTGCCTCTGTGTACCAAAAAATACTTTGGTATTCCTCCTTGGGGGTTCATCTTCTCCTTTAAGTGCGTACTTGAGTTATAGAATGGGAGCTTTCTATTTAATTGTCATTATTTATTGCTAATTTTGATTACTTTAATCACTTGTTTACCTCTCTAGACCGACTAATATCCCTTCTAAGTGTCAGGATCGTAGGAGGCAGATCTAGATATGAAGCCTTATTGGGTATGAGTATCCAGGGCCACTATATGTATAGTCAATTATTCGAACTCAATGAAATTAATTCTTCAGAAGGCAATTGAGTAGATAGCGCAGGATCATACACTCTCAATATGAAGCTAGGGAGAGAATCCCCTATGAATCTGTACTTAGAAACCCTTGGACAAAGTATGGGAGTTCACTATAAAAAAGAGTTTTCTAGTGAACCTTTTTTCAAATACAGGATACCATTAAACCAAGGCTTAATAGGGTTTGACAATATGACCATATCTTAGTCCGATTTGGGGCATTATATGAATGAGAGTCTATAGTTGTATGGAATTTGTAGACGAAAAGATTCCAATGTGGGTTGCTTATCTCCAATGTCATTTTGGATCACAAGATGTTGCTCGGTGCTTTTCCATGATAAAAAAAACATGTTAATTTCATTATTAGTTAATGGACTATAGTAATTATGTTCAAAAATATTCTTAACTTAATGGGCTGAAATCAAATAGACATTTGGACCTAAAGGGTCACACAGTAGAGTTCTAAATAGATTAGATAGGATGGTCTTTATAAACATTCACTAGGTTATTATAAGCCCAAAAGCTAGGCCAAGTCTTAGGGTTTTGGCCTAGCTACCCTCCTCCTCCTCCTCTCTTCCAACTTGGTGCCCCCCCCCTCCTCTTTCTCTCCCTCATCTCCTCTCCTTGTGGATGGTGAAACTGAGATTTGATTGCCATGTGGAGATCCCTGAGAAGAACTAGCTGCTTCATGAGCTCTTATGGGTACGTTTAGAAGCCGTACACTTGAATGGCTTGCAACTTTGGGATGGCCCTCTTATCTGTCTCTACCCTCGTGGAAGATTCACAATGCCGTAAAGGCAATGAATAGTTCTTCCTTCCGTGGATTTTTACTGAGTTTGTGTCCATTTTAGAACGATAGCACTGATACGATCATGAGGTATTGAGCTTTCATTGCATCTTGATCGATACCTTATAAGTTAGTGGGGTTGTGTAGGGGCCAACGGGCCTATCCCTAGGCTAGGGGGCTGTGGTAAGAGTGGCAAAGTTGTGGCAGGGCTGATAACAAGGTGGATCGATAGGGCTATATAGGGATCAATTGGGCTATGCAGTGGCTGGCAGGCCTGAGTAAGAGGTGGCAAGGCTATGGTAGGGTTAGTGGAGCTATGGTGGGGGCAACGATAAGGTGGGTCTACGGGGCTATGCAAGGATCTACCATGCTATGCAATGGCTGATGGGCCTATGCAGGGGCCACTAAGACTTTGGCAGGGGCGACGTAAATGTGGCTCTAGGTTGGTGGTGAGGTGGGTCAATGGGGAAATGTAAGGGTTGGTGGAGCTATCTCAAAACCGATGGGGTTGTGGTGGCTGTGGCAGAACTATGGCGGGGCGGCGGAGCTACAGTGGGCTAGCGACGAGATGGATTCGCACGATGGGCCTACAATTGCAAGGGGACCATGCACGATAGGGTGGAAGTGTTTAGGGTTTGCTTGGTGAGGCCTAAGGGGAGGGGTTGTAAGGGGGGGTGCAAACCCGACATTGGAGTCAGCATTAGTTCAATGCCGACATTGACAATGCCAACATTGAAGGCATGTAACTCCCACCCAATCTCATGTTCACCACATGGCAAGCTTGGTAGCTAGTTTGGGAATTATTTTATTATTATTATAGGAATAAAATATTAAAATACAATTATTTTATTAAAACCCTTCTCAAAATGTGATTGGAGTATCTTGTATCTTATAATATAGTTGCTTAATTACAATTATAGTATTCTAGAAATAAGTTGGATAGAGCCATCTATAATCGTATTATAAGAATTTAAATTGATAGACTATCAATAATATTAATATAAGAATTTAAATTAACATCTCAAGTCAAGTTTGAGCATGAATGACAATAGTGATGTGCAGCAAGTAATAAAAAATGTCATGTATACTTCTACTTGATTCATTTGTGTAAAAGTGATAAAAAAACAAGATAAGAAATGTCATGTATATTTGCTTCTCTCTCTAGACTTTTCTAGAGAGAGAAGCTCTAAGATTTCTCCTTCCCTCGTCTATGTCCTGTAGCCCAAGCCTCCGTCGTTGATCCCATTCAAAAGGGAGGGGGTTTTTCTGTGCCAAAGTGGAGCCCCCTCCCCCCGCCATCGTCTCTGACTTCCACCGGAGGAACTCCCCTCCCTTCTTGGTTTTTTTTTTTGTTGTCTGAGATCTCCCAGATCGTCTCCTCCCAGAGGAGGCTCTGTTTTCCCCCTCGCTCAGGTGGTGTTCCGGCATCGTCGGCGAGGCGGCTTTACGGCAGCGCATCTTAGTACCTTAGGTGTTTTCCTTGTTCTGTCCTACCTTTTGTTATGCAGTTATGCACATTGTTGGTGTAGATGTCGATTGTTCTTGCCCCGCCCCCTTGGCTGACGGCACATCCAGTCTTCGGTAATGGTGTCTCCTCCTCTTCCTTGACTTGGGGACATGGTATATGCTCCTCCTTGCATTGGTTACTATGAAGTGTGCTACTTTGTTGGCGTCTGAAAATGGTTCAAAAGACCCTACAAGCTCATGTGCGAAAGGCTTCTCCGGCGTGCCCCCTTCGATGATCCATGGTATCATCTTGCCTCCCCGCCCTCCGTCGAGCTCCTCCCACGATGTAATGAAGTGTCTAGGGGATCACATCATCTCGTCGTGTCTCCGTCGACATCTTCCGATCGCGGCTACCGACGTTCTTATGCGAAGGTGGCACTAGGCTCCTCTCCGCCCTTTTACCCAAAGGTTCTATGGGCAATCACCCTCCATGTTTGGACCAAGAGTCTGTGCATCTCTCTTGTCTCTGCTTGCATGTATGTCCCTATTTCTTGTTGAGAAAGATTTATTGCACTTGCACATGTGACTAGACAACAAATCCATGTGGCATCCAACAATTGGATTGTCATTTTATCACTCCTCATATGAGGAGTGTCACATGGACTATTGTCTAGTCAATATGCAGGTGCAATAAGCCTTTCTCTTTCTTATTTGGGTGGGGTTCATACGGGCTCTGGCCGCACCCCCACCTACCCCTTGTACTCTCTTTCGTAAGTTTGAACGAAAGTTGCCCAATTATCTGAATTTTTTTTTAAATGTCATGTACTTGATTCATTTGTGTAAAAGTGATAAAAAAAACAAGATAAGATATTATTGTAAGCTCTACTTTTATTTTTAAAATTCTGTCTTGTCATATATGTTGTCATTTTCATGTGAACTAACTGTATAAACACATTTGTGTAGTAGGATGGTTTCTAAATGAGCTGGGAGACAAACATGACTGGGAGATAATTGAAGGAGGCAATTGGAGATCGTGTTGGAGGGAGAGGTAATATGCAGTGAGGGGTTTATGGGTGTTCAACAGAGTGGCACATAGGAGTCCTAAACATTCCAAGCTAAATCAGGTTGGCTAAAAATTGGGCCAACCAAACTAAACTGAGATAGGTCTGAGTGTTGTCTATGGTATAACCCAGTCAGTACTATACCAGACCGCTATGTTATTTTTTTTTTAAAATAAATTCAACTACATCTAATTTTCAATACATAAAACACAAGCGGACCCATGTGTAGAACCACCCCTACTACATCAGAGAGAGAAGAGGGAGAGGGGCACAAGAGGGAAGAATGTTTTGAGCACCAAGTTGTTAACTAACAAGAAAAATAAAAGCTGTGTAGAATATTCTTATTTTCATATGAAAGTCAACCGGAATTGCGTATTTTTTTAAATAACTTATGTTTAATAATGATATATATATATGTGAAAATATTTCAGCAACAATGGTAGATTTAGAAATTTTATCTGTGAGAATGGTCTGGGGCCAAAAAAAAACCAATAAGATATCCTCACAGACAATTGTCATTCTAAAAACATATGGTGATGTATACACAAAAGGGGACTTTTGGACTTTTATTTATGTAGTAGGTGTTCACACTTGCAGTTAATTGTAGTAAGATTATTTTTGTATTAGAAGCCAAGAATTAGATATATCTTTTTTACTCGAGTTATATTTTAGGAAAAAATACTCAAAATGGCGTAAGAATTATTTAGTTTTGGTATGGGCAGTATGGTTTTAAAATAATTAGAAGGGTTATATCTTTTAGTGACAAAAAGTCATCTGTTTTATCATATTATTGAGAACACCCCCAAATATTCTGCAAAAAAACTGTCCTCCTTTAACTCACCCTTGATCAGCAAATATATATATATAAGGCCCTTCCAAATTTGTTATTACCAAAAACGACAATGATATCAGAAAAGATCTATCCTTTGATCAATGTTAAAGGATGAAAGTTCACAACTAGGATGCAAAAGGTTACACTGGGTTCTCCCTTCCCTAACCTGCTCTTGTTTCCTAGGTCCCTTCTCCTAATGGAAGGATCAGACTGAACAATGATGGTTGCTACCATGGTAACCGTGGAGGATTAATGGAACCGGCCTTGCCTATCAGGGTGGGAGTAGGGGGTTGCACCTAGTTGTTGCCCCATTTACTAGCAGTAGCCTATGAGGAAGGAAGAGTGCAGGTCTAGCCCACCAAAGCTCAGTCTCCTTGGTCTCAGGGTCCCATAGCATCCAGTCTAGATCAATCAATAGCAACCCATAAGCTCGTCATCCTTAGACGACTTTCCCCCTGCTTAGAGAGTCCTCAACCTCCCGAGCCATGGTAAGACATGTCATGATGGCATCAATAGCATGGCCACACCTACAATCGAGTATGGCCCTACAACAATAGGGTAGGGCCCCACTGGTTGCTCGACACACCCCTATCCCACCAAGATATGATCTCTCACTTGTCCAATATGTTCTCTCTCCTCCAGAGACTAGTGGCACCAATATGACCCCGTCCATACCTCATAGGTAGAGCGAGACGCTGCCCCAATTCTAGCTTGAAGCCATGCTGACTTAGTATGTGCCCCCAACTACCTTCAGTGGCCAAGTAACTCGGTGAGGGAAAGGACAATAAGTACAAGAGACCTTCGACACATGCTTAAAAAGGCAAGGAAGATAGGAGTTATAGACTTTACACATCGGCACATAGGAGACTCAAGCTCTCGCACCTCTCCTTCCTAATTCTTGCTAGTTTTCTTATTTAACCTGCTCTTGTTTCGAAAGTCCTCAGGGATGACATCGCCTTGTTGCTGTTCTTCCTAAGTTCAATGATTCCCAGATCCAAATTGGAAATATCATTGAGATTGACCAGCCAACTAGGTTGGTTTGTCTATTCCTTTATATTTAAAAGGAGTCAACTATCGTGTTGTAAAAGAGATGGCCCAAAATGCATATCAATGATTGCTTTTAAGCCAAAGGCAAGGGACAACAACTAGTGCCCAAGGATGATGTTGATGTTGGACAGTTCTCCCTTGAGATCACTCTCAGGACCCCTAAATCCCTGATTATCATTGATTGCAAGTGCGAGTGTCATTCTCCTCACCTAACAAAATCAAGCATATGTAGAGATCCATCCAATGGTGGGAAGCTTGTCAACCACTTTTCGGCCTCTACACTCTTTGGCACCATCTATGGGAATAGTTAAAAAAAGTTATGGTACCACAAGAAAAATACCAGAATATGGATAGCCAGTGCGGGAGCAAAGCTAGTTCCTATACGACTGTCTTACAATGGCCAATCCAGTGACTGCCAGGGGGCCCCAACAAATGCACCCCATAGAAATCATGGCCCAAGAGATGGTGGCAATGCGGGAGCAACTCCAAGTGCTTGCTGAGGTGTACTAAGGCCTTCTCAACTAATAGGATGCATAAGAGTGCTCGATTGCACCACCTCCGTTTGATGAACGGGACAAGTCAATGGCAAGTGCTTGCCACTAACTAGCCTTGTCGGCAGCCTCTACCATGCTCAACTTTCACGTTGGGAGTCCCCTCCATCCCAACCCAAGCATGGCACGCCATCTCTAGTTGGCAATGACCTCGAGCGCGAGCTTTAGGGAAAGGCTTACTCTTGGATGATATCATTCAGGTGGCCTAGGCGAAAGGCTTGGTGGAGGACGATGCCAACTTCCAGCCCCCCTTCATCCAAGAGATCCTAGAAGTGCCAATTCCCCAGGAGTTCCAACTCTAGCCATTCCTGATGTGGGACGGTTCCACCTATCTAGCCAACCACCTCCACAACTTTAAGTCCCACTTGATCTTCCATTGAGCCTTTAGATACCATGAAGTGTCTTACCTTCACCACCACCCTTAGGGAGGATGCACATGTGTAGTTTGAGTCCCTCCCCATTGTTTGTCTCCTCCTTCAATAAAATTAAGAGATGTTCTATGAGAACTTTCTTTACGACCAGAAGAAGGCTAGGGTCGTTGCCAACCTCTGTGCCCTCTGACAAGGCCCTCTTCTAAGACTTTGCCACCCGCTTCCACAAGGAACCCTCCATATCCCCCACCCCAACACCGGCAATTGCCTTACAAGGCACATGGGATACCACCCTCTAGAAAACCCTTGGGGTGTAGGTGCCCTCCACTCTCCCTAAGCTTTTAGTGCTTGCCCAAAAGCATGCCAACTATGAAGAGAGTGCAGCCACTCTCGAACAAGTTTCTAAGGGTGGCCTTGTAGAGAAGAAACACGCTGCACTGCAGCAAGAATGGAGCGGTGTGATAGGGACTCCTTGTCATGCCCCGCCAATTTATCAGCGGAATAAATCGGGGAGGCATGAAGAACGTGTATGGTAACGATAATAACATGTACAGTCGCAAACATCAGAGCATCTAATGAACAATAATTATAATAAACTCTTCATTTTATTGATAATTCATCTAAACTATTACATCCATTAATTCAGAGCCAAAACATAGGGCTCAAAAACTTCATTACATTGGAAAAGATAACTAAGCAAATATCTAACTAAATTCTAGGAAGCTAAGGTCATTCCGTCGCTATGACTCCAGGACGCTCATCACTCCAGTCTATTCCCGTAGGTGTGTGTAAGGTCATCATCTGACTTACCTGAAAACATATATAACAATAGCGCAGGGTGAGCGATAACGCTCAGTAGGACTTAATATCTCATGTAAATAGCACGTTTTAAGTGATTAATATCCTATAAACAAGGTAACTAGCAAGAACGATCAAGTATAGTCAAGAGAGAAATAGTCACATGACAACAAGTGAACGATAATATATTCAACAAGAATATTGCAAAACTAGGATGATAAAGGATTGGTCGTATAACGAGATAGCGTGGAACAAGATAACCTGTAAGGTTGCACAACAGTGCACTAGAAGAATACGACAGTAGCCGCTCAATATCAGGACAGTAGCAGTTTAGTATCAGTCAGTGATAGCACAGTAATAGCACAGTACGTCTGAACTAATCAGACTAATAGTAACAGTATAGCAGTCAGATGTCTAGCCAATTCAGAACAGTCAGTCAGAACCGGAGCAAATGCAAACACCGTCATTAGCCCCTGCAGATATTTTCGGGTGGCTCTCTGCCCCCAGGACTAGATTGGAGCCCCTCTGACACTCTCCATGCCCTCAGCAGTATGCATTCAAGTCCAGTAGAGTCACAAGACCCATATTATAGCGCTAGACAGTCAAGATCAGTATAAAGCAATAGGAGCCACAACAGCTCAAGAGTCTTAAGAGAGTGCTAGATGAATAGACGAGATAGTAGAGCGAACATGAACAGATGAGAGTACCGAGATAGTAGATGAGATAGGGGTATAATCGTAAAACAACGTTAAACCAACGATAGTCACAGTTGCACGGCACTAGGTCGGGTGCCGACAGTCAGGTAGAAGTCACATCCGCCCACTAGCCGCGCTATGAACACTGGCTAGATGGTCCGGCGTGATCCCAAGGTAACTCACTAAGGCCGTTTGGATCGTACTGATCCCTAAAGGTGTAACGGATTTTAAAGGTACAATCAGCTCGTCAGCAATGGACGTGCACCAAAGCCAAGAAGACTTACGGAGGCCTTGACAAGGAGTCCCTAGTCCAGTCGAGAGTATTCCTGATGGAGAGGTGGCCCATGTCAAGAGAAAGTGTGTAACGAAACGTTGTATGTCTTGCCTCGAGTGCTCGAAGGCAGAGGGACGCGATAACAGTGTACAAAACACGCGAACAAAAATGAAGACAAGTGTCATTAACTAAATGGAGAATTTAGTAATTAATTTCACTTAATTACTAGATACATTATTGAGTAATTTAATAGGGTCAAATTGCAAACATTAATGTTAAGTATGTGTAAGTGTAAAGAAATCAAGAGAGTATGATAAATCGTGCACATGGCTTTTAATTAATGAGAATTATTTAAATATTAATAAATAAAAATATTTAGGTCAATTACTAAGCTTAACAGTACATGATTTAACTTAAACAAGGGTTAAATGGCATAAATAGTAGGGCATAGATGTAATTTCGGGTTCTGGCAGCATTTCTGAGAACGCGACGGGGGTGCCCGTCGCAATTCAAGTCGCGACGGGGGGCCCGGGTGCGACTGTCGAACCGGCCGGCCTGGCCCGGTTCGGGGGAGAGAACGCGACGTTAATGTCGCGACGGTCCGGCCGGCCGCGTCCCCCCTGAGGTCGTGACGGGTCGGGCCGTCGCGACTTCAGAGGGGCGGCCCGACCCAGAAAAGGCGTTTTGCCCTTTTGGGTTTTGGTCCTTCCCTCTCAAGCATGATACCAAGCTCTTCTAAAATTGATATAAAATCACATGATGATCCAAAAATCATGATTTCAATTTTAACCGAAAGAGGCATGGAGATCTAACAGTGGGCATGTTTAATTAGAAAACAAATATGGGTAAGGCATGCTTTGAATAGGTTGATCTTCGGTAACCTAAACATGTACAGTCGAGAAACATTGATTTAATTGGCAACGAATACAAGATAGAAATTAGGGAAAATAGGGGCATTTGAAAGCTAGTAATAAGTAGTATTTATGAGAATAATTTCACAGCATGAGATCGAGTACAAGTATGGATTGTAGACAATCTTTAGGGTTCGTGTACAAGATGATGACAGGGTTTCAAACATTTAATTCGCCCTCTTGGATGAACGAAAAAGAGCAAAACCAGAGGGCTTTCAAAGAGGATCATGTGGGCTACCTAGCGTAAAATTTACACGATTGTGCTTGAGAGATTGCCTACCTTTGCTCGCTGTTAAGAAAATCCTAGGGTTTTGATGAAGAACGAGATGAAATCCCTCTTTTCAGCTCCTTCTCCTCCTTGCTCCTTCGTCCACAGCTCTCCTCCTTGTCCTCCAAAGCTCCAACAATCGTTCTATGGGTTGATAGGGCCGAATTGGGGGTGTTTTGTTTGGTTATTAGAGTCCTACCCTTCTAAAACTCTTCTCTTCTATTAAATTCTGAATTTCCTTATTTATCTCATTCTTTCCTAGTATTTATCCCCTATTTAGGATGGAGGAGAGGTCCAATTTCGTGGCCAAAGGGTTAGGGTAAGCTTATGACTCTTTTTAGGATATTTACAACCTATTTTAGTATTTATCTTACCCTTATTTAATTTATGTATTAATTAACTCCGAATTCGGCTTAATTATCTCTCATCTCATGATGGGCTCTTCATATTTGGGCCCAACAATTTATGTTAGGACCATTAGTAAAACTCATTACTAATTTAGCTGAATGGGTATTGATTTAATTCTATTTATTCACCCTTTATTCTAATTTAAATCTATTTATCATACTTATTCAATTAATTTCTTATTTTAATTCAATTTAATAGTATTTATACTAATATTTCTAATCTTCATCATTTGGGCTCGTACTCTTGGCCCAATAACTTATGTGAGCTTAATTGTACAACCTATGTTCTTACTTTACTTAATGGATATTATTATTTTTTTTATTAAAGAATTTATTCATGGGCCAAGATTGCCTATTGGTCCAATTATCATAATGGGCTATCAACCCATATTATTTAAAGTCTACACACATATTTATTTTAATTTATAATTCACTTTGACTCATAAAATAATGGGTTCTCCGACTTATTTCTTAATTACACTAATAATTCACATAAATTCTTAAACTTGGTCTAAATAATTTTTCTATGTCTAAATTTCTTGATGAGTCATTAGAGAATATTATTTAAAGTATAACTATTATTTTTACAAAATTTTTATATAAATGTTTACGCATGCAATAATGATGCGTATCTTTTTAACTAGTTTGCATTTATAATTTGATAAAATTTTAATTTATCTATAATTTTTTAAATTACTACATTTTTTGAAGTACTACACTCTAGTCTATAGGCACTACATCTCTTTGATTGCTCCTTCAGAGCACATTCTCACGGAGATCCATGACAAGTATTTCTTCCGAAGGCCAATGAAGCAGAGGGTCGACCCTTGGAGGAAGAACACGAAGAAGTTCTGCCACATCTAGTAGTTGTATGTTTGCATATTTTCCACAAAAGACTAGCTTGATCCTTGCATGCTTATATATTTATCTCTATCACTGTTCATGGAAGTATAAGATAGGATACCGATTTTCAAGCATAATGTTACCTATGTTTGAAATTTTTGAGCTGCTTACATTTATTTGATGGCAAGTTACAACGTCTAATGCCGGGGCGTTTTGACATATTAAGGTTGTAGTAATTATACTTAGCGATTTTCACATAAAGATTGTTAGTAGAATGAAATTTGCGGATGTATTACCCCTGCATTTGTATTTTCACACATCAATAAGAATATAAAATGTGCTCTGATATTTTTTTTTAATATGCTTGAACGATAAATCTGCAATTTCATGTAAAAAAAATTTATATGGAAAACCTCCTGATTACTACAAATTGCGGCATTTCTGGTGCAACTATGTAAGAGAAACAATGTGCTTCATTTCTTACTCGATCACCGTCCAGTCTGAACTTGAAGTAGAATATTATTGCTGTGCGCGAAGGGGTGCCCGAATGGTGGTGCACGCCACTGCACACCTAGGTGTAGTGTTCCATACCTGCAATGGCTGCGTCTTGTGCGCGTTAGACATTTTCTTCTAGATGGATTTAAGACGGCGGGGCATGGGTCGGGAGGGAGGGGCCCCGGGTATCGAACCCGGGACAGGCTGCATTCACCTTATGACGTTAGCTATTGGACAACAACAACAAAAAAAAAAATTTATTGCACTTGCTAATTACACTTTTTGAGTGCACTTCTTACTTATCCATAGGAACAATGTACCCTCATATATTGGTCAATAAAAAGGTCAAAAGTACACTCAAAAGTCCAATTGGCAAGTGCAATAAAATTTGTCAGACCATTTCATATTTCTTCCTGTAGACCCTAGGGTCATCTGCATCTGACATAGGGCTGCAATCAGATCGGATTTGAAATCGAAAACACAGATTCCGATTCCAATAACTAAAATATAGTTCCGATTCCGATAAAATCAGAATAGTTAATTCCGATTCCGATAACATTCCCAGAACCAAAATTCTGATAAACTAAAATACTTACTATAATTTTACCTTTCAAATTTATAGATAATTTATCAGATAACCGATATCAATTCCGGTTCCGACTATTTTTTTTTAATTTCGATTCCGATAATTTATCGAAATATCCGATACCGATTCCGATAAACTATCGGTATCAATTTTTAATTCCAAAACCGATAATTTTTATCGGAATCGGATCAGAATATTGGTATATCGAGTTTCGTTTGCAGCCCTAATCTGACAGCATCCTCATTATGTAATCTGCAGAGAAGAGAGACAAACTCCGGTTCCGGGTGATTGGCAGACAGTGAAAGCTATGCAGCAGCCATCACTTGTGAAAACTGCAAAAGTGGGTCGGAAATAGTTTCACACTCTTATATTTGAACTGAAAAGAGTGATGCATACAAGATGAAGGTTACAAGAAACTGTACTGATTTGACTTGAATGCCAGACAACATACATGACAGGGACCATGATATTGGTGACAGAAATTTTGACTATAAATGTGAAAATGGCAACACATATACAGTATACACAGAAAAGAATAAATTCCTCATACAAGTGCTTCTGAAGTGGTATGCTGTAGACATTTGTGTCTCCGGATCACTACATTCTCCATGTCATCTTTCCAACCATCGAGTATAATCCAGAATTAATAATATGAAAGTATGGAGCCAGATGCGGAAGTTTTCTTTCCCTGAAACCCAACCCCCACACAAAACTCACATGACTGCTTCATTCCCATGGCGTGGTGCGTCAGTATAAACTTGATTTGAGTCTCGTAAATCTCTGAATATGGAAAAGAATGAGACAAGACCTTCTGAAGGAGCACCTCCTAAAATTGAAAGTAGGAAGGATCCAAATGGATTGAAGAAACCAGAGCTAGCGGCAGTCTCAGTCCGTCGCATGTCTGATTCTGGGAACTGAAGAGGGCTCCCCGTTGAATTGGGGCTGTCTGTTGGTGTCGGAAATCCAGTGGTTTCTGCAGTTTTCCACAGGATCAGGTCCTAGAGTATCACTCTCTAAGATGGCTACAAGTCGAATACGAGCATAATTACCTGGATTTCGCACATTTACTCTCGCAATGTGCAGAGTAGAGGTGACTATGGTAGACGACGTGATCTGAACACCTGTCTGCAGCTGGAGAGATCCCCTCCTCATTAGTCTGTCTAGGGCTGGCCACTGAAAGGATTGTGATACAAACAAGGAGAAAATCTTTGAGAATACCATAAAAAGACTTGGACTTAGCTTTAACATATCCAAAAATATGTTTGGACGCCAAACAGATGCAGAAGCAATGCCCAAACCAAATCAGATGTCACATGCTGGGTCAGCTAAGAGATTGTGTTTGAACTCTCCAAGGTTCCTGCTGTGAGCGGTGCTAACTAATGCACAAAACCATTAAAAGATACAAAAAGAAGATACAAAAATGGCAGATGTTTCATCTCAACTATTTTTTATAGCATGCCACTTTTAGTATACCATCTGGTCCTCTGGAAGAGAAGCTGATTTCTCACAGGGAGAGTAATCAACAAACATGAGAGCACCATTACTAAGATTCATAAATAATTACCTCATAATGTCTCCAAAAGTATATAATCAGGTGCTGCATGAAGGCAGCAGTCGTCAAAAAGGCCAAATAAGAAAAACCTGGGAGTAATGGAGAAACGACTGATTTAAAAAGACATGCAAAATATGATTCAACACACAAAGAAACCATGATGCCCAGAGGCGGACATAAAGACTCGAGATCCAACATACCGTAAGGATAAGAGAAGAAGTAAATGTGGAACACCAGAAAGTAAAGCAAGAAGAAGCGAGGGAAAAACTGCATAGAAATTGATGTTCGGACACTGCAAAACAACCAAAGATCTGTCAGATATGGAAAATTGAAACCAAAGTTGATGAATCAGAAGCTTCCTAGAAGCAGGGAATCAAAACTCGGCCAACTCGGGATCGGATCGCCCGAGTTGGCTCGGTTTTGGCCCCTCCGATCCGAGCCGGGGTAACCTGTCCGGTCCCCTGCGCTCGGATCGGTCGGGCTCGGCTGGGCTCGGCGGGATCGCCGAGCCCGGGCCGGTCCGCCGCGGATCGGCCCGGACCGGGGCGATCCGCGGCCCACGGCTAGTTCAGAACTAGCCGTTTTCTAGCCGTTGGGGACTGTTCCCCAACGGCAGAAACGGCTCTTTGGAGCCTTTGGAGGCCTGGGGGTCTATATAAACCCCCAAAGGCCCCCAATATGTTCTAAACTCAAGTTTTGAGTTCTCCTCCCCTCCTCTCAATATTTTGGGCATTCTCTCTCTCTCTCGGGCGCTATTTTGCACTATTTGGGAGGCGATCTCATCTTTCACACTCTGGGATCTTGTTCGACTATTCGGGCTCTCTCACACACACTCTTGGCCGAACTCTTGGCTGCGATTCATCTCCCTCTCTCTCATCCGCAAAAAAAAATTATTATTTTCTGTTTATTATTATTTAACTTCTTTTTTGTGTTGTAAGTGATGGCCGCCGAAGGTGGTGCTACTCGGCTCCCCATTCTTCAAGCAACCCTCCTAGCACCGATCCCGCTTGGGCTCATAGTATCGTTGTGGACATGGCTCGAAGGAAGGTCCAATGTAAAATTGTGACCGGGTCTTATCGGGCGGCATATTTCGTTTGAAAAACAATCTAGCGGGAATTAAAGGTGAGGTGGCACCATGCTCGAGAGTTTCTGCTGAAGTTCGAATGCAATTTTGCCAAATATGAAGGAGAAAGAGACATCTAAAGCAAACACTAGTAGAAGACGGCAAAAAATCCGGAAGATTTATCTGCCTCCTCGAAGGTCCGTAGATTTACCAAGAGGGAGACAATTGTTTGATCTTGATCAAGATGAAGAAGGTTAGTAATTAGTTAACTTACTTTTGAAAATTTATTTTAGTTTAAGGCTTTAAGCACCCTCCGACCCTCATTCTATTTCTATCTCATATTATAGAACAATTTTCGGGGCATCGGAAGCAAGTCGAAGGTCTAATGCGGAAGAGGACTATCTCCGACGTACCGGTCGTCACGTAGGTCAAGGTAGTGGCCATGGGGGTAGCGGACAAGGGAGTTCAAGGTGGAATGAGTTCAAATATACCTGAGGTTCCAGTGGATATCCCTAGAGACGGAGATCCTAGAGTGGGACCAATAGACCCATTTCTCACCAGGCGAAGGGAGAAGCAACCATCCATTTCTGCAGCATTCAAGAATTTGAAAATATGCAAGGAGAAGATAGGGAGAGCGACGTCAAGATGGTTCTTCTTCAACAGCATACCGGCTAATGCAGCAAAAGGACCATATTATGAGTCCATGATAGAGACTATTGGTGAAGTGGGCAAAGGGGTGGAAGGCCCTACTTCATATGAAATCTACAACAAATACTTGGATATGGAGGTTGAAGATATGAAGGCATATGTTTCCACATTTGAACGAATATGGGATGAATATGGTTGCACGTTAATGTGCGATGGGTGGACAGGTATGTACAAGTGTTTGGCTAGTTAACTGTTATTCACTTATTCATTAATAAGACATAGGTTTTAATTTTTCATATGGAATTGTGCAGGCATTACACGAAGAAGTATGATAAACTTCTTAATCTACTGCAAAGCAGGGACTGTTTTTTGGAAGTCGGTAGACGCTTCTGGCAAGGTGAAGAATGCGGACTACCTATTTCAGTTGATGGATGAGATGGTGCAGGAGATTGGAGAGAAAAGAATTGTCCAAGTGGTAACCGACAATGCAGCGGCTTTCAAGTTGGCGGGCCAAAAACTAATGGAGAAAAGGGAACACTTGTATTGGGTTCCTTGCTCCGCGCACTGCATTGACTTAATGCTAGAAGACATTTGTGAAGATCCAATGGTGGAAAATTGGTCAACAATGCAAGGTTCGTAACCACTTTCATCTACAACCACAACAACATATTGGACATCATGAGGACGCATACACATGGACGGGAGTTGCTTCGGCCAGCACCTACAAGGTTTGCATCCCAATATATTGCATTGGATAGCATAAATGGGCAACGTAGCAACCTTATTAGGATGGTAGCATCGGAAGAGTGGGAAAACTATATGTCCCGACATGCTCCTACACGGGTGAGGGAGAATGGAAAGAAGGTGACCGACATTATCCAATCAAAGCCATTTTGGAAGGGGGTCCAAAATGTGTGAATGTAGTAGAACCGCTTGTTCGAGTGTTAAGGGCGGTAGATGGGGAGAGGAGATCCGAGATGGGTTACTTGTACGAGGCTATGGATCGAGCAAAGGAGCTTATCTAAATGAACAACAAAACAAACGTATGCCAAGTGGTGGGAAATCGTAGATCGACGATGGGAGCACACATTGCATCATGATCTTCATGCTGCAGGTAAGCATAACACTTCAACTCTTGTGAATTGTGATTACATATTATTACAACTCATGTTTTAACATTTATCTTCTACATGTAGGGCATTTCTTCAACCCCCAATACATGTATAGGACTGAGGGAGAAGGGAGAACTATGACAATTCCTCCGAAGTGTGATGGGGCCAAAAATGTAATCAAACGGATGCTAGACAATGAGGATAGGGCAATCATAGCATGCAAACAAATGCATGATTATAGACTTCAACTCTACCACTTTGGTACTAGCACGGCACAACGAGCTGCTCAGATTTTGAGTCCAGGTTAGAAGTTACTCATCATATTTATTGCATGTACAATGAGTTGGGTCTATTTTCTAACACATTATACATGCTTCATTACAGCGGATTGGTGGTTGGATCATGGAAGAACTTATGGATATGAAGACTGGCCTATGTAGCTATTCGGGTTTAAGCCAAACAACGTCTGCCACAGGGGTGTGAGAGAAACTGGAGCACATTTGGCTTGATCCACACAAAACAAAGAAACCGGTTGAATGCACGTCTTGAGAAGTTGGTATTTTGCCACTACAACATGAGATTGAAGCTTAAAAACCTCCAATTAATCAAGCAAGTTCAAGATAGAGAGAGATATACATCCTCGGGGCAACAACAAGCTGAAGCAACTCCATCGGAGACAATAGATATAGAAGAAGTTTTTGAGGAGGAAACATCCACTACATGCATGGGTAAATGCAAGCACTTCGGTTCAACCAGAGTTCGACCCGCATGATCGTGCATGGGCTGAAGGTAAATGACATTTACAATGTACATGCATCATTTATAAATTATTTATTTCTCATTTTAACATGTTTATGTCTCATTTAGGTGAGCTTGATGATGTGCTTTGCTTCCGGAGTTCGAAACTCCCCCAGCCCCTAAACGCCAAAAGAAGACAGTGGGTGCAAGAGGAAGGAGCACGAAACATGGCATTAGCATTGCAGACTTGGACACGATCGAGGAAGATATAGTGATGAAACACCGGAGCAAGCGATAATGTTCAATACCAAACTTCTAATGACTCGACATCGAAGACAAGTACTCCTAGTGAGGGATCCGATCATGGAGGAGATGTCCTAGTTGTCAGCAGTGTACCGCCACCGGCACCGCCACCCGACCCTATTGTATTCACCGGAGAGGAAGACTTCACCCATGCTACTCAAGATCAACATCATGGAGTAGGGAAGGGAGGGAAGCACAAACCTCAAGTCAAAAATATGCACGAAAGGGGAAGAAAGTGGCATCTCAATTGCAAGGGCAAGGGCAAGGGCAAGGCCAAGGAGCATCCGAAGATTCGGGATACAATCTCAACTCATTCGCATAGACGGAATTGGTTAATGAAGAAGAAGAAGATGCAAGAGGAGTGGGAGCGTCAAGAAAAGCTACGGATGGAGTTTGAGACCATGGAGCAAGCGTCAGATACATCATCTTATGCCCACTGAAGGATATTACCAAAGGCAGGGAGGCTACTTGGGATATCCTCAATACCCGGATGCATCATATTACACCGGAGGTGGAGCATATGCACAATCCATTGAGTCCGATTCACATTCACATGACTCATATGAGTCATATGGCTCATATCAAGTGCCTGAAATACCGGGCTACACACCTATCACTATCATATATGCGAACACGGATGCCTATAGTCAATATTGACTCAATATGAGGCATATTACCAACATTATATGTCTGGACAGATTATGTAAACCTTATGTCCACACAATATAATGTACGATTCCAATAAATACATTTTTTCATGTATTTCAGTTCATAAATACAATGTTCATATATTTCCTATTTTTTCATATTTTTTCTAATTTTTTTCAATTTTTTTAAGGGGGGCGATCCACCCCCCTTTTGCTTGGCCAGACCCGGTCGGGCTCGGCCTGGATCGGCCGAGCCGGGCTCGGGATCGCCGGTCGGATCGGTTTTGGGCCGACGATCCGATCCCGATCCCCGAGATTTTGAACCTTGCCTAGAAGATTATATATTTGAAGCATCATAAGGCATGGGGGGTGAGTTAAAGATATGCTTCTATGTTGTTATGCTCCATTGAGAAAATATGACAAAGTTATACTAAATGTTAATGGAACAAGCATAAGACAATATAGAAGCTACAAGATCATTTACACATAATGATTGGATTCTCGTACAAAGGCAATCGCAGTAGCACAAGGGTCCCATTATCGAAGGGTATAGGAAGGCCGACTCCACAGAGTCTTCAACAGAGGGCACTTTACAAAGGCTTCTTGTAGTTTTAGGGACATGACCTCCAAATCATAATGGAATAACTTTGATGTTTGACCAACCTTCAACTTCGGTTCTTGAGTTAAATAACGTACCAAAGGAGAACATACCGGAGAATGAACAGAAAAGGAAAGGATTACCTTATCATTGTAAATAGTTCACACAACCAGACAAGGCCTAAGACCAAAAAAGCAAGTGCTTGATCATCATAAAACTCAAACAAGAAGAATAGGATGCCAATCATTATCTGCATTATCAGAAACACTATCATTTAGCAAGGATACCAGGAACTGGAAGTATGAATTAACTGACGAAAGAAATTGAAAATGTTATTTGAGGATCTGTTGGAAGCAGCCGTATGAAGAAGGTTCACTCACTGGTACAAAAACAAGAGACTCAATAACATGTACAAAAATCAATTGGAATGTTGGAAGCTGATGCCGAGCATGATGTTGCAGTTGAACTGCGAGGAAAGAAAAAAGAATATCAATTTGCGGTGGATAAGCAAAATCAACTTATATGACTTGAACAAAATACTCCAAAATAGCAGAACTGACCAGTGAACTTCAGCATACGAGATTGTGTTTCTCTAAGGATAAAGGTAACAGACATTGTTGTGGTGAAGAAAACAAACAATGACATAATGAGCACGCTACATTTGGTCACGAAGTAATCTGCACCAGAGGAAGGGCCAAAAAAATCAGTTGTTAACAACAAGTACAGCTAATTAACTTGCCTGCCACAAGCTTAATGAGAAGTTGCCAAAAGAAGTGCAAGAAGCAAATTCCATCTTGCAAATATACAGACCTAGGCTAATGAATATGATAAAACTAAAGACTTTTTTGCATATATAGCCTTGTTAAGATGTAATTATGTGATAATCCGTCTGGCATTTGCACTTGCAAGTGTACACCTGATATGGATATAAAATGTCCTGACAGACCTTGCCATAACCAACCGTGACGGAAGTGAGGAATATGCTTCCAATATTCCTTTAGGATTTAGGGTTTAGGCAACAGTTCAAAAGCATGTAAGAGTCAACAGTGAACTTTTTTTTTTTCTCGCACTCTGCAAAAAGCTGCATGAGCTCCCTCTAGGTTCGGAAAGAGATTGATGAGGCGTGTTATAGATGGAGGCTGGTGATGATGTTCCAACTCACATCGATCTATAGTTGCATATTACAAAGTATGGGGTAAAAAGGAGAGTGTAAGGGAGAGAACAAATAGCTGGCTGGGTGAAGAAAAAAAGGAGGGGAGGAGATGCGGTGGTTTGAGGGGTAGAGGCAAAGCAGCCGTATGGGGGCATGCTCCGTATCACGGCAAGGCTCTGCTGGGAAGAGTCTACATTGGTGGCAGCCACCTCTTCGTCTTCTTCTTCCGCTGCTTGCTGGTCTTGTTGTCCTACCTGCACATCCAGCTCAAGGAGGTGGTGTGGTGGTCCTCATCAGAACCCCCCCCCCCTCCTCCAACCCTGCATGCAGCCCAAATCCATGGGAATGTCTGGCGACGCCCATTTCCAGTTCCAGAACCCCACTCTCTTCGGCATCATTCCCTCCCTTTCTCTATGCCAGCAATGGAGGGGGAGGGGAGACCCTCTCTCTCTCTGTCTCTCTCTCTCTCTCTCTGCACACATATATGCATGTATATACAATTATACATATGTATATCTGGAGCAAGGTTCACCGCATCGGGGAATCGGGGCGAATCGAGTTTTTCCTGACCCGCCACGATTCGCCAGAATCGGACCGATTCGCATGGGAATCAGTCCGATTCGATGGGAATCGGGCGAATCAGGTTTCTCCTTATTCGCATCGATTCTCCCGAATCGGACCGATTCGATCCGATGCGCCAAACCATGATCTGGAGTAACCAGCTGGTTAAAGAGAGGGCATTTTGTCCTAAAAAGGTTAAAAGTTATGTCGAATGGAATATTCCACAGAATGATGCCTTTTTGGAAGGAAATTAAGTACAGGGATTTTTTTTTGAACCCGAGACTTGAGTTACTTGTAATTCAATAAGATTATAGCGACTAATATGTGAACATCCCAAAATGCTAATATCAACTCTTCTCTAGTTCCTTTTCCCTCAAATTGACTCTCCAGCTCTCCTTTTACCATCCATTCTTCTCTCTTCTTTTCTTATTTTACCAGCAGATGTTATACATTAAACCAACACCACATCAGCATCATGAATGTTCATAATCTGGATAAGAGTTGGCCCTCATCAACAGAAATTTGACACAGTTTACTTAGACAAGCAACATACTACACATTCTTTTGACCCCCGTGGATTCCAAACTCACAGGTCTTCCGGGTTAGATATTGAGGAGACTGAATGAGGCTATAAGAAGCCCTCTGGCTTGGTACTTTTAAGGCATTTTACAAGCAACTTTGGTAATAAATAGTCTATGGAAGTTCTTAATGACAATATATTGCGAGCAAAAGAAAATTGCAAACTAGAACCATTAAAGGAGTGACAACGTATATTGAAGGTTTCATCTAGGTCTAGGAAATAGAAATCCATTCACTATTTTTTTTTTTGCAATGAGAAATCTATTTACTAACCACCAAATCTTGCTGGACCATCTGACGATTCAAGCCCATAATTGAGATCATAAACATCCTCTGTTTGAAAGTTGAAAAGATAACCTGCAAGATTCAGCATGCAGTTTAATTATTTTTTGGAATTAAAAAAAACATTGAAATTTAATATGTTTCAGTAATCTCGCATTCTGTTTCTAATCCCATAATCAAGTCAGTGACTTGACCGGTGATAAGAGCTAGGATATAACCTACTGAAAAAAAAATGATAATAGCTAAAACAACCACATTTCTACGAACCTCTCTCCATCATTCCAACACTTCTTTTCAAGAGCACTATTTCACTCTTCCATGTATGGTGCCAGATAATATAATCACCTTTATTTAGTTGTCACTCGCTAGGCGTTAGTGAAAGAACAGCCTACATAAATGACTGTCCAGGAAAGTGAAGACTGCATTGCTTCATATAAAGCAATGATCATCACAAGACGGCCTTGATTTCAGCTTTTTTTTTCTCCCTTTTCTAATGAAGGGAAAATGGAATTAGATTATTGCTTGATTCCAGATGAATCATATATTGGCAGTCAAAAGAATAATGTTTAGCTTTCTTGGCAATTTGATAAATAATCAATCAGTAGTTAGATTTATTCTTTTTTTGAAATGTAGTAGTTAGATTTATTCAGAAGTGCAATGTGAGAAACAATGATGAGAAGTTGTAAACACGTACTTCTTCTTGAGTAACAGTCACCCCCATTTAACAACATAAAACCTAATTTTGCAGGTCATTAAAATGTTAACTAATATGTGACATTTAAAATAAAATTAGCAAATCGGAAATATATATGTATCTATATATCAATACATAAGAGGAAAATAAAAAAGGGTATAAAAGTAACTTGTGCTGTCTTGCCATTGCTTTCCATGTGTGCATCGCAGAAGTGTCCTTCATGCAAGAGTATTCCCATGGAGAGAACAACGTGTTGCTACTTTGGTTCTATTATATGGATTTTCCAGCTTTTTTAAAATTGAATGTTACTTTGCCTTTCTCTTTAGCACTAAGCTACTGGATGCAGCTTATCGCATACAAGGAGATTTGGCATGTTTCTCAGTATTCAGCTATATATGTAAGCATTCATCAAATTGTAGGAGTTCGTTACCATCTCACTGCTTAAGATTTAAGTGTCTACCTAAAATGAACACAACCTCACTAATCACTAAACTTAAGGCATAACTCATTTGAGTATTAGAAAATCTATACACCAGATTCAAGATATAAGTAACTAAGATTTATAAGGAGACGAGGAAGGGAATTTGATGAACACACTCCAAAAAAGCAATAAGAATTACACTTAAAGACAGAAGGTCAGCATGGTAAGATAATCTCTCACCTGGACCAGGAGAGCTCAACAAACTGTTCATCAAAATTGTATCATAACCAATGAAACTGCTGATAAGCAGCTGCTGCCACCTGGAAAATGAGAAGAAAAATTGTTGGTTCTTAGAACAAGAACTCAAGATGCCAGTAAATATTTCTCATAGTCTTCCTGGGATCTTATCACTAAATGAACGCCTTCAAATCAAACATCTTTGTTAACCCAGTTACCTGTTCCATCCCTTCATTATAACCACAAAGTTAACAATATGCAGTACTTCACGCTGATCAATAACCAAAAGCATCCTTGCCAAATCTCAAGCTGAATAACAGTCCATTATGAAAACAAAATGTATGATCTGACCTATTTCCAAAGCATGGATGCTGAGCTGAAATGCTGATGTTAATAGTGCGTATGTTATGTCGCGCTTTAGCTCCATCAGGAAGCAAGAAGTAGCCCTACAAATTCCTCATTGTATGAATTTGTTCTCCACCATAGGTGAATACTAAGTACAAAGAGAACCTAGACTTTAACTCAATTACCTTTTCAGTAGTATAAAGGTAAGTTGGTCCAAATGCTTGGCTCTTTTTCTCCAGCCACCGTACTGTAAGAGGCACCATAGCCATCATAAGAACTACAAACTGAAAAATAAGTAATGCCAACCACAGTTGCAAGAAAAGATTCAGAATACAAGACCTATCTTCTTGCAGCCCTAAGTCTTGAATGCCAATATTGATAAACAAAAGGGTTTGCTGCATAGATATCACTCTTAGATGAAAAATGGCAAATGTGCCATTGTTGCTAAAATATTGTCAAAAGCAAGGTTCAAAAACCCGGGGATCGGGATCGGATCGGTCGGCCCAAAACCGATCCGACCGGCGATCCCAACCCCGGCTCGGCCGAGCCGGGCCGAGCCAGGGGTGGGTGGATCGGCCCATTATACAGGTGTATATCTTATACAGGCTGAGTTCAGGCCGAGTCGACTGCGATTTCAGGTCTTATTTACCTTAATATCATTTAAGTAAATGAAATTTGTAGTTTCATTTACTTAAGATATTACATGTAAATAAAGAAGTATCCCCCATTTGAATCCAATAAAAATATCAAAAAAATCATATCTCTTACCAATAAAAAGTCAACTCTCCTACCAAAGAAGAAAATCGTGATTTCGATGATTTTAGCGAAATGCTAACTTTTTAATCTCTCATAATTTAGCATATCTAAAAATTTGATAATTCAAATAAACCATATGGAACACTAAAAATCCAAAGTCCGGTAAAAAAAATCAAACGTGCATATGACTTCTCCAAGGGAGCCACTCTCCTACTGACAACACTTAGTCTGCTTGAGACCTCTCAGGATTTGGTCAAACTTAAACTATCATCACTCAAAGTCATGAGAATTGTCACTTTCTAATTTTTTTCAATTAAAAAGTGAAAAATCTCATGAGTTTAGATGATGATAGCTTAGGTTTGACCAGATCCTGAGAGGTCTCAAGCAAACTAAGTGTTGTTAGTAGGAGAGGGGCTCCCTTGGAGAAGTCATATGCACGTTTGATTTTTTTACCGGACTTTAGATTTTTAGTGTTCTATATGGTTTATTTGAATTATCAATTTTTAGATAGGCTAAATTATGAGAGATTAGAAAGTTAGCATTTCGCTAAAATCAACGAAATCGCGATTTTCTTCTTCGGTAGGAGAGTTGACTTTTTATTGGTAAGAGATATGATTTTTTTGATATTTTTATTGGATTCAAATGGGGGGTACTTCCTTATTTACATGTAATATCTTAAGTAAATGAAACTACAAATAATAACATTTACTTAAATGATATTCAGGTAAATAAGGCCTGAAATCGCAGTGGACTCAGCCTGGGATTGGCCTGACTCAGTCCATAACAAGGTTGAACAGGATCGGCCCGGCTCGGGCCGATCCGCGTGCAAGGACCGGCTAGGTTACCCCGGCTCGGATCGGGAGGCCCAAAACCGAGCCGACTCGGCCGATCCGATCCCGATCCGGCCGAGTTTTTGAACCATGGTCAAAAGTGCCATCGTACAACTCAGATGTTGCAAAAGTGCCAATGTAGTTAAATTCTGTAAAAAAAAAAAAAGGAATGTTCTTATTTGATTCTATTATTCCCATTAATTTAGTATATTTTGACAAAAAAAAAATACCCTTCTCTCTCCGGTTGCCCTCGTCCCCCACTCTCTCTTCTTCCTCTACAAATTTATACATACTGCTCTTCTTCCCATCAGTAGTAGCTGCCCCATGATGGGAGGTGAAGGAATCCTGGATCCGTTGGACACCCCAGGCTAGAGCCACCATCAGATGTGAAGCACCGCCAGGGCAGCCACTGCCACCTATGGCAAATGGGCTCCACCTTCAGCCATTGATGCCGCCACCTGATTCCTCTTGATGCAGCCCTATCAGAAGCTGCTGCTGAGCCAGGTACCTCCTCTGATCCTATGCCCTCACCACGGTGGCATGGCAGTCACACAGAAATGACTGTTCATGATATAAAAGCTAGTGGTCAGATTTTCAGACTTCTGGCCCGATCCCATCCCCACCTCATCCCTATTCACAAGAAGATGGTGGTGGATAAACAATGAAAAGTGTAGGCCAATGTATCCCTATTCACAAGAAGATGGTGGTGGATAAACAATGAAAAACAATAAAAAGTGTAGGCCAATGTTAAACATACGGAGGCCTCTATGATTAGTATATACAATGTATGTGCAGCTTTATCGGCAATAGCTTTAGACCATTTATGTACAAGCATTCGCCCTGGTGGAAGCTAACACCTCAGATTTCTGTATAGATCATCCTGGTCAAGCGCTGAGGACCTCACGGCCAGCATGGGCGATTCTGGTGGCAAAGCACCTCCCCAACCATCCCTCCCCCTAGGCTGCCCACGTGGAGGACCCCCTTCCCACCATCCCGGACCCTTCTCTTCGGCTGGGCAGCATCTCCCACCACACTTGTGCAGAGGCCAACCCTTACCCCCCAGTATCACCCCCACCCCCTTCCTTGGCCAGGGTCTCCCCTTGCAAAACCCAACTGCCTCCGCTGGTCTCACCCCCCCCTTTCTTTCTCAACTTTCATAAGTTAATGTAAACCATGGTTAGATAGGTGTGAAGTAATGTTACATAATGACAGTGGCATATTCAACATTTCTCATTTATCAATGGTATTTTTGACAATATTTTAACAAGAATGGCACATTTGCCAAATTTCGTGTAAGAATGGTTTCTATGCAAAATCCCCTAACAGAATGCAAACGCCATTGCATAGTATCAGTTTCATCCAAGGCAGAATTGAGAATCAGGCTTGGATTGACTGGCCAAGATTGATCATTATTGGCCTCAATGCACAACATGCCTCCAATTCGGGTCAATCCAATTCCTTTAAGGTGTTCCAGTGTTTGCTTTGATATCTGTGAGTTTTTCTGCAACATTATCACTCTAATTTCTGCTTCCTGTGGACCCCCTTTCCTCTTTTGCAAATAAAATGGTATGCCATCTCTTGTGAGGTCTGCGATATCTCTGAGAGCTTTGTCTCTCCCAGGTTCCTGAGAATAAACTATCCCAAGATCAAGAATAAGAGGATGATGGAGTAGGAAGAGTAGGGGGCAGAGTAGGATAAAGGACAAGAGAGAGAAAAGAAGGAAAAGAGGAGAAGGACAAAAAGAAGAGAAGGAGTGGAGGGTGATAGAGTAGGTGCTTAAACATGTTGAGATAGCATTGAAATCTGAGAAAGCAATTCTGATATATGTAAACATGTTTTTGCACTGTTCGTGTAGTATTGTGTTAATTGAGTCAGATTGAACTGCTAATTGGCATTTTCCAAGCAGTAAGAATTATTATGATAGTTGGATCCTACTCCCCAATGTCTCTGGAATCTCTTCCCTTCAGCCTTCCAAGACAATCTCAAGATTACAACGTTCCATGGCAGATAACTTTCCCTTTTGTAGGGGAAATGTGGAGGTATGGAGCAGAGGAGGATGAGAGATGAGAAGGCAAATAAAGGAGGCAGCAGCAGGAGGTGACAGTACCAGGCAAGTAGTTTCCCCATTTTTTAATTTAAAAGGTTCAGTGAGAAAGGAGGGGAGGGATGAGACCAGTTAGGTGGGCAGGATCAGCCAATCCACCATAATCCCAGGCCAACTGGCCAATCTGGTAAGTCCCTATAGAGATTCAGGGGTCGTTATCTTAGGATTGAGTCAGATGGGCAGAAGGATTAGGCCAATCTGTTCTACTTTCCTTGATTTTGCCAACACATAAATGATGAAATGTCCTAGTTTTTAACGTGCCAAAGTCAAATGGTAATTGAAGTTTGAAATGCCAAGGATCACTTATTTCAACAATCTAATGTAGAAATAAACTGTACAACCAAACTGCAAATAGGAATACTGAGGGAAAAGAAAGTTTGACAGCAACTAAATGCTGATGAAATATAAGAATCACCTATAAATAATTTCACATGTTCCAAGTGAAACATTTGAAAAACCTTTCGAACATCTGTAAACAAATTCCATCCTGCTGCATCCTGCAGTTCATGGTTTGGCACTCAGAAAAGGAAGTGTACTGAGTTCAGAGAAAAAGAGGGAAGTAAAAGTTCTACATTGTAAGCCAAATTAACTAAGCATTAAGCAACAAGCCTCTGAATGTGATTCAAAAGCAATCTTAAACATGGGGCTGCATCCTGCAGTTCATGGTTTGGTACTCAGAAAAAGGAGGTGTACTGAGTTCAGAGAAAGAGAGGAAAGTACAACTCCTACTATAATTGAAAGCCAAATTAACAAAGCATTAAGCGACAAGTTTCTGAATGTGATTCAAAAGCAATCTTAAAAAAGGCAGTTTAAAATTATTATCAAATCATGATATGAAATATTATTTTGCTTCATAAAAGAAAGTTCTTTTGAACCTGGGTCTCTATAACCTTGTGACTTGTGGAAAAGTTCATGTACCTTTCATTTTTAGAGATTAATCCTTGACTTCATAATTACTAGTATTACACATGTCATGAACAGCTGTTCAAACAGAAGGAACATTCTCAAAATACTCCCTTAAACACCATTACACAAATTCATGAGTAAAAAATGGTTTTAACAATTTGTTGGGGATTCAAGAGAGAGGGGATGGAGGGCAAGAAAGAGGACAGAGGGGGAAGGGGTAGGAAGAGGGAGAGGTAGAGAGAAACTGAGGTGCACTGTCCCTCTGTCAGTCATGAGTGCTCAGAAAGGTGCTTGGGTGCAGCCTGGCCACATTCTAGTTAGACCTTCAAACTAAAAGATCAAATACTCTGCAGAATGCCTGTGTTTTCAAACATGCAAGCTGCCAATATATGTGCTCCTTGATGAAGAACCATCCGATTATGTAAGTTGCATGATCAGATTGTGCTGCATAATGCAGCATGGTTTGCGGAATCCCCCGATCCAGATCGGAATCGGCTATGGCCGATCCGATTCTGCTCCAAATGGGCCGATCCCGTTGTGGACTAGGTCAGATCGGCAGAGATCGGATCAGATCGCGGATCCAATCCCGATTCATGGCGATCCAGACCCAATTAGCCCGATCCGGCCTGATATGGGCCGGATCCGGCAACTTAATAGCAGTGTACAACAAAGCTTGGTGTGTACAGTGATCAATCCATGAAATATGCCGCAACCAGATTAAGTCCAGATTACTTAAATGACTTAATCACAGAATATTACCTCTGTTAACAATGACTCTAACTATTATTAATTTCATTTTGCCTTATTTTTTGAACAGCTGAATGGTTGATTTAAATCAACTACAAAACGGCTGGCATGAACCCGTTGGCCTACATTGCAGTGAGGGTGATCGATCAGACAACTTCTGCCAGCCAATGTGAGAGAAATCAGAGCACATTTAGTCTGATCCACACGAAGGTCAGAAACAGACTAGGTGTCAGTAGGCTGGATAAGTTGTCTATTGCCACAATAATATGCGGCTCAAGATCAAACAGATCAGGGACAGACAGAAATTGGAAAATGAGAGGTTGTCTTCATTAATGGGTAGACAAATTGGTAGATCTGCATCTCCAGAGATAGATGTAGATGAACTGCTAAATGAGGACCATCCTTTACATGATTGGGTTGAAACAAGACCAGAGAGAGATGTCCCAGAGTTTGATCCCCAGGATAGGAGTTGGGCAAAAGGAGAGCTAGATGACATAGTGGCTCGAGATCCAGAGCTTCACACTTTAGATCATCCGTCACTAGCACTTGAGCCTGCTAGACACTCGGATTGCCAGAAACACCCAGATTAGGTGGTTCTCAGCCACCACTCAGCAAGTCAACCTCCCACGTCTACAAAAGAAAGGACAAGAACCAAGAAAAGGAAAAACAACAAAGAAAGTCCAAAGGCAAGAAGAAAGTGGAGGAATCCAACCCAGTTGGACTCACAGAGGAGACAGTTTGACACTCCAGTCTTGCCGCCACACTTGGCCAAGGAGTACAAGGCAGAAAAAGAACGCCGCCGCCGCCGCCGCCGGCTGGTCAAGAAAGGAGAATTAGAAAGAAGCCGCAGAGGTCAAAGGACAGCTGGCAGTGATGACTACACCCAGGACCCTGACGATGATGATGATGGTGCTACAGCTGCTGGAACTACAAGAGGTTATGTGGTTGGAGATGTCAACGCAGGAACAAGATATGAATAGGATGACTACTACCAACCTGGCACTCAGTATGAAGACCAACAACAAACATTAAAGCAAGGTCAACATGGGGGATATGAAGGGCAGCAAAGAGGCACGGGCATAGCTGGCTATGACTAGGGATATGGGTCTCCCTTTTTTTTCCAACACCCCTCCCCCACATTGCTCTATTCAGACCTTAATAAAAATGGTGAGAAAAGTGGACATTCATATTCTGAGGTCCAGTCTGGACAGCAATACACTAGAGAAAGAGGCTCTGACTTCAGCTTCCCTGTTGCAAGTTCTCAACGTCTGGAGAGAGTTCAATCCAATTAAACATTCCAAGAGGAATCTCTAGAGGCTTCAATGACTTGGCTAACTCTATATTTGGCTATGCACAAACTGACTAAGGAGCACCTTTTCAATTTTATCAGCTTGAGGATGAAGGATCCCGCCATGGACAACCTTGAAGGCTTCAATCAGGTTATCTAGTTCACTTTATGTTAATAAAATGTTTTCATATCATGTTAAGCATTGTATGATGTTAAATACAGTGTTTAATGAATGTAGTTGTGCATTTTCAGGTTAAATGTCTGTTCAAGTTATAAGGTAGCATGTTTGATCAAATTTTACACCAACTAAATGCATACAATGTTTGTATTTTTCTGATTTTTCCTGTTTCTGATTTTTTTTTCTTCTGGCCGATCCAGGATCAGTCGAGTGAGAATCGGCCGGATCGAATCGGCCCGGATCGGAATCGAACCAGTCCAATCTGGGTGACCAATCTGGTTGGCCCTCCATGTAAGGCAGCAGGCGACACCAAAAACAGAGTGCAATAGATCCAACCGTGCCTCTCTGGCCACTTCCACCATAGCGCCCCTTTCACAAAGGGACAAAGTGATCTGGAGGCTCTTCATTAATCCGTCCATCTGTCTGTCTATGAAGAAAAGAAATACCATTATGTGGCCAGGCCCCTTTATGCAGCATGCCTGAATAGTAGCTCCACCATCTGATCAAGATCAGTGCTAAACACCATAGATGTCTTACAAAAAAAAATGTAGATTCCAGCAAAACAAAATGAAAATAAATTCAAGCACAGTCATGAAGGCCTGCAGTGTTTAAAAGGTATGAAGAAGAGGAAAGCACTTAACAACCAGTGTCTTGTCAAACCAGTCAAAGAACACCCCTTTCAGCTGGCCAAAGCTCCCTTGGAGGAGCACCAATTGGCCTCTCTCCTCCACTGCTTGATTGGTCGGAGTATGAGGACAAAGAAGAGGGGGAATGCGTGGCCACAGCATGTCCAAGTTCCACCAGTGCCATAAAGAGCAGGCCGCCTCATTCATCTGCCTCTTTTAAATCCCTACTGGTGCATGACATTGGTGGCACTCCAAAGAGTGAATGTCAGCAAGTCCCCCCATAGCTTGCCTATTCCAAATCCACATCGGTGTCTGGTGCATGACACTGGCGGGTTCAAAATAAGGAAACTCTTGGGCGCCATCTCACTGTTTGCCTATTTCAAATTCCCAACGGTGCATGACACAGGTGGGATTCAAAATAAGGAAATTTTTGGCTGCCCCATCACTGCTTGCCTATTTTAAATCTCCACCGGTACATGACACAGGTGGGATTCAAAATGAAGTAATAAGTAGGTCGCCCCCATCTCATCTCTTGCCTATTTTGATCCTCACTGGTGCATGACACCAGTGAGGATTCAAAACAGGTAATGAACTGGCCTAGCAGGGAAGAACAAAAGGGGAAAAGAAATCCACACCGATGCATGACATCGGTGAGGCTTCAAAAAGGGTAATGAACAAGCCCAATAGGGAAGAGCAAGGGGTGGAAAGAAAAACCACACCGGTGCATCTCACCAGTGGGTTTCTAGACAAGGCAAGGAAGGACTGGCATAGCCTCCCCCATGCTGCCCCCTCTCCCTCTATGAAAAGAGGGCTGCGCCCTGGCGGTGGGGCATCCAGACTTGCAAAAAAAAGCATTCAGACCTGCAAAGAGGAGACCTCTAGGAGCTATTCAGAGCTAAGGAGGAAGGACATCTAGAGTTGAGAAGGAAAGGGTTACAAAGCTGAGAAGAAGCAACTAAGAGGTGAGGAAGATCACCTAAAGAGCAGGCTGCCCTGCTTTCCCAATTTTAAGTCTCACCGGTGCTTGCCACCAGTAAGATTACAAAGAAGGGAGGGGCAACCTGTGTACTTAATTACAAAAAAAAAAAAGGAAAAAATCCTCACCAATACGACACTGCTGAGGCTTTAAGAAAGGGAAAGAAAAGGGGTTAACAGGGAGTGAAACCCACCAGTGCATCTGACCGGTGGGGTCCAAAAGGGAGTAGATGGGGCTGCCTATGGCTGCTCCTCCACCTCTATATAAAGAGGACCTCTTTTCCCTGGCAAACACATTAAGAAATCAAGTGAAGAAGCTACAAGGCAAAAGGCAGGGAGACAGTGAGCATACTACATCAAGCAAGGGAGGAAACAGAAGATGAAGAAGAAGAAGGGAAATACAAAAAGGAAACTCAGGCTAGTATCTGAAAGAGGAAGAAGAAGAGAAAAAAAAGACAGAAGTCTAAGCCAAAAAGGGGATGAGGTTCAGCCCGGTGGTACCACCCTGAATGTCTGATCCGGCACAAGGAAGGCAAGGGAGGTTTTAAAATTGCGGCAAAACTCATGCAAATTAATTATTAAGCAAGACCCTCTCAAGTTGCATATTTTATTTAAGTTTTGATGTCATTTGATTTGTGTGACATATCAAAAATGGGGAATTTTAACCTTGTGGATATGTAATCACAAGGATACCCTAATTTTTAGGGACATTGCAATTATACTCAAACTTTCTGGATACTTGCAATAATACCCAGACCTTTTGGTTAATTGCAGATATGCTCAAATTGATAACTAATTACTCTTTTTCAATATGCAATTGCACCAATTATTCCTCCAAAGAGCAGTCTACACATATTAAACGGGGTATGTTAATAGGGAAATAACAAAAAACAATAATATGATAAGGGCTAATTAAGCAAGGTATATTATTCAAATATCCGGAGAAATGGAGGTGCAAGCATACACATAGATGATGAATAAACAAACAAGTAAATAGGCAATGGCCATACAATTAAATATGTTTTTTTAAGAAACTCCCTTTTTTAATTCCTTTGCTAATTGGTCGGATCATGGGCATCATGTGGCGGTTAATTAGGGGTAATTAATTATGCAATCGATGTAATTAACATCAACTTGCATTGATGAGGAGAGGCAAAGGACACAAACATACATCAGTAGGCCTGGTCCAAAAACACGACAACTATAAGTAAGAAAACAAATTTGTGAGAGAATTCATATGAAGAGATTTTCTTTTTCTCACAAAAACAATCAGACAGCTGGATTTGCTCCCATCCAAAGATCAGCGTTGTTTGAATAGGGGCCAGTGCACTTTGGCAGGACCAAGTCCCATGTGAGTATGCATCAGGTGCCATCCAACAGCACAACTAGGCAAACTGGGATGGAGAAGCAGAACCATGCAGGGGCAGCTGCTGCTGAACTGCAGTGCCCTCTACACCATTATACGCTGCAATAGGTAATACAAGATGTAGAGTGGGGCTGTGAAATTGGCATAGTTCCCTACAGGTCTCACTGCTACTTCCCCTTTCTTGTTTCCCTTTTTTTTAATCTTTTTGCCCCAACCATGAACCTTAACCAATGGATCTTGCAACCGTTCAGCCAGGCTGCATTAGGGAAGGGGTGTTCACGGTTCAATTCAGTTTAGTTTGAACTGAATGAGACCAAATTGACCCACAAACCAAACTCAAAAGGTACAAACCAAGGTCCACAATTTCTTATAATATATATGAATTTATTGATATATATAAACCAAAAATAAAATAAACATATTTATATTTGTGTTTATACACAGATGAATGTAACTAATTTTATAAATATTTATAATACATACATTACATGTAGCATTAATAGAAAATGTTTGTGATGATTTTGGTTTATCAAGTTTGGTTCAGGAATTGTAAAACCAAACTGAACCAAATCACTCAGTTTGGTCTGGCTCTTTTCAAAATTAAGAGCGTGCACTAGAGGGCCTGGCCATATAGTTGCCTTTTTCTCTCTCTCTCTCTTATTCACTCTGGCATGACATGCTGCATAACAGCAATGCCCATCTGCCTAGGGACAATCTTGTTTTTCTAAAAGAAGGGGGGGAAAGGTGCAAGTGCCTACTACAGCATTTGTTTAAGGCAGCAGATATTGCCGGGCCAAAAAGAGCCCCCGTCATCCCCTCCTGCTTCTTTCTATTCAGTCCCCACCCAAGGCCACAAAGTTCCAAGAAAGGACATTTCCATGTGGTGGAACCTTATAAGGAAATACGAGGTTTTCATAAAGCTGAGCTCGAGTCCCCATGAATCACAGCTGCATCACATGGTAGCTCAGCTGTCCACTGAAGATAAAACAACCAAATTCATCCCAAAAAAAAGAACTGCAGCATTGTGCTTCGAAGTGTAGAGTAGGTGAAACCACAAGACAATGGAGGCAAGTGGCCACCCACCCAACAGTACCATCAGCACACGGGTGGGATCTCGACCAGAGAGGGGAAATTTGCCTAGCCAGCCTGGCTCCTGCATGCATGCAAGTTTGAAATTGGCTTTTGAAAAAAATCGCCATCTGAACTTCATTGGATTGCTGAGCTACCATGTGACCTCCCCGCATGCAGAAGGCATGTCACATTGTAGCATTTCTCCATTATATATATATATATATATATATATATATATATATATATATATATATATAATATATATATATACACATATGTAGGAAGGCCTGGCTACATGGCACCACAGCTATCCCCTTTCTTTTCAGGTGCCCTGCCCACGTAATGGCTTTAAAATCTCCCAAACGATCACCAAAAGCAGTCAAAAAACACAACTAGTGAACTGGGCCAGGAAAACTCTAGGAACATTGACTTGCGAAATACTTCCCTCCACTGTGTACCATCAACATATCACAGCTGTTTGCCCCACATGAGTACAAAAGTAAACACTCCCCCGCTGGTTGCCTTTTCCAAGTGATAGCTCTTGTGCTAGCCAGAAAGATCAATGTTATAATGGGGGAGTCAGAAAACCCTTATTGTATAACATGCCAAACTGGGTCAGGAAAAATTCTAGATGCATTGGCTTGAAACCACATGTCCAATGACACAACAGGTTGTAGGTTGGATTTGAAGACATAACCTCTTTTTCCTGGGCAAACGATTATGGCTACCCGATGCCAACCATGTTTGAGCTTAAAAGAGTTAACAATGATTGATAGGTAACAATAATTCAATAAGTTTTAAGGGACAAAGCCAAAGAAACAAAAAAAGGAATGCATATCCTCTGCAAGACAAGTTACAAAATCCTAAGTGTTATTATAAAGCATACACGGTAGACACGAAAGATAAACCAGCATCAAAAAAGGCACTTCTAGTAAAGGTTCTCACCCATAACCAACTAGCACTCCCTGCAAACTGCTTCACATTTCCCCAGAAAGATGAAAGATGCATAGGCCACTTACTGAAGCCATGAATAGTTGCTTTAACTGATTCCCTAGCAGATAAAAAAGACATTGTATCTTGTGTCCCCGTCTCTGCATCTGAATTAAAATCTGTTTCACCAGAAAGTCTCTTAAGGTCACTACTTTCAGCTAGATGATCCACCTGAGGTTCTATAACCTCTTTATCATTCTTCCAAGCTTTCAAAACCAGTTTTCTTCTAGAGCCTGGAGACGTCCAGGAAGACCACAATTTGGTTGCTGAAAATGTAAAACCATCTGCATTCCCATCTGGAATCACTAAATTCTCATTTGTGATTCCCTCCTTTTGCATATCCATCATTTTCTGATACACTGCATTCTGAGACCAAAGCCCAAAACCAGTAATCTGCACAAAGAAAAAAAAATCCAGTTCCATATATTAGAAAAAACAAAAAATATATATACATATGAAACAGAAAGTTGTTGTATTATCCTCACACAACAGAAGACCAACAAGCTAACATTTTGGAAAAGATTAAAAAGAAGAAAAGAAAAACTTCACAAATTAAGAAGGCAATAGTTTTGTATAGATAGAGTGGAATAAGATGACAAGAACAGGGATAATAAGCACCAGTAGACATCAAAAGATAAGAACTTCTCAAAGCACATCATACAGTAGAGTACCTTAATTTGAACAAGCTGGGATCCGGCAATTTCAGCCCGAAAAAGCTCGCTTGAACATCCGGGCTTCACAGAAAAAAATAAAATATATGAGAACTTGGCATGGAAAGCATATGTTAAGGTCAATAAGACACATTCAAAGCCACATAACTTAGAAGGATTCTAATTCTATTGCAGATAAGTAATGTGAAAAATCTACATAGTACTGGAGATGCCAACATTAAAAAGCCTATCAACAAATAAATCAGAAAAGGAACATTATGATACTAAACACTTGTATTCATGGACCTGTCACTGTTTTACAATGAAGGTGACCTGGTGATATGAATCTCCTGCCACTGCAGAGTCTCAGGGCAACTATATCCAGGGCTTGCCCTTGCTTTTTACAAAGAAAGAGAATATCTTCAAGCATTGTTTTTCAATAGAAGAAACTTGCAAATAGAAAACAAAGTTGCATATCCAATAGCAAGTCGGCTCAGTAATAATCTAAAATTTTAGAAAGCAGCCTTCATGCTATGACATTCCCCCCAATGCATGATCCAGGAGGGTACACAGCTTCATCCCTACTTGATGCAGGGAAACGACCTAAGGGGCAAAGAATTGCATCACTGGCATAGGGGTCCAGCACCCTGGCCAGCAGCATGCCTCAAACTTGCTGACCTCCAGCTGCAAACTGATTGGTGATGATCTGAAAAGGGAGAGTAGTGAGAAGATAGTGGGAGGTGGCACTCCCTGGGTGCTTGACCTGCCAGTTGATACTGATCAAGTTGAAGAGTTAAAACAATGGAAGGGGTGATGGATGGGATGTGATCATTAAACAATGGAGAAGTAAAGGGAAGAGAGAAGGTGCTGTGATGGTGGTGAGATGGGCGTGAAGAGAAATTACATATATACCACTAGAAAATACCATATTCTATTGTATATCTATATGTTGCCAACCCCCTCAAGGTATTTCTCTCTCTCTCTCTCTCTGGTGCTACAGGGGGAGATACTCCTCTAGCATCCCTCCCCCACCCCAATCTCTCTCTCTCTCTCTCTCTCTCTCTCTCTCTCTGAATACATGTGTCTCTCTCCCCCCTCCATACATCTATCTCTATCTTTCCCATCAGATAGTTGTAGGGTACGGGTATTTTAGTCCATTTAAACATAATTGACAAGTCCATCACATTCATAGCAGAACATTCCTCAGATTCTAAGTCTTCTTAACCAAGGGATATAACATATGAGTTTTCATAACATATGGGTCATATATGACAAGGAGAATATAATAGGGGTATACAATAGAATACAATATTTTCCATGGGCTAACCCAACCATAATTATGCCAACCTAATGGAAGCAAATGGCAGGGACAAATTTAATGTAATAAGGTAGGTACAGGGTTGTCAGACCTAGGAGTTATCTTCAAACTAAGTTTGGGGTTTACCAAAAAGTCAGGGAAGTAATCCCCTTAGGCAATGACTCCAATGCCACAAAAAGGAACTTGGAAGACACCAAGTAGACCCCAGCTGCAACGTTGGATGCCACATAATCAAGGGGATAAAGAAGTAGGGTGGACCCCCCCCCCCCTCCTTTTCTTATTTGTAGGGGGGAAAATGGGAGGGAAGAAAGAAGGGTGGTTCCATCCTCACCAGTTCATGTAGCCAATGATGGTGGGGAAGTGCGCCCCACCCCCCATCCCATGGAGCTGGTGAGGGTGATGGGCCCCTTCCCCCCTCCCCACCAGCCCATGCAGCCAGTGAGTGGGATGGTAGGCTTCACCCCTTTCCTCAATGGCCCATGCATCGGGTCAGGTGAGGGTGGGGTGGCACCGTTGCATGCCCCACCCTCCATCATGAGCCGGTGAGGATAATCCATTCACCACTGGCCCCTCCTCAGCCTCACCGGCTAGCTCTTGCTGGGAGCCTACAAAATCGGGGGCTCTCCCCCTCATTTGGAGGCATGAAGCAACATGCACCAGGAAGCAACATGCAGCAAGGAGGGAGAGGTGGCAACAAGAGAGAAAAGGCTGAGGAAAAAGCAAAGGAAAAAGAGCCCCCAAAAAAGCAAGAAAGGGAACATCAGAGCAAAAAAGGACAAGAAGAAGGAGAGCAAGCAACCAAGAATTCCTTTGAAGATCTTGAAAGCAAGGAAGAAGTCCAAGAGAAGTTCAAGTCCTCCTGAAGACAAATCCTGGAATATCAACTCTTCTTGTTAAGAAAACCCATGTGGTTCATGTTGTTTATGTCTTTGTCCATGTAAAGACACGTAAAAGTACGCACATGAAGAGACGGAAGAAGGAACTGAAGGGGTCCGAAAGCGTAATGACAGTCTCAATGGAGGGACATAAGAAGGCTTCCCCTATGGAGTAGGGGAAGGAACAAAATACGACTCAGACTCACAAAAGGACACATTCTTAAGGGCAATCTTCTTCCCAGTAACGGGATCAAAGCATTTGTATCCCTTTTGGGTAGAAGAATAGCCCAAGAAGACACCTTTCGTGGCATGGGGGTCAAGTTTGGTGTGTCCTGGTTGGAGACAATGAATAAAACAAAGACAACCAAACACTCTAGGAGGAAGATGAAACAAGGGCCGGCGAAGCCATGTATCCAATAACTCAGGATGGTATCCGATTGATAATATAAGCAGCAGTAAGGACGGCCCCTTCACAGAACCTCTTAGGGAGGTGACACTGAAAAAGAAGTGCACGGACAGTTTCCAATAAATGTCGTATCTTTAGCTCAACAACGCCATTTTGCTATGGGGTATAAACATATGCAGATTTTTCTCAAAAAAATTTATTTTGCATTATCAGAGCGAAAGATCTTCACCTTTTTGCCAAACTGATTTTCAACCATTTTATAGAACACCTTAACCACCCGTAGAACTTCAGCCCTAGTCCACATCATATACATCCAGGATCAACGTGTGTAGTCATCAATAAAGCTCACAAAATAGTGATGACCATCCAGAGAAGGAACAGGGGATGGACCCCAGACATCAAAATGTACATCAAAATGAATAAGATCAAAAACATTTGAACTTTTATTAATGGAAATCGGGAATTGAGTGCGGCAATGTTTTGTCATATGACATACAGGACACTGGCGTGACTCAAATTTTATTTAACTTTTATGCAACATTCTTAAAAACCTAAAAGATAGATGGCTCAACTGGGAATGCCAAAAGAGAATCTCCCGAAGCTGTGATGATGAACAATCACTAATGGTAGAATGAAGAGCTGCTTCTCCACTAGGTGCGAAGTAGTAGAGACCACCAGCCTCATGTCTAATCCCAATCAGACGTTGAGTTTGTAAGTCCTAAAAGATACAATGATCAGGGAAAAAAGTTATTGAGCAATTTAGATGATGAGTAAGACTACTAACAAAAAGAAGGTTCATGGAAGGGAAGGAACATGAAGTGCAGAGGACAAGACAAGGTGACGATTCGGAGGAATGTTGCCGCAACCAACAACAATGGCTCGCGGCCTGTCAAGGATAGTCACTTTATCTTGCCTGGAACCAACTATATTCAAAGAAAAATAATTGGGGATACCCGTCACATGGTCGGTGAAACCTGAATCAGTGATCTAGGATGAGGTGCCTTGACGAACTGAGGCACTATAGGCAACATTATATGTACCTTGTGGAATAGAGGAAGAGGTAGCTGAAGTATTAGTTTGATGCTGTGAAAGAAGCTGCTGAAGTTGTGCGATATCATAAGAGGACATGCTCGCAAAGGCAGAACTACAGGAATTAGATTGTAACGATCCAGGATCCGAGATACTGGATACTCACCAGTATACCTAAATCCTGAACCGCCACTTTGGAGCTCAGAAGGGTGGTGGTTCAGGGTTCGGGTATACTGGTAAGTATCTGGTATCTATGTTATCAAAGGCGATTGAGGCCATCGCCTAGGCCATAAGGCCAGGCCATGCGACCTCAGATCGCCTCGCCTCGGCCCATTTCGCCTCGGTAACCCTTAGGCCAAGGCTAGGCCGATTTCAAGATCCCTTAGGCGAGTCTAAGCCGATTCCAGGATCTTCCATTATTTACCTGAAGATCATTTAAGTAAATGCACATTTACTTAAGATATTACATGTAAATAATGAAGTACCCCCCATTTGAATATAATAAAAATATCAAAAAAATCATCTCTCTTATCAATAAAAAGTCAACTCTCACATCTAAAAAGAAAATTACGATTTTGTTGATTCTATTAAAATAACGACTTTCTAATCCCTCATAATTTGGACTATCTAAAATTTTCATAATTCAAATAGATCTATTAGAACACTAAAAATTCAAAATCTGTTGAAAAAAGTCAAATGTACATGTGACTTCTCCAAGGGAGTCACTCTCCTATTGACAATATTTAGTCAACTTTCAGTACTTAGTCAACTATCAGTACGAGGGTGAGTTCCTAGTTAGGTGATACATATACATGATATAACATATTTTGATAAAATGTACTAATTTTACTACACCTATTTAGTCAACTATCAGTACGAGGGTGAATTCCTACTTAGGTGATACATATACGTGATATAACATATTTTGATGAAATATACTAATTTTAATGCACCTATTTAGGTGATATTTATAGATATATTCATATTTTTAACTATATATATATATATCATTTTAATAATATATCACCTCGGTCGCCTAGGCCATCACCTAGGCCTTCGAGGCTGAGGCCACCCCTCAGTCATCTCGGTCGCCTCACGCCTCTGACTACATAGTCTGGTATCTCGGATCCTAAGTTGTTATAGTTGGTATCAGAGCAAGGTCTGTCGAAGCATATAAAGAACTAAATATGTGTGAACACTCTGAGCATTATAAGTACAGTCGGCAGCTAGCTTTACTGGAGATGTGTGTGTTTAGTGTAATTGTGTGGGTTGTCCTGTTCAGATCCTCTGTGGCGCCTAGACGTCGGAGGTTGGCTGAGGCTACGGGGCAGGTGCCTTAAGAGGAGCCTACAGTTCAACAGTAGAAGCCTCATAATGCCCCAGTGCCACAATAGGTGCAACCAGGGCCACAGGACGAGCACAATGGTGTTGTGCCCCCTCTACCACCTCCTCGTGTAGTTCCAAGCTCGTTTCCTTGAGGGGATAGTGCAATTTTACACCCAGCACCGTGATGCTCCAACAGTGCAAGGAGGTCACGCTAGAGTGTTGAGGAAGTTTCTTCAGTTTCAACCTCCCCAGTTTGAGGGACAGTCGGATCCAAATGCAGTCAGGTTGTGGCTTGACGCCATGGAACGGACATCTCGTTCCATGAAGTGAGCTGACAAGTATGGTTTTACTGGCTAAGTACCAGTTGATGAGTCAGGCCCTCACATGGTGGACTTCGGAGTGGGAGACTACCTTCCAGTCTCACTCACTCATGCAGATTTTTTCGCAAGAGTTTGTGACTGCTTTTGAGAGGGTTTACCGCCCAGCTTCCGTCAGTACGAAGCGTTTGTACCAGTTCTTAGAGCTAACCCAAGGTGAGATGACTGGTGTGTAGTACCAAGCCAGATTTATGGAGTTAAGTCGTTATGCTCCACAGATCATGGCAGATGAGAGTCTGATAACGCAACAGTCTGTTAGAGGCTTGAGGATTGAGCTCATGTAGGCTCTGATAGTGGCCCGTGTCACTGACTTGGACGCGACCTACCAGACTACAGCAACTTTAAAGGCAGACTCTCTGCGGACCCGAGAATAAGTCAGAGTTGTTCAAGCTCAAGCGAGTCCTTCTCAGTCGAGGCAGCCTCAGCAAAGTACTTCTCAGTAGCCCCCGAGGACAACGACTTTGTTTGTGTCGCCTTCCCCAATGACGTCTTCGAGGTCAAGGTATAGGAGGAAGTTCTGAATAGGCGACAGGAGACAGTCAGATCATAGGTAGGTTTCCTCAGACAGTGTTCAACAGTCAGGTGCTCAATCCATGCAGTAAGATCAACATCCCTTTGCTGGGAGGCGTTTCCGATGTGACCAGCAGGGTTACATGGCGCGGGACTGTTCGTTGTTGCTGTGAAATTTTCCATAGCAGCAGTCCCAATCTCAGCTCCGTGTGCAGCAACAGGCTTCTAGTTCAGGGAGGCAGAGGTCCAGGGGCCGTGTTATGCACCTGATCAGAGCCAAGGCAGAGGTAGCTCAACCTGTGGAAGGTACCATGGTTGTGCTTAGTTGTTCTGCTAGAGTCTTGTTTGATTCCGATGCTTCTCACTCTTTTACATCCGAGGACTTTTTAGGCGTCATTGAGGAGGCAGACACAAGAGTGTCCTGTGATCTGGTTGTGGAGCTGTCGACTGGTGACTTTGTGGTTACCTCGTACCATGTTGAGGAGGTACCAGTCCAGTTTAAGGGTCAGAGTTTGTCGGCCCGTCTGTATGACATGCAGCTGCAAGATTATGATGTGATACTGGATATGGACTGGCTTGAGCAGTACGGTGCAGTTGTGGATTGTCGGAAGAAGAGGGTGTACTTCCAGATGCTTAGAGGTCATGCTTTCTACTTCCAGGGTATTGTTCCTTCTTCTCGTCTCTTTGTTTCTATTTTCCGAGCCAAGAGGTTGCTTGCCAGTGGGTGTCAGGGTCTTCTTAATTCTGTAGTGCTTATTGAGCAGTCTTCTCATAGGGTGCAAGATATCCCTTGTGGTGTGTGAGTTTCTTGATGTGTTTCCAGATGACTTGCCAGGTTGCCACCACATCGGGAGATTGAGTTTGTTATTGAGTTGGTATTGGGTGCCACTCTGATAGCCCAGGCACCTTACCGTGTGGCACTAGCAGAGTTGTGAGAGCCGAAGCGGCAGTTAGAGGAACTAATAGAGAAAGACTATATCCGTCCTAGCTTTTCTCCCTGGGGATCTTCTGTGTTATTTGTGAAGAAAAAATATGGTAGTTTGAGGTTGTGTATCGATTATAGGAAGCTAAATCAAGTGACCATCAAGAATATGTATCATTTGCCTAGGAATGATGATCTCTTTGATCAGTTGCAGTCAGCTCGAGTTTTCTCGAAGATTGACTTGAGATCAGACTATTATCAGCTCCACATTAGAGATTCAGAATTTGAGAAGACAACTTTCAAAACTAGATATGGGTATTATGAGTTCTTGGTGATGCCATTTGGGCTCACCAATGCACCGGTAGCTTTTATGGATCTGATGCACAGGGTTTTTCACCGATACCTGGACCAGTTTGCCGTAGTGTTTGTTGACGACATATTGGTGTACTCTGCTTCTGAGGAGGAGTACGCTCGGCACCTGCGGATCGTTCTTCAGACCCTGAGAGATCAGAAGTTGTATGCCAAATTCAGTTAGTGTGAATTTTGGTTACAAAATGTGCATTTCTTGGGACATGTGATCGTGACGGTGTCTTAGTAGAAACAGCAAAGGTAGAGGTTGTGTTTCAATGGTAGAGGCCGCAGGTTTATTAGAGGCTTTTCACATATTGCAGTGCCCCTGACTCGTTTGACGAGGAAGGGAGTACCTTTTGTGTGGTCGGAGCAGTGTGAGCAGAACTTCATAGAGTTAAAGTGGTTGCTCACTTCGGCACCAGTCCTTGTGCTACCTTCGGGTCCAAACGGTTTTGAGGTCTGCTGGAGTTGGCTTAGGAGCAGTACTAATATAGCATGGCAGGGTAGTGGCTTAAGCTTCGCGACAGATTAAGCCCCACGAGAACTATTCTACTCACGACCTGGAGTTAGCAACTGTGGTGTTTGCTTTGAGGATCCGGTGGCACTAACTCTACGGTGTGAGATTTGTTGTGAGGACAAACCACCAGAGTCTACGATATATGTTTTCTCAAAAAGATTTGAATTTGAGGTAGAGGCGGTGGATGGAGTTCCTGAAGAACTATGATTTTAGCATGGAGTATCAGCCTGAGAAGACTAATATGGTTGCAGATGCCTTGAGCAGGAAGGCCCAGGTTAGCCATCTCATATTGAGAGAGTGGCAGTTGTGGCAGTCTACAGCAGAGGGGTCCTTCAAATTCTCCAGCAGGCAGAGTTCTTGTATGTTGGCCAGTCTTACTGTTGCACCAGCAGTTGTACAATAGGTTATTGAGGCACAGCAGGCAGACCCAGAGCTGTATAGAGTTTTTGTAGCCAGAGGTGGAGCTTGTAGAGGACAACACTGTGAGATTCAGAGGCAGACTCTACGTTCCAGCTGAGGAGCATATTAGGAGAGTTGTCTTGCAGAAAGCACATGGTTCCAGATACTCTGTTCATCCAAGGTCGACCGATGTACCACAGGTTGAGACACCAATTTTGATGGCCTAGGATGAAGAGAGATATTGCAAATTTTGTGACTAGGTGCTTAGCTTGTCAACAGGTGAAAGCCAAGCATCAGCGTTCTGGTGGGCTTGTGCAGCCCTCAGAGATTCCTATGTGAAAGTGGGACCATGTGACGACTGACTTTGTAAATGGATTGTCGAGGACTTCTGGAGGTTATGATAGCATCTGGGTGATTGTTGATAGATTGACAAAGATTGAAGAGTTAGCAGATTAGCCAGACTGTATGTGGAGCACGTTGTTCCTTTGTACGGAGTGTCGATCTCTATTGTGTCGGATAGAGATCTTCGCTTCACATTGAGTTTCTAACGCGGTTTCCAGCGAGCTTTGAGTACAGAGTTGGCACTTAGCTCAACTTACCACCCTTAATCAGGCGGTCATTCGGAGCGGACTATTTAGACCCTTGAAGACATGCTGCGAGCTTGTTGCCTCGAGTGGCAGGGTTCTAAGGCAGCATATTTATCGTTGGTTCAGTTTGTATATAATAATAGTTATCATGCTAGTATGGTATGGCTCCATATGAGGCTCTTTATAGGCAACCGTGCCGCACACCCTTAGACTAGTTCGAGGTTGGTGAGAGAGTTGTCACTGAGCCAGAGCTAGTCCAACTGTGTGTTGAGGTGGTGTAGCTTGTCAGGCAGAGGTTGCGGACAACGCATAGCCGACAAAAGAGTTTGGCTGACCAGCGGAGGTGGCCACTAGAGTTTCAGGTGGGGGATCAACTGTTTGTGCGAGTATCCCCTATGAAGGGTGTTATAAGGTTCGGAAAGCGTGGGAAGCCAAGTCCCCGCTACGTCGGACCGTTTCCTTTTGTGGAGCGTGTTGGTGGCCTTGCTTACAAGTTACAATTACCTCCAGAGTTGGCAGGTGTCCACGATGTGTTTCATGTTTCCATGTTGCGACGGTACATTCTTGATGAATCGCACATCCTTCAGAGCACAAAGTGAGCAGAGGTGACCCCAGAGTTGACGGTACCTGAGTTTCCAGTTAGTGTTGTGGATCGCCATGAGCAGAGACTTAGGAATAAGGTGATCCCTTAAGTCAGAGTCGAGTGGTAGTGGCACTCAGATAGCGAGTCGACCTGGGAGCGCAAAGACGAGATGCGACAGTTGTTCCCACATTTGTTTGAATGAGTTCTTCTTTCCCTTTTCGTTGTGTAATTTCATGGGCGAAATTTCTTTTAAGGGGGGAAGGATGTGAGGCCTTAAGCCCTTACTGGACCCTTATCGGGCCTCCTACAGCGTTTGTGGGTTGACAGTCAGGTTTACTACCATCAACCTATGTTGACGGCAGTATGGGCTGCCATCTAGTTCTGGTTGATGGCAGGAGAGTATGTCGTCTACCCTTGGTTTACGGCAGCAGAGTGTGTCGTCAACCTGTGTTGGCGGCGACCGATGTTGTCGTCAAGTCTGAGGTTCCAGAGTTTTCCTAGTGTGAACTTGACGACGGTCTGTGTTGCCGTCAAGTTAGGGCAGTTCAAGCTGACGGCGGTCTATGTTGACATCAACCTATGCGGATCTTTTTGTTATATAAGGCACTCGAGAGCTCTCACTCTCTCTCCATTTCCACCACCTCCTCTTCCACCCTTGCTTCTCCTACCACCTTAAGTGGCCGACAGAGGCTCGTAGGCGACGCTCAGGTGTACGTGAAGGCGTTGGTTTGTGGGGGACAAGGTCAAGTGACAAGGTTTGCCTGCATGATGTGATTCGCCGGACGGGTTCATTTCTTGTGTTTTTCAGTCGTCCAAGGTAAGGAGACTAACCTGTAAACCCTCGTTGTTAATCCTATATTGTTGCATGCATGTTATTTGTTGTGGAATCGAAATTTTTAGGGGGTTATCCATGTTGGGTTAAATGGTTGCGCCAAGAGATCCGAGCATCATATCAACGTTTTTTGGATGTCTATCGGTTCCCTTCGATACGGGGAAGAGTTCACTGATGTTGGTTCTGAGTTGTGGGGCTTGGATTGCCCCCGGGAGTAGCCTATGGCCATCCACGATTCTGGTTGAGCAGGAACTTGACGACGGGATCCGTTGCCGTTTAGATGATCTTGACGACAAGGTCCGCTGCTGTCAAGTTAGGGTCGACAGCATGCTATGTTTTCGTCAACCTTAGTTAACGGCAGTTGAAGTTGCCCCCTACCCTGCATGAGATAGAGATCTCCTTGTGTTTCTCTTGCGCTTCTTCCTGTTGCGCGTTGACGGTGTGGTGTCCGCCCTGTAGCACAGTGTTTTCGGACATTGAGAGCGTCAGCGTCTCCATCTGCATGGTTTTTGTTTAGTACTTGTGTTTGTGTTGTGTTGTTTACCTGGGTGTTGAGCTGGGCTCCACCTGGACGATTGATGTGAGTTAGTCTGCTGGTGAGTCTGGGTGTTGAAAGCGTCTCCGTCCAATGCATGCCCCTTGTGGTGGTTTTGAGCCGGTTTCTATGAGACCTCTTCTCCATTCGTTTGAGTCCGACGTAGGGGAAAACCAACCGAGGACCAGACGTGAGGGAGAGAGTCTGAGTGTGCACACGTGACTAGGGTTTAAGGACTCTATGGTGCCGAGGAGCCAAGCCACAGATCCTAGCTGGTCCTACCTTATGTATTGTAGTTGTGTTGTGTTGAGTTCTCGTACCTGCGAAGTAGTTTGTGTGTTCGTCTCTTGTAGAGTATAGGCGGCTACTGTGACACGTTTTTCGACGTGAGCTTCAGCGTTTTATTGTACTTTCCTTTTGCTATACTTATGCTTTTAGTTGTACACTTATTATTGGTTTATATAACTTGTTGTGGTTCAGTTCTCTTATATTGCCTCCTCAGACATCTTTTCCTAACTCTTCCGAGCTCCGGCTCGTGGGTGGCGGTTCAGGGTTCGAGCATACTGGTGTGTGTCCGATATCTCGGATCCTGGGTCGTTACATAAATGGTCCTCTTTAGACTACACTACAGCTGCAAGACCTCTTGACTATTGCCCTTTCTTTCCATGCTTGAATTTCAACGGTTTTATCTCTGGTTGAAGGTCCCAACAATTTTCAACATCATGATTTTCACGGCCACAATGACTACAAGGTTTCTCGAGTCTGTGCTTATCACGAGTAGACCTCCACCACCACAATTTTGTTTCTGTCCAACACTAACAAGAGCGGAGAACTCCCCTACATGACCCGTTAACGACACATCAGAAGTACCAGGTATTGCCTTCCACCGCCCCCCTCATTTAGAACCTTGAAGTAGACATATTCTAAGCAAATCGAAGAACCGCCAGTGGCGCGGTGGTCGCGGGGGGGAGACGGGAGGGCGCGGGTTCGATCCCGCGCCGTCTCCTCATTTCTCCCCATCCCCAACCAACCAGCTTACCCATCAAAAAAAAAAAAAAGGTTCGCCAAATCGGAATCGGGGGGCGAATCAGGAAATTCCTGATTCACCCCGATTTGCCCTGAATCGAACCAATTCGCATGTACAAATATATACATTATATATCTATATATTTACAATATAAATACATATATATATTTATATTTATATGTCATAATATACTTATATATGTATAATTATATACATATATATGTATGTCATATAATACATAATGTATATATATTATATATATATACAGGTGAATCGGGCGAATCAGGAATCGATCTTCCCTTGATTCGCACTGATTCGATGCGATTTGGTAAACCATGGTTCTAAGGATGGAAGGGGGTCGAGGCTCAAAATCTGTCCACAAATATTCTCAATTTCTTGGTTCAGACCAGCCAAGAATTGGAAAATTCGATTTTGAACATGCTTCTTTTGATCATTTCAAGATTCTCAGTCGGCAATGGCATAATAGTCAAGTTATTCCCATTTACTCCATAAGGTAGAGAAATAACTAGTGACAGACATACTACCGTGCTGAAGTGAATGAAATTCTTGTGTAAGTTGATAAATCTAGACGACATCTTGCTTCTGGCCGAACATGTTGGCAAGGAGCTTTCACATGTCCCGCATTGTTTTTTACCTATGATGAGGGGTTGTATTTCTAGTCCAACTGAGTTCAAGAGCCACGACATCACCACACTATTCTCAAGATTCCAACGGTCATAACCAAGGCCATATTCACTTGGTTAGCTGACTCATTTGGTAATGTAACCACTCTTACCACGGCCAGCAATGTAGATTTCTGCTACCATAGACCTGTAACACCTCATATAAGAATATGTTAAATAGATTAAATCAGTAGACTACCAACAACTCGGACTAGTTATTTTTAGAGCTCAGATAGGAAAAAAAAACTCTGAAGTTAAACATGCTCAGTTGGGTGAAGATTTAGAATGAGTGACATTCTTAGAAAGTCTACCAACTAGCACGATTGTTGGACTTATTAGCTAATTGACTCATATAAATGGTATCCGAACCTTACCCAGTCAGAAGTGCAGGAGCTAAGTGCCACACAAGGTAAAGTGCTACGCTATGGGAGCCACCTCTTGAGGTCATAATAGCACAAAGTGCTACATAGCAGGAGCCACCTCTTGAGTCTATGGTGGCCACCTCTAGAGTCCTGTCTGTCTGAGGGTTTGGCAGTATGTTATATGTGCCTAGCGATGAGGATGCCACTTATATAAGAGGAGTAAATTGTAACACCTTATATAAGAATATGGTAAATATACTAAATCAGTAAACTACTAACAACTCAAACTAGTTATTTCCAAAACTCGAGTAAGAAAAGAACTTTGAAGTTAAGCGTGTTCAGTTGGAAGAAGTTCTAATACATGTAACCTTCCTGAGAAGTCTACCAACTAATATGGTTATGGGGTCAGCTAGCTAATTGGCTCATTATACAAACCAGACCATATAGTAGTGTTCAGTTAACTTCACTGGCACAATCTGAAGCGACATGTTATCGTGTCCCATAGATGCACTATGTGTGTCCATCGGCTTAGATGTGCCTGGTATAGCTTCAGAATTATCGAAGTCTGACATGATACATCTCAAGGGTGACCCCCCCCCCCCCCAAGGACAAAAGCTATCCTCCAACTAGGAGGGCCAGCCTTGTAGCCAAGGCAAACAAGGGCACATGACAGCACCCTTCTCTATGTAGCCAGGCAAACAAGGGCACATGACAGCACCCTTCTCTATGTTTAGGCACACCCTGCTCCTAACATGAAGCCCCACAACTCAAAAGAAGACGGAAGAACCAACATAGATGCTAGGAATTCCAGCGTTGTCTCCAGAGTAGCCTTCCGCTACCAGGAGAAACATCCCCACCCGAAATCCAACTACTATAGGACACGCCCATCTCCCTCTAGGGTTTAGGCGTAGGCAAAAAGAGGCCCTTTAGAAACTAGGTTCTGATACCATAAAGATTTCCTTGATTCACATGACTAGAGAAGAAGAGAGAGAAGGAGAAGAAGAGGCGAGGGGGAGAGAGTTGCGCAGAGAGGTGTGCGATCCATTTCCCTCATAGCCGCCACCCTCTCTATATTCTATTAGGTTAAAACACTAAGGAATAAGACAATATTGCCCCTATTACATGTAAAGAAGCACCAGCGGTAAATAAGGAAGAATAAAAGAATTTAAATCCACCATAATGGGTCTGCTAATGAACCAATGCCCCTCTTATCTCTTACATCGCATAATACAAGATGACATGAGAATTCTGTGCCTAAATTTAGCTCTAAAAATATGATAAGTGCTGCCTATGTCCTAAGTATAAAAATACCCCACATCTTCTGAAATTGAGACTAAAAATACTTATAAAACATTTCAAACCACAAGGAATGCCCAAAACCACAAATTTAAGGCATGAATAAAAGGTAATGAACCATTTCTGATTGATGAAGTAAAGGGTAACCAAAGTGTGGATCTGATTACGAATATGCCTTGACTTCCAGAAATTATCAATATGAACTAAAGCCTTATAAATAATAATAAGAACAATAATAAGTCCAAAGGGTTTCCTTTAATCAAATTCCCTTCTTTTTTATCACGACAATATTTTATGACATCCAATTAACACCAACCAAGGGGAGAGGTTAAAAGACACGGATCCACGGTCTTCTGCCTGATCCAAAACACGTCCCCAGTCAGGAGTTCACCCCAAATCCTTGGAGCTCTCACTGTTTAGGTAATGAATGGGATGTAACACACACCAAAGAAAATAAAGTTAAGAATAAAATATAATAAAATTTTCACCAAAACAGGGGTACACATGATTTGTTCAAGATTATAGAGGTAGCAGTATAGCATATTCCAGGGTACATATGTCATTTTCCAATAAGAAAGGAAGACTTCAAAGGGGCTGGCTTGGATGGATGAGATAAGGGTATTTTAGTCCACGATTGACAGTTCCATCATAATCATAGCAGAGTATTCCTCAGATTCGAACAGTCCCTTACCAAGGGATATAACCTATGAGTTCTCATAAAATAGAGGTTGCACATGATAAGAAGAATATTATTGTGGTGTACAGCAGAAAACGACATTTTCCGTGGGTATATAAATATAATTTTCCTTTTAAAATATGGTTTTTTGCACATATACCCCTCTAAATGTTTGTTTTGCATATACATCCTTAATGTAAGCATTTGTCACATGTATCCTCCATTTACTTGAAATGATGTGATTATGTCCTCGTCTTAACTCCCATTGGATTTGCTCAGGTTAAGGTTGGGTTAATCGATGCAATGACTAACCCACCCTCGTACTAACCCTAAACCCCCACTCTCGCACCCACCTCTACAGCTGGGAGTTGGAGGTGATGAATGTAGGTATAGGCTTCAAGGCAGATGGCTATGGACCAATGGATAAAAATGATAGGGAAGAGGAACAAACATATGAGAAATAGGAAAAGGAGGGGACAAGCCTCCATGAAGTGGTCTGCACAATAAACAAAGGCAAGGAAGGGGGGTGTGACTGAAGGATAAAAGAGGAAAAGAGATGGAATTAGACAATTGGATGTGGGTTCCAAGGACTTTCTGCCATGAAAGGATACATCCAAAAAATATACGGTTATCTTTTCTTAGGGAAGGTGCATCACGCATGTGATCAGGATTATTTGCCCCTCGACTTCTAATAAAAGACTACTAAATAAAATAAAGAGAAAGCCCAAAATAAACATGGTCCAGTTAGGAGATAAAATTACTAAGACCTAACCAAAATAAAGATAAAAAAGTATGAAATTAGATAAAAATATACAACTAAACAAATGTTGCATCATTTTGTCATCAGATCATGCATTAATAACAGATGCAGTTGACTAGCTTCCGCATCGCTAATTTTTGCAAAGGAGTTTTTTCCAATGGTATGTCACAAGTTATTGTCCCCTTAAGTCAAGTGGTCTTTCAGTTGGACTATACAAGTCGATCATATTTGCTAGGATGATGTTGAGAAAACAACTAGAAGCAACATTATTGTCATGGCTAGAAAAATCATGCATACAAGAAGAAATGAGAAGAAACTGCAATAGGGAAAAATGCATCCCCACTGATAAGCCAAGTTTGAAAGTAATATTTATATATATGCACTTTTACTTGTTAATGACTGAAAAAGTTTGAACAAGGCAACTAAACAATAAACCTCCGATGTAAGGAAACTAAATCCTCCAAAGTCTCCATATACAAACCTTGAGAGGAACATTCTGTCTAACATGTCTTGTGAAACTCCCACAAACCTACATATACTTGTCGGAGAACATTCAAAAGCATATGCTTCAGGAAATCATGACAAACGTCAATCCAAACAGAACTCAGTCAATTCGACGGCAGGGAGCTCTTCTATCCTTACCTACCCAAAAAAAAGGAGCTCGTCTATGGGTTTGGATGTAGACACTTGATCTCCCATATTGTTAATTGTCTCTTTATCAGCTTCTCCCAAGCTGTGAATCTGTGATGCTTATGTCTTTCAGCTTATTATCAGCCAAATTCACAATTACTCCCTTCCCTCTTTTTTCACTTTTACTCAAGACCATGATTTTTTTTTCCATATACTAAGTATGCTGCTAGCATTGGCGTGGAATCTTTTCTCCCCCTCTCCTCCCCCCCCCCCCCAATGCTCTCGTTGTTGATATCAGTCTTCTCAATAATCAATTTTATCTTAACACCTTTCTGTTTTTAATTCATCATCCAATGAGATTTTTTAATTCATCATCCAATGAGATTGCAACATTTTCATCTGTTATCTAGTTATTCTTGCTCGAAAATTTGTTTGTACACTTGCAACTCTTGTGTTACATAAGTCATTTAAAAATAATGGAGAGAAGGTAGCACCAACCATAGCAATAGCATAGTGGTATCAAGACCCATTGTAGATGGATGAAGACCTGAGAGATCATAAGATGAGAGAACAATTGTGTACCTGAACTTTCTGAAAGTTTGTCCTAGATAGCTTCTTATCAGGTTCACTCTGTTAAAAATTAATTAACAGATGCATAGCCCCGTAAATGCATTTCTAGTACTGAAACTCTTGGTTGAACATTTTTGTCTGCTTTATCAATCTCTTGACAACACCTGTGTATTCCTAAAAGGATGAGATTCCCAGTCTCACTACTGAAGGTGAACCCTATTCCAAATTTCCAATTTCCTTACATAGACATCAAAACCTCTATTCCATAACCATTGACCCAGAAATAGTATATTTGGCCCTTGCTATCTTCAGTATATAATCTCCTGCCTTCAGATTCTTATAAAATCTCGTTCACGACCTAGCAAGTCAACAGTTTCAACCCAATCTCCAGGAGAATATAAGCCAAGTTTGAATAATCTTTGGTCATTACTACTATTTCGAAACTATATATATATATATATAATATATATATATATATATACACATATATTTAACTCGTAATGAGGACAAAAGTTGGAACAAGGCAACTACGTAATAAACCTCCTTAAAGAAACTAATCCTCCAAAGCCTCCTCATATGAGACTAGGGAAAAACATTCTGTTTAACATGTCTTGTGGAACTACAATAAAGCCTACATATTCTTGTAGGAGAACCTCCAAAAGCATATGCTTCAGGGAATCATGACGACCACCAACCCAAGCATAATTCAGTCAATACTACAGCAGGGAGCTCTTATAACATTCATAAGCTTGAACTTAATGCCCTGCTGAGTTTGTGAAATTTATCAAGCATAACATGATGGATACCTTAGTTTCCTGACCATCTTGAACGTCAAGCAAGCCCAAGAATGAAGTTCAATACATATTGTTCATTTATAGATCTTTTCATCGGTATATGGAGTGAGAAAATGAACAAATGGCAAAGATATAGAAAAATATACTCTGTTACAAGGTCTACACTCCACTAAATTCTTAAGTTCCGTCAAAATGAATCTAATATAGATATCTTGAGAAATAATAACCATTTCTTGATGATTAGTCTCTAACTGATCGTATCAGTTACCCAAGAGCAACAACAGAGACACACTAAACTATATCGTAGAGCAGGCTGCTTGTCTTCGATCACATCAATTCAACACCCCCTTCCTGTGAGGATTTTCTAGCAGTCTCCTCGGGTCCCCCAAATGCCGGTAGATTTCCCTTATAACAGAAAGATAGCTTATGTACAGCAATTAAAGTGTTAGGAACCATTTGTCCTTCCCCAAAACCTAGGCATTGAAGTAGAGGGATTTCTTTTCTTATAAACCGGTCCAACTCTTTGTAGAATCCAATGTGTGACTAAAGCCATTAGCAACCCAAGCTGATTGAGGGCCTCGATTTACGCCTGTTCATGCACACCAGGTAAAGGGTGTATTGATACACCAGATTGGACTGACAAAGGTTGGGGTCAGACACCATTTGTTAAGAACCATTTATCCTTCCCCAAAACCTTGGCATTGAGACGGGGGATTCCCTTTCTTATAAACCGGTCCAACTCTTTGTAGAATCTAATGTGGGACTAAAACCACTAGCAATTCTAGCTGGTTGAGGGCCTCACACTCCCTCCGGATGCTCACACCATCCGCCCGTAACATAAGGCCATCCAGAAAAGGAACAATTCCTTCCAAGCGGTGACCTACGGACCTCAAACACTCTTCTTGGACCAATGGGTAAAGGAAAACCCACAGAATTCACCGAGAAACCAAGAATCACCACGTATCGAACTCCACCCTCCCGTGACCACTTTATCTTTTGCCCATACCTGCTGGACGAAGTTGATGTGCATGACGACGAGGAGCGCAAAGAGGGCGATGGCAAGGGAGAGGTAGACGAACTCCAGCGCCTTGCTGACGCGCGGGGTCAGCAGCTTCGCCAGCATCACCGACAGCCGCGCGTGGACACGCAGGAAGGTCAGCTCCGGATCCATCGATCGGCTGGCCGCTCCCGGGGATTCCCGGAGCCGCCGCGGCCCCTCCGTCTGGGAACTCCGGGCAAAGCAAGCACTAATTCATGGCCGGAAGATGGATTGGAGAGGGGGAGCGCGCGCACGGGGAGGGAGGGACGGATGGAGTGGGTAGAGAGAGGGAGGTGGAATCGGGTGGGGAAGATGGCGTGCCTGCTGCCAAGAAAACCGACATCCGAAACGTGTAACATCCGGTAGGAAGGGTTTTATCGGGACCGCTGTTCTTATCAAAGCAACGGGATACGGATACACCGCCTCCGGCTCAACCTCTCAAATTACATGGCCAATCATAACACGAAATCTTTTATTTAAAATTAAAATATATATATATAAAGGAAAATTAATTGAGAGTCCATGTCAGATGGTAGTACTTTTTTTCTCGTTCTTGTCAGAATACTGGTAAGAATATTGGTAGACGTAAAGTCTTTACTTTTCGTCCGATTTAATTTTCAGTCCCTACTTTTCCGACGTCATCATTTACGACCCTCAACTCACGAGTTCCGTCTCTTTTGCATCCGTCTATTTTTCCCCATTCCTGTTTATCCTTCCGTCCTTTCGAATTTCATGTCCGCCTCGAAACTGACGCATCTATCCTTTCGAAGGGCCGTAAACTCTGATCGATAGAAAGTTTCTCTTACATAACGTGCCGAGCACAATTACAGCAACTATTGACATCACTTACACAGGTCATTTCGAATGCACATGAACCGTTCTTCACAACTATAAAAAGAACTCAGGGCCGCATCCTTATCCTTCACAAACTTCTCTGAGTCTTCTTCTTCCTATATTTCTTGCTCGTCTGCTTCCTCTATATTTGCAGATGTCTTCATTTAACCGTGCTCCCCAGAAGGATGGCAAGGCACCTGCGTCACTGGTGCCACCGTCGCCCCCGGCTCCCCCAGCGCCATAGGCTCCACCTTCGTCCCCACCGACCTTCAGCCCCGACTACTAGAACGGTTTTTTATATGGGCTGGAGGATGGCTTTACAGAAAGTCACTCGTATGTACGGCCACAAGGGCCTCAACAACATCTTCCCTGACATCGGCCCTAGCGCAGTACCTCTATGTTCCTCCTCCCCTCCCTTCCCTGCCCGTTCCTCCTCCCCTCCCTCTTCCACCGAGTGCTCGAGTGACGGAGTTTAGAGAGTTATTGTAATATGACTTGTTTATGCAATATTTTTTCGTTTTATGCAATCTTATGTATACTTGTATGTGCTCGCTATCATGCAAACTCAACCAGCCATGAGCAGATAGTGATTTATTATGGAGGGTAATATGTAAATCAAGTTTGTTATAGGGTTTTTTATTTAAATAATCATATTTTATTATTTTATTATTTAAATAATCACATTTTAAAATTAATTCTCAAAATAGTCACCAAATTGCCACATTGATAACTTGGTGACCGAAAGACCGGATACCAGCACGAAGAGTCGGCATTGCAAATGCCGACTTTGGAGTCGGTGTTGACATTGCCGACTCCAAAGTAGTCGGCATTGCCATTGCCGACTCCAAAGTTGGCAATGACAATGCCGACTTTGGATCTGTATGTTTCAAAAAAAAAAAAAAAAATCAGCAGCAGTATCTTAATAATGCTGCACCCTCCAAAGTCGGCATTATTTCTTTAAATGTCTGCACCCTCCAAAGTCTATTATCGGATTTGACAACCAGTGTTGATTTCCTTTGTCTATTCTTAGTGTTTTGTCTTTAACATTTCTTTCTTTAAGATCAGGATTAGAGATTTCACGTTTTCTCGTGGTTCTCGTAAAATTTATGGGCGACCGGTTTGGTCTTTTATTTTCTGTTTGCTCTTGATGTTTGGTTTTTCTTGACTCTTGAGATGGGGATGAGCATTCTAGTATTTTTGCATGGTTTTCTTTACCTCTTCCTGCCATATACACGAGATTTGTAAACACCTTGATCAACACCTTGATCTTTTTTGTTAAGACTCCGAAAAGTTACATTTGTCATTTAAGACACAAGTTATTGCCTCTAGAATTGGAACGTTTCTGTGTCTTGAATATTGAGCTGGAGAATTGACGATCTTAATCTAGAATCTAGCTATAGATGTTTTTTTTATTGTTTGGAGTTTGTGGAACAAAATTTGTATGTATGTAGATATGAAGTAGGACTGGCTTAAAAATTGTTTGATCCACTAGCTAAATCATGTCGATGTTTCTGTATGTTCTGCACATGGTGTTTGTAGCTGGGCCGCTTCCGAAGCACAATTTTGTCTCCTGGAGAGGCAACTCAAGGATGAAGGATGGGCTGTCAGATTCTGGTTACCACAAGAATCTTGTTGGTGGCTACTATGATGCTGGAGACGCCATCAAATTCCACTTCCCCATGTCCTTCGCCATGACCATGCTCAGCTGGAGTGTGATTGAATACAGGGCAAAGTATGAGGCAGCAGGTGAGTTGGACCATGTCAAGGAGCTCATCAAATGGGGAACAGATTACATACTCAAGACTTTCAATTCCTCTGCGGATAGCATTCACAGGATTGCTGCACAGGTAAAAGTTATTGAATAATAGAAATATGAAATGAAGAAGATGAGCGATGCCCAGATGACATCTTCCTTTCATTATGTTGGTCCCTTAGTTTTTCATTTGTCCAAATTGTGCAGGTTGGCTCTGGGACATAACCTTTTATTTGTCCAAATTGTGCAGTTTTTCGTAACCTTTCTCCATCAATATCTGCACCCTCCAAAGTCGGCATTTTATTAAGATACTGTTGCTGTGTTTTTTTTTTTTTTTGAAACATACAGGAGTCGGCAATGTCAACGCCGACTCCAAAGTCGTCATTTGCAATGCCGACTCTTCGTGTTGGTATCTGGTCTAGGCAATTTGGTGACTATTTTGAGAATTAATTTTAAAATGTGATTATTTAAATAATAAAATAATAAAATATGATTATTTAAATAAAAACCCTTTGTTATATATATATATATGTGTGTGTGTGTAAAAATATGTATTATGGAGGGTAATATGGTCATTAATATTTAATATTTTATTTTAGATTTGATTTGATAGTGATTTATTAGAGAAACAAGGGTTAAAATCTTATTTGAGACTAATGAACTCTAAAAATTCATTTATTTTTAGGTTAAATTAATATTTCGATTTTATTTGGTTCGATTTCAAGATACCTTAGTTTAGTTTGGTTCGGATTGGATCTAGGTTAGTTTATTTTAACTTTTCAAAATCAAACCAAATCATAAACACTCCTGACAAAGGCAGGAGCATGAATACCTGTCCATGCGTGACTTGAAGATGCTATCATTAAGTTGAAAGAGATTCCTACTCTAGATGCTGCAGAGGTAGACTGATGTAAACAAAGGGCCCAATCGCACCACAGATTTTCTCTGATTATACATATGCGTTTATAATATATGTAACCATATATATAAATTACACATTCAATATGTATATACATATATCTCAAATATACAGACATAATTAATATTATGTCTTGATAGTGTGTATATCATATTAATGAGCACTTGTATACATATATGTGTGTTAATATTCACAAAATCATATATTAATGTAATAATATAATAACAATATGTGAAAATATATAGTTAATGTATATAAAATATAGGACAAGGAATACATACATATACATGAAACTATATGCATTTGAATATGTAGTAATATATATGCATATAGAGAAATGTTATGCTCCCGGTTAGTCGAGAGGCGAGAGCATAAGGATGCGCGAAGGAGTCGTACTATTCCATAGCGTGCCATGTGAAGGGGCATGGCTCTCAGAGCATTTAATGCACTTTTTTATTTTTATTTTTTTTACTCTGAAACAATACATACAAATATTTATCTACCGCACACAAATATCTATTTAATACACACAAATACACATTTATTGCACACAAATAGTATAAGAATGTACACAAATAGATATATTTGTGTGCATTCTTATACTATTTGTATGCACTATTGCGGTATTTCTGTGCACTAGATAGATATTTGTGTGTACTGTTTGAGGGTAAAAAAAAAATAATTCACACAAATATCTTTCTAGTTGCACACAAATACCTTATAATGGTATTTGTATGCACTATTTGAGAGTAAAAAATAAAAATAAAAAAGTATATAAATGTATCAGAGGCCGTGCCCCTCCACATGGCACGCTGTGGAGGAGCACGGCTCCTTCACGTGTCCCTATACTCCCGACTAGCCGGGAGCATAGCATTTATCATACATATATATGCACATCAAATATGATGTACAGTACATATATCATATGTCATATACTTGTCTATATGTGTGTGTCGTATATACACACACATATATATATATATGTAAATTAGTGTACTCAATCATATTAGAAATTAATTTTGTGTATATTATACATATGTATTAGTCTATAATGTGAAATGATGGTATAATACATGCATTAGTTAATGTATACAACAACAACAACAAAAAATGGAACAGAATCTGCCAGATCAAATTGTAAATGCCCCAAGAATTTGTTTACCTAAAAGAACAATTGTGTAATTAAGAATCCCCACATGATAAAATAGTTGATTGGATCGCTCTTAAGATGACGAAAGACTTGAATGCAAAATATCTTACATGGGTCACAACCAGTCATTTGGGCCAACAAAGTCTTGTGGGCCCACCAACAGCACAACCACGTGCACCGGGGTCACTGCTACCACGACCCCTTCCCCGACCACCACCAACGTGAACTTTCACCGCCACTCCCACCAGGATGGGGCCGTTCTACAACGATTACAAGAGAAAGACTTTGTGCACTTTTAAAAGTGTATAAAGTGCAATCCACATGGGTAAAAAATCTATGTGGCACCATCCACATGGGTTGGTAGCCCATGTGACATCCAAAAAGGTGGTGTCACATGGGTTAGTTGCCCATGGGATTGCACTTTGTGCACTTTTAAAAGTGTACAAAGTCTTTCTCCGATTACAAACACCACGAAATGCAAAATTTACAATATTGCCACGGCTGCAACAGAAAAGAAATCATGGTAAAATATGGGAATTAAGATTAAACTAACAAGACCAGGAGTATTTGCGACGGATTTTTTGCAACGACTGAAAATAATCATCGCAAATATTTTTAGGGAGAATTAATTCAGGTCTCTGGCAGGGATCTGACTTCAATTTTAGGTCCCTGTCAGCTTTTCCCAAGCCATGCGGTCCTTGCTTTATACATGACTTATTTTAAGTCCCTATTTTTTTTCCGTTATCCTCCCCCGTTATCTCAAAGTGTGTAACCGTTATCCCAAAAGTGTGTAACTTGTTACCTAGTTACACATGTAACTGTGTTACCCAGTTACCTAGTTACCCAGTTACCCAGTTACCCAGTTACATACTCACACAGTTACATGTGAAACTATATAACTACATAGAAATTTTATAAGTTTGTAACTCTATAATTAGGGCTTACCTAATTACATAGTTACATAGTTTTAGAAGGATTTACCTAATTATTTTATAATCGTTATCCCAAAAGTGGTAAGTACGTACTTACACAGTTACATATAAATCAGTAATTGTATAACTTGTTACCCAGTTACACATGTAACTATGTTACCCAGTTACCCAGTTACATACTTACACAGTTAAACTTGAAACTATGTAACTACATAGAAATTTTATAAGTTTGTAACTCTTTAATTAGGACTTACCTAATTACATAGTTACATAGTTTTAGAAGGATTTACCTAATTATTTTATAACCGTTATCCCAAAAGTGTGTAAGTACGTACTTACACAGTTACATATAAATCATGTAATTATGTAACTTACCCAGTTACACATGTAACTGTGTTATCCAGTTACACATGTAAGTATGTAATTACATACTTACACAGTTACACATGAAACTATGTAACTACATAGAAATTTTATAAGTTTGTAACTCCATAATTAGGGCTTACCTAATTACATAGTTACATAGTTTTAGAAGGATTTACATAATTATTTTATAACCGTTATCCCAAAAGTGTGTAAGTACGTACTTACACAGTTACATATAAATCCTGTAATTGTGTAACTTACCCAGTTACACATGTAATTGTGTTACCCAGTTACACATGTAAGTATATAATTACATACTTACACAGTTACACATGAAACTATGTAACTACATAGAAATTTTATAAGTTTGTAACTCTATAATTAGGACTTACATAATTACATAGTTACATAGTTTTAGAAGATTTACCTAATTATTTTAATTCATAATATATCAAAAGTGTGTAAATGCGTAAGTACGTACTTACACAGTTACATGTATAAGTGGGTAAGTATGTAAATTTGTAACTGTGTAACTTACCCTGTTACACATGTAAGCATGTAATCATGTAAGTATGTAAATTCTGTAAATGGGTAACTTACCCAGTTATACATGTAAGTATATGTAACGTCCCGAAAATTTTTAATGTAAGAAATTATGAATAATGTGGTCATTATACATTATGATTGATATTAAATTGAAATAATTAGAATTTGGGCTAATTAGTAGTAATATACGTTACTTAGTGTCGTACACAGAGATGTGCGCTCCGACAGGACGACACCAAAAAATTGTAATGAAATAAAAATCTGAGGACACCATAATTTTTAGAAAAATGTGGAGATATCAGAAATAAATATCCAAATTGTTGACGTACGGATTTCGAGATTAAGCCGACGCAACTATTTTTTAGGTAATTTAACACCCTGTGTAAAATAAAATCTAAAAATTAAACTAAAATTATCATAATTTATAAATCTATCACATTAGTCTATGGTTAAAATCTTAACATAAACGGACATCGTTTGAATATATAAAATATGGACAATTAGACCAGCCAAATTATTGTCCAATACGGTTGAGAATTTCTGAGAATTTTGGACACGGCAACTGTCGACAACCATGCTGTCGACAGGACCAAATCCCAAAAATTCTGATGTGGCAAATATCAAGAAAGAGGCACCCATGTCTTTGTAAGTATTCACATGTGGCATAGACCATTCCAATTGCTATAGCAGGCAATAAAAGCTTGATCCATATTGGCAGGGACTGGATATGAGCGTTGCATTGTGTACAATGCGCATAAAGCCTTCTGTTGTCCACATGTTCTCTATATGTATATGATGTATGACCAAAGCTCTAAACAGTATGACCAAGAGGTATAAAGAAAATGTGAGATGAGTATAATGCCGCCCAGAAAAATCTGAAGAAATATGGCCAAGAGTATAAGAGCATCTCGAGGACAGTGATGTTCATTGGGACTTGGGAACCAGATACACACTGTCACCCCTATGCACAAGCTCAAATCACTAAAGGAAGCAATAGTAGGGCTAGCCTCAAAAATAGCAAATAGTTATAAGAAAACTGCTAGTTACCGTGCGCAAGATAGAAGACCCCGAGAGGTCCCGCAACCCTTTGCGCATGGGTAATTGATATTTTCCTAGTTACAACTTACAAGACATCTAATAGAAAATTATGGCCAATACAATTTTTTTTTCTTTCGTTATTGGATTTTTGGTATTTTCACAGGAAAGAACTGATAGACTTTGCTACAACTAACCAATGTTTTAAATATGGAGCAAGTTAGATTTGAGAGGTTCAGAATTTCTGAGATTTGGCCCTGTCGACAGCCATGCTGTGGACAGGTGATGTGTCCAAAAATCTCAAAAATTCCCCACGTAATTGGAGAACAATTTGGTTGGTCCAATTGTCCACATTTTATATATTCAAACGATGTCTGTTTATGTTAAGATTTTAACCATAGACTAACATGACAGGTTTACAAATTATGGTAATTTTAGTTTAATTTTTAAATTTTATTTTACACATGGTGTTAAATTGCCCGAAAAATAGTTGCATCGGCTTAATCTCGAAATCCGTACGTCAACAAATCTGGATATTTACATTTATGATATCTCCACATTTTTCTAAAAATTTTGGTGTACTCGAATTTTTATTTCGTTACAGTTTTTCAGTGTCGCCCTGTCGGAGCGCGCACCTCTGTGTACGACACTGAGTAACGTATATTATCACTAATTAAGCCCAAATTCTATTATTTCAATTCAATGTCAATCATAATGTATAATGACCACATTATCATAATTTCTTACAATTAAATTTTCTGAGGTGTTACATATAGTTACATGTATAACTAGGTAAGTTACACAGTTACAGAATTTACATACTTACATGATTACATACTTACATGTGTAACTAGGTAAGTTACACAGTTACAGAATTTCATACTTACCCACTTACACCTGTAACTATGTAAGTACGTACTTACGCAGTTACACACTTTTGATATATACGAATTAAAATAATTAGGTAAATCTTTCTAAAACTATGTAACTGTCATGCCCCGCCAATTTAGCAGCGGAGATAAATCGGAGAGGCATGAACAACGAGTATGGTAATGTAAATTGCGCATACATTAGCAAATATCAGAGCAACTAATGAACAATAATTGCAATAAAACTCATCATTTTATTGATAATTCATCTAAGCTATTACAACCACTAATTCAGAGCCAAAACATAGGGCTCAATGACTTTATTACATGGGAAAAGAAATCTAAAACAAATATCTAACTAGACTCTAAGGTACTAAGGACATTCCATCGCTATGACTTCAGGACGCTCATCACTCCAGTCCAATCCCGTTGTTGTGTGTAAGATCATCACTTGACTTACCTGAAACACATACAACAAAAACGCAGGGTGAGCGATAACGCTCAGTAGGACTTAATATCTCATGTAAACAAGCTTGCTTTAAATAATTAATGTCTTATAAGGCAGGATAACTAAAGAGAACAATCGAAATATAGTCAGGAGAGTAATGGAACATGATGGCAGGAGAATGATAAAACTTCCAGAAAGAACATTGCAAACTAGTATAGTAAAGAATTGGCCATGTAACGAAATAGTGTATATGGTTGCATCACGGTGCACTAGTAGAGATAGCACCTCTGGTCGAGCATCTTGTCAACCCAGAGAACGATAGCATAGTGATTGATATATTGATTGTCATAATTAAATTGTGATTGTTATTAAATGGCGCTGGATGCATGTCGTACACATCCTGATCATGTAACCCTTGCAAGGAAATGGCACTCTTCGGAGCTCCTCCCAGGACCAGACCGGGCCCTATTGCTTTAGCATATAGTACTTGCTTGTTTTAATTTAGACAATCAATTGTATGGCCAAATAGAGTACCAAGAAATAGATGAGAGTACTAGATGAGATAGATAAGAGTGTAGAGAGAACGGGAATAAATGAGAGGATATGGAGAATAGATGAGATAGGGACAATTTCATAAAACGACGATAAACACACGAGAGTAACGGTTGCACGGCACTAGGTCGAGTACCGGCAGTCTGGTAGAAGTCACAGCCGCCCCTTAGCCGTGTTGTGTACACGGGTCAGGTGGTCCGGTGTGAACTCAAGACGAGAAGGAACACTAAGGCTTGGATCGTACTGATCCCTAAGAGTGTAACGGGTTTTGGGTACAACCAGCTCGTTGACTAAGGACGTGCGCCAAAGCCAAGAAGACTTACAGAGGTCTTGAAAAGGGTCCCTAGTCCAGTCGAGAGTATTCCCGGTGGAGGGTGGTCCAAGTCAAGGGAAAAGTGTGTAGAAAACAGGTCCGTCGTACCTCGAGTGCTCGAAGGCCGAGGGAAAACGGTAACGGTAGACAAAAAAGCGGCGAGTAAAAATGGAAACAATTGTATTTAACAAAATAGGGTAATTTAGTTATTTATTTCGATAATTTACCGAATACATTATTGCATAATTTATCGGGGTCAAATGACATTTAATAATGTTGTGTGTATGTAAGTGTAAAGAAATCTTGAGGATATGACAAGTCGTGCAAATGTCATTTTAAATAATTAAATGTATATCATTAATGCCATTTATTAATTTATCAAGTCGAATTAACTATAACATGAGTTAATCATGGCTAATTAAGGGTATATAGCTTAAACAACAGGGCATATGCACAATTTTCAATTTTGGCCGATTTCTTGAAAACGCGGTGGACCTACCCGTCGCGATTTAAGTCACGACAGGGCGATCGGGCGCGACACGGGGCCTGGCTGGTCTGGCCCGGTCCGGGGTGAATCACGGCGGCTCGTGCCTACACGTTCTTGACGCGACGCCATCGACCGGCGCGACCTCACTGATATCGCGGTGGATCGCATCGTCGCGATAACAGGTGGGTTTGCCCTTTTTTCCTTTTTCTCAGGACGAGTCCTCTGTGATACAAGGACGTTGTAAATTCCATATAAAATAGTACGTGATCCAAAAAGCACGAAACCAGTTTTAAACGAAAGTAGACATGTATATATATCAACATGCACGATTAATTTGAAAATAGACAAGATTTAAATATGCATTGATCAGGTTACTTTTCGGTGACCTAAACAGGCACAGTCAGGGTTCAACGAATTAATTAGAGATGTATACATGATGAAAAATTATGAAACCAGAGGCCTTTAAAAGCTAACAAGATATAGTATTTATGATAATTTTATCATAATCTGAAATCAAGTATAAACGTGGTTCAAGCAATCATGAAGGGTCGGGTGCATGTATCTGACATAGCTTCAAAGAATTAATTCTCCCTCATGGGAGATCGAAATAGAATGAAAACCAAGGGCGTTTGAAAGCTATTGTATGTAGTATCAATGAGAATTTTCTCATAGCATGGGAACAAGTACGTGCAGGGGATTAGAGAAAACATGAGATTCGGGTTCATGGTAACAACAGGATTTCATGAATTAAATTTGTCCAAATGGATAGCGGAATACAACGAAACCATAGGGCTTTTGAAGAGGTACATAAAGGCTACCTAGGGTAATTATTTCACGATTTTGCTTGAGAGATTGCCTACCTTTTTCGTGGAGTAAGAAAAACCTAGTTTGGATGACGAAATTATGAAAACCCTTTTGCTCCAAGCCTTCTCCTTCCTTGCTCCTCAGTCCAGATCTCCTCTTCGTCTCCAAAAGTCTTAGCACGAAATTGTGGGGGTGCTAGGGTCAAATGGGGAGGGGGGGGGGTGTTTTGATGGCCTATAGAGTTCTAATTCACCTAAAACTCTTTCTTTCTCATCCAACTCCGAAAATTGACATTTATCTCCTACTTTCTCTTATTTATCCTCCTAATAGAGTTGGGAAGGGATCCAATTTCGTGGGTAAAGGTTTAGGATAAGTCTAGGACTCTTTTTAGGATGGATATGGACTATTTAATAATTATTTAAACCCTTTCCTAATTATCACTTATTTTTATTCCGAATTTGGCTTAATTATTTCCCATCCAAATTGGGCTCTCCACATTTGGGCACATCATTCCATGCTTGGACCACTTATACAACCCATACTTAATTTTGTCTTAATGGCTTTTTAAGTACTTCGAATTATTCACCATGTATTCTAATTTAAATCCATTTATCATATTCATTCAATTGATTTCTTATTTTAATTCAATTAATATTACTTATCCCAATATTGATAACTTGATCCATCATTTGACATCTTGCTTTTGGTCAAGTAACTTATGTATAACTTAATTGTACAACCAATATACTTAATTACTTAATGGGTTAATTATCCTTTCGTTAGTGAATTTATTCATGAGCCAAGATTGTCCATTGGTCCAAATATCATAATGGGCTATCAACCCATATTATTTAAAGTCTACCCACATGGTTATTTTAGTTCATAACCCACTCTGGCTCATAAAATAATGGGTTCTCCGACCTATTCTTTTATTATGATAATAAGTTGCATAAATTCTTAAACTTAGTCCAAATGATTTTTCTATGCCCAAATTCATGGTGGGTCATTAGAGGACATTATTTAAAGTACAACTACTAATTTTACGGAATTTTATATGGGTTTATACGCATGCAATAATGATGCGTACTCTTTAACTAATTAGATTTATTAATAGATAAAATTTCAATTTAAAAATTTTTTAGTTAATGGATTTTTCGGGGTACTATAGTAACTATGTAATTAGGTAACTCCTAATTATAGAGTTACAAACTTATAAAATTTCTATGTATAGTTTTATATGTAACTGTGTAAGTATGTAATTACATACTTACATGTGTAACTGGGTAACACAGTTACATGTGTAACTAGGTAAGTTACACAATTACATGAGTAACTAGGTAAGTTACCCAATTACATGATTTATATGTAACTGTATAAGTACGTACTTACACACTTTTGGGATAACAGTTATAAAATAATTAGGTAAATCTTTCTAAAACTATGTACTATGTAATTGGGTAAGCCCTAATTATAGAGTTACAAACTTATAAAATTTCTATGTAGTTACATAGTTTCATGTGTAACTGGGTAACACAGTTACATGTGTAACTGGATAACAAGTTACACAATTACATGATTTATATATAACTGTGTAAGTACGTACTTACACACTTTTGGAATAACGGTTATAAAATAATTAGGTAAATCCTTTTAAAAATATAGCTATGTAATTAGGTAAGTCCTAATTATAGAGTTACAAACTTATAAAATTTATATGTAGTTACATAGTTTCATATTAACTGGGTAACTAGGTAACACAGTTACATGTGTAACTGGATAACAAGTTTCACACTTTTGGGATAACGGTTATATACTTTGAAATAACGGAAGAGGATAACGGGGACAAAAAGTAGGGACTTAAAAATAAGTCCTACATAAAGTAAGAACTGTATGGCTTGGGAAAAGCTGACAGAGACCTGAAATTGATGCCAGATCCCTGCCAGGGACCTGAAATTAATTCTCCCATATTTTTATGTGCAACAGCTAAAAATAGTTGTTGCAAAAAGTGATATACTTGTGATGGCTGTAAAAACTTGTTGAGAAAATTAAATTATTTGCCATGGTTGAAAAGGGTTGATCATCACGAATAAGTGTGTACTTCTTTTCGGTAGGTAATGATAATGTATATTAATTGGAAAAATATTACAATAGAAGAGACAAAAGACATACTAAAATAAGCGTGTATTTGCGAAAACTTGTATACGGTATCTCAAATATCCTATTTTTTAGGAAAAATAATATCATTTTTTTTTGCAACGACACATACGAGCGTCACAAATACTATATTATAAATAAATATTTAAAATGTTTAAAAAATATGTGCACATGCATTAGGAGCTAGTTATCAATCATCGCAAATTAGTGTGTATCTATAGTAGATTGCAAAAAGTGCTGCAAATATCTTATTTTTTCATGCACATACAGCTATCACAAATACTATGATATAGAAAAAATTAAAATTTTTAAAAATATTTGTATGCATTAGTAGTACTTGCGACAATCATAGACTCAGCCATCACAAATATCTTTTTTAATATTATAAAATTAAATGCTTGTGACAACTCAACGTCATTGCAAATAAAGTTTTTGCAACTGCTCGCCTACTTTTGTCTTGTGTAATGATTATTTGATGTTCGTTAGTAGATGAAAAAATATTTTTAATAAAAAATAATGAAGATAATGCCTATGATTGGCTGTTGCAAACAATCAACCAAAATATTATGTAGTATTTGTGACGAGTTTTGAGACCTCCTCTAACTCAAGTTTTCCTTTTTTGTTCTAGAGAGAATAATTGACTGCCACTTTGGTCTACTTGGGACATGCATGTCCCTTGGTGACGGGCATATATTTTTTAGGTAAATATATTCACCAACCAAGTAAGTTATATTCAAATGAAAACTCTAACTATATATTGCACAACTTACTTTTATCTCGTTGAGTTAACCAATTGGATACTCAATGATGAAGCTAGTCTCATACCAATAAGAGTAGTTGTGAATCGATTTGACGAGGTCTGAGATAGACTCAGATCTACTGATAGATGAGAAGTGAAAGTAGTTGATACCATAGATGTCGGTGTCGATGCTATTCTACTAGGAGATTTGGAACTGGAAACATCAATTTCAATTCCAATTCTGATAACAAAATTATAGTTCTAATTCCGATTCTGATAAATTCGAAATGGTTATTCCGATTTCATTATGATTCTAATTACATTATTGGAACTAAAATTCTGATAAACTAAAGTGCTTACCATGACATTTTTCTTTAACAAAGTTGAAATAAGTCATATATAGATAAGATGAGGATAAATGGGAAGTAAAGGCGGCCGACCAATAGGCTTGATTTGGGTCGTCCTCCTCCTTTCCGTTCTATCGATAGTGGTTGTCTACGGATTCTTACAGTCTAAATTTTAGTGGGAGTCTCTATATAGATTTATTTAATTCATAACTAGATAATGATCTAATCTGATTTTTAATTGGATTAAACTAAATCCTATTAATCTAATTGTGGACTTAGTCTATTTCTTAATCATCTTAGAAACCTTTTAAACCTACTTTTTGGCCGAGTTATCATATTCAAACTCTATTTTCTCCTCATTATCCTCCAAGGTCGGATTAGGATTTTCTACCCGTATGAATAGACCTCTGAGAGTTACCTCTTTGATAACGAGATAAGGAAATCTAAGATAATTTAATCATGCATAGGCTATTCATATGTAGGGGCTTTTTTAGTTTTGAGATGGTTTAAGCAGGAATAATTATGAAAGTGGATAATTTTTATGTGATATGACGTGACAGAGTGTATAAAGTTATCACTCTTTTATTGGGAGGAGGCCAAAAGAAAACATGTGATCCACTTCATCTGCCATCAACTGGGGAGTAGCCTAAGCTTATTCTTCCTCCTCCTATCTCATATTCTCTTTATTTTGCTTTAATCCTTTCATCATGGCGCATGTTAGACTAGTCATCTTTCAGTTGCTCTAAAACCCACCTCCATGGTAAACTGCCCTCCAGTTGCATGTTTCATTAGACGAGGGCCGGGATAGGTGCTTCGTCCGTTTGTTTTAAAGTAAAACTCTATTAGGAAATGGTTTTCAGGAAAAATTTTATTCTTTAGATCATTTGTTATCTTGGAAAAACAAAATTTGAAAAATCATATCCTGAAATTTTCGGATTTTGACATCCGCACAAAAAATGCGGACGCCAATATTTTCTTTTTTTGGTAACGAGGAAACCCCGTCCCGTGTGACTTTGTGGGCTCAGAGATTGGTGTTCGTGAACTCCAAGGTCAAGACTTGGCAGCTCTTACTTTTTGTATACCCGTATTGCCCTTACCCACATGACCGAAAAAACTCCAGATCTACACACCTCGAGAATTACATGTAAATCAGGTAAACCCCCCCCCCCACCAGGAATCGAACCCGGGACCTCCTGCTTTTAAGCAAGAGTTCTAACCGATCGACCCAATCGGGGTCCTCAGGACGCCAATATTTTCCAATTGTTGTTGTGCCGTTTCTTTCTACATCTATAGTGACAATTTATAAGTACTATTCATTCAAGTTGTATTTTTTCCCACTCATTTAAGTAGTCTTTTTCAAATTTAATTATTTTTATTAGTTATTTTAATTTTATTTTTTATTAAAATATTTGTAGAATACTATTCATTCAAATTATGTTTTTATTTTATTTCTCCTACATTAAATTATCTTTGTCAAAGTTACTTGTTTTTCATTAGTTATCTAATTTTTTTAAAAAAAATTATTAAAAATAAAAACTAAAATAAAATAAAAAGTTTGATGAATAGTGTTAATACAAAAGGAATACATGACTCTATCTCATTTGAGAGTGGATCATAAGATCTCATACCCCTCTATACAACTTTATAGTAAAATCTTGCATTTAATACTATTGATATTTCAACTTTTTTTTCTCTATTTACATAAATAGTTAATGAAAATATTTACCTGACAACCAAATAGATAACTACGTTTTCATTTTCATATAAAAATTATTCCGTGGAAAACTATTTCCCTATTAAACTATTTTACATATATACAACCAAATGGATCCTTAATATAGTCTATTAATAGATTTTCTTTCTGTATAACCATTTTGACAGGACTAGGCAAAAAGGAAGGAGAAAAACTTTCTGCACTTTCTGCAAGTGCAGAAAGTGCAGGACATATGGGCTCCATCCTATGTGGCACCTGTTTTTTTGGTGCCACATGGGATGGAGCCCATGTGACATCTCATGTGGCAGGTGCCACATGGGATGTTTCTGCACATGCAGAAAGTCTTTCTCAAAAGGAAGATGTGAGGCCCTTGCTCTCTGACCGGTCAAAGAACGAGGAAGAAGAGAATCTCCATCTTCGCACATGAAGAAAGAAAGAACGTGGTTGAGGAGAAGGCTGCATCCCAAATGCAACTATACGATAAACTGCATCTGCAGTCAGAAGGTTTTCTGGTTGACCTTTCCGTAGGAACAAGGTATGAGTAGGGGGGATTTGGGACTCCGGCAATGAGCATTCCACTTGTTACTGTGTGTTTCTTCCGATGTGAATACCCATCTATTTATAGGGCTTTTCCACTCATCCCCTCCGTCCCAAATCTGTAACCGCCCCTTTGATGTTGGATCCGTTTCTGGATCTTGATGAGAAAATCTCTCATCCGTTCCTAATTTGTTGGCCATAATTATTCTGTAACGTAATAACGTTACAACATCTCCCACTTGGTCAACAAATTATTATACCCCCACTATCCGTGCGAAGTATAAACATTTATTCCGATACTCCCACTATTTATGAGATGTATCACTATTTTCATTATCTATGAAAATATTCTTTTATGCTCATATATTCCCGAGTCCCATTAAGCCAACATGCTTAATGAAATTTTCCGCCGGAATACCTTTTGTCAAAGGATCAACAATCATATCACTAGTGGGGATATAAGTTATTTTCACTTCCCCTTTTTGCACAACATCTTGAATATAATGATATTGTATTTCTATATGCTTTCCGCGAGAGCTATTTGCTCCACTATTAATCAAGCTAATTGCTGCCTGATTATCACAATATATCTCAATTGGTCCATCTACCAAATTGAGATCCATATATTTAAGAAACCGTCTTATCCATACTGCGTGAGTAGTAGCCATGCTGCAAGCATATACTCAGCTTCCTGTGTGTATCTTGCAACACACCCTTATTTTTTGCTACCCCAAGAAACAGTTGCACCACCAAAGATGAACAAGTGTCATGACGTGGACTTTCCGTCATCTTTGTCTCCTCCAAAGTCTGCATCTGAATAGCCAAATACCTCAAGCATGTTAGCTTGAAAAACTAATTTATGGTGCAAAGTTCCTTTCAAATATTTCATAATCCTTTTAATAGCTTCCCAATGTGTTGGGCCAGGATTAGCTTGATATCGACTTATCAAACTCACTGGGTAGGCCAAGTCTGGTCTTGTACTCATCATTGCATACATTAAGCTTCCAACTGCTTCAGCATATGGCACCTTGAGCGCACCTTGTCCCCCTTCAGGACATTGCTCTTTTCCCAACCATTTTCCATGTACTAACGGTGTAGGTGTCGGATTGCAGTTATGCATTCCGAATCTCTTGAGTATAGACCTCAAATATTTTACTTGATTTATACTCAACATTCTAGACTTTCTATCCTGAATGATTTGAACACTAAGAACATAGGATGCCTCCCCCATGTCCTTCATCTCAAAATTTTCACTTAATTTTGATTTGATTTTGTTCATCATCTCAATGTCATTTCTGGCGAGCAAAATATCATCCACATATAAAGATAATATAATATACTTGCTCCCACTTTTCATGACATACACACAATTATCCAACTTATTTGCAACAAACCCAAGTTGAATAATTGTCTTGTGAAATTTGAGATATCATTGTCTCGAAGATTGTTTCAAGTCATATATTGACTTCTTTAACTTGCATACCTTTTCATCTTGGCCTTCCTCCTGAAATCCTTCAGGTTGTTGAATATATATATCCTCCATTAACTCACCGTTAAGGAATGCAGTCTTGACATCCATCTGGTATAACTCCAGGTCAAGATATGCGACAATAGCCAAGATAATTCTTATTGATGCAAACTTTGCTACTGGAGAATAGGTTTCCTGATAATCTATATATATCTGTCTTCTGATTATAACCTTTAGCAACTAACCAGGCCTTATATTTATCAATCGACCCATCAACTTTTAGCTTTTTCTTGAATACCCATTTGCACCCAATGGCCTTTCTATTTTTAGGCAAATCACATAGTTCCCATACTCCATTACTTTTCATGGAGTTCATTTCTTCCTTCATGGCTTTCAATCATAAATCAGATTCCTGCGACTTCATCGCATCAATATAATTCACTGGATCTGTATGATTTTCCTCATCTATGTCTACTGATAGACATGAAGGTTCACATGAGTACAAATAGTAATCATCCATCCACGTAGGTGGAGTTCTTGTTCTTTTGTTGCCAACTGTAGGTATATTAGGTTGTACTTCTTCCATAGGCATTTGTTCATTTTCCATTTCTGGTTGAGGTTCTTCCTCAATTTCTGAATCATTCCCAATGATATTATTGTAATAGTCATCATCTATTACAACCAGATGTTCTTTTTCAATTTCTTGAAATTCCTCTTTCTCTAGATTTTCTAGAAATGTTGCATCCATGTATTCAATGATCCCCTTTTCTTTATGGAAAAATCTATATCCAAATGATTTCTCACAATATCCTATGAATTTGCACTTCAATGTTTTAGGTTCCAATTTATCTCTAAGTTGTTCTGGAATGAGAACATGGGCTGTCGACCCCCACTTTCTGAGATGACTCAATTGTGGTTTTCTTCAATTCCATAATTCATAAGGTGTACTTTTAATGGATTTAGTGGGCATTCTATTCAAGACATAATTTGCCGTAAGCAATGCCTCTCCCCATAAGTTCTTAGGGAGACCCGAATGCGATAACATACATCTGACCGCATTCATCAAAGTTCTATTTTTCCTTTCTGCCACCCCATTCTGTTGTGGCATATAAGGCATTGTTACATGTCTCTTTATTCCATGTTCTTGACAATATGACTCAAATTCCTTTGAGTTATATTCCCCACCTCTATCAGTTCTTAACATCTTAATGTTTCTTCCAAGATGCCTTTCTACTTCGATTCTATATTTCTTAAAACAATCTAATGCCTCGTACTTTCTAGAAATTAAGTAGACATATGCAAACTTAGAATAATCATCTATGAAAGTTATAAAATAGTCCTTGTTGTTATATGTCTTTATACTTAGATGGCCACAAATATCCGAATGGATAAGCTCTAACAATTCTTGTGATCTATGTCCTACCGAGAAAGGCTTCTTAGTCATTTTTCCAACTAGACAATGTTCACATGGTGTTAATTCCACCTTTGTCAAACCGGGTAACAAATCCATTTTTATCATTTGTTCCATTTTAGATTTACTAGGATGTCCCAATCTAAAATGCCATAGATCACATTCAGACAAATCACACAAGGAATACTCAGAAACTTCTATTTCATTTATTTTATTGTCAAGTATAGGGATACAAAACAAATCATGCTCATGAATAAATTTTCTCATAGCAAGTACTTTCTTATCTTTCCCTATTGACACCTTTCCATTGTAGAATCTAACTTCTAGGCCTTTCTTCATTAGTGCTGGTACAAAGATGAGATTCCGCTGGATTTTTTGTGCATAGAACACATCCTTGAGGACCATGATGTTATCCCCAAGATCCAGCCTATAAGTTCCAACACCTTCCACATCGAGATAGGTATTGTTGCCCATATATACCCTTTGTTCTCCAGCATTAAGTTTCTTCAGTGACACTAACCCTTTCTTTGTCTTTGCAATATGCCGAGTAGCCCCAGAGTCAATCCACCATTCATTTGAATCAGCCAGCACGGCGTTACATTCTGTTACGCCAACAAATTCTCTCTTTTCGGTTCCATCATTTCCTGGGTGTTTGTTCCCACCCTTATTCCCTTGCTTGTTGGGACAATTGGCCTTAAAGTGACCATATTTCCCACAATTGTAGCAAGCACCTTGTGGAACTTTCTTTCCTTTATTTTGGAATTTATTCTTGAATTGCGGCTTTTTCGCTCCAATGGTACGATTCTGGGTATTTGGGTTTCGGTGCACAACATTGGCCTCATCTAGATTCACCTCTAGTTCCCTTCTCCTGGCTATTATGTCTTGCTCAATTGCTAACCTAGCTGGCAAATCCGTAACAGTCAAAATAGAACCACTCATTCTCAATGTTGTGGCTGCCATATCAAATGAGGCTGACAAACTATTCCATATAGTTGCCACTTGCATTTTTTCTGGAATTTTAGTTCCAACAGTTGATAGGTCCTTAGTCATGTCAATCATTTTGTTTACATGATCAACCACGCTATCACCTTCTTGCATCTTACGTGTGTTGTAACGATGTAAAAGAAGTTGAGTATTCACCTCGGTCTTGGTGTCATACTTCTCTTTGATAGCAATCCACAACTCATTAGAGGTTTTGTAAGTTTCAAAGAACTTTATCAAATTATCCTCCAAGAACATAAGCATAAAGCTTCTTGCCTTCTTGTCATCTACTAACCATTGTTCCCTCTTTTTCTTTTCCACTTCGGTGGACTCATCATTAAGTTCCGGAACATTGGTATCGATGACATGTTCAATATTGTCATGAATAAGGCCATATCTTATTTTCTGGTGCCACATGTCAAAGTTGTTTCCATTTAACTTGTCTAATTTTGCCAGTTCAGTAGCAATAATTAAGCTTACTAGCCATTAGAACTAGAACAATTCTGAAAAATGAATAATTTGATTTGATTACAAACATAAAATTCATAAACATAGATTGCATAATTATTTTGATTAATTTCAGCATCTTGTTGTGAATGGTCGTCATTTTGTTCTATCTTATTTATTTATTTTAAGTTCAAAACTATATGAATGACAAATTATAATTATGCAAAAATAATTTATCAAATAAACATGGATCGAATATGAATATTAAATACAATATTTAATTTTCAGCAAAAATATTCATGTCAAAGTCAAATATGAAGTTACTTTAAAAACATGCTATTTATATATGCAAATTGTGGTGTTCGGTCAGATGACATATATGTAAACAGATATGAAACACAATATTTCTTTTAACAAGGTGAAATTTGTACACTGCTACTGAAACCATGGTTCGCCCGTGTCACCCAAACCGGGGCGGCACGGGCGTACCGTACCGTGCCCGAGTGAAAGCGGCACCCGGGCACGGTCGGGTCGGTATGGGTTAAATTTTTTTTTTCATATTAGGTGTATTAAAGTGATGTAAATGATGTCCAATTCAGATGAAAATTTAAACATAGCTTAATTAAGAGATGATACAAATTATAGTAATTTTAATTTAATTTTTTAAATTATTTTTTTATCAAGTAAAAATTATCCCAAAAATTAGTAAATCGACTTAATCTCAACATCTAAGGAATCTAATGGTGTCTAATTGAGATGAAATTTCAAACATAAGCTAATTAATATGTGATACAAATTGTAATAATTTTAGTTTAATTTTTTAAATTAATTTTTTGTCAAGTAAAAACTGTCCCAAAAATCATTAGGTCAACCTAATCTCGACATCTATGCATCAATAACTCATGATATTTATATTTTTATAATCAGTATATTTTTTTAGTAATTATGATGACTTCATATTTGACTTTATTTTCGAAACCAAATGTCATCCCGTTGAAGTACGTGCATAGAGAGTTCGTCTTACCGCACATGTGTGCACTTAAGTTGTCTAATTAGTGTCTACTTGAGATAAAATTTCAAAAATAAACTAATTAAGAGATAATACAAATTATAAAATTTTATTAATATATGAGATTAATTAACATTAATAAATGCTAGCTCAATGTCATACTCAGAAGTGCGCACTCCGACGGGACGACATCAAAAAACTGTAATGAAAATAAATTTTGAGAACACCATAATTTTCAGAAAAATGTGGTGATATCAGAAATGTAAATATCCGGAATTGTTGTAGTACGGATTTCGATATTAAGCCGATGCAACTATTTTCTGGGTGATTTTTCACCCAGTGTAAAATAAATTCTAAAAATTAAACTAAATCACCATAATTTGTAAAACCATTACATTAACTTATAGCTAAAATTTCAACACAAATAGACATTATTTGAATGAGTTTACAAGAGGAGAATGAGTTTCAACACAACATGTCAATTTTTCACCGTATCTCAACGGTACGATACAGTTCGATATGTACCGTGCCACGGAAAATGCGGTACGGTAGATCCGGTCGGTACGGCAAACCTTGACTGAAACATGATATGATTACAAATTTTAAAGGTTCTGTTTAAGACAACAGGGTATAAGTATAATAACTTTCGAAATAATTATATAAACATAGGTTGTATAAAGTTATCTATCTAAAACTAGACAAATTTATAAGAGTAAATGTGTAATTAAAAATTTCAAATATAAGGTAAAACAATAATATACACTAGGGAGAATTAATTAGAGGTCCATGTCAGAGGGTTGACTTAATTTATAGTCCCTATCAGAAAATCAGAAGTCATATAGTCCTTACTTTTTGTGTTAGTTTAATTTCTAGTCCGTGCCTTTTGTTTCTCAGCATTTATGAGTCTTGGAAGACGAGTCGTTCTTTTAGCATCAACTTTTTCCTATTTTGCCATTCCTTCTTCTGTCCTTTTCCTATGCACACTTACATCGTTACAGTTAGTGTATATATCATTTACAGTAAGACTTTGTATCAGTTACAGTAAGACTTTGTATCAGTTACAGACTACATCTATAAGCTCTTACAAAAGAAAAAAAAAATTGTATTTGTTTGCAAGTGCTAGGATTCAAACCCAGATCTTTATAAACACAACATGAGATACCCTTACCACTAAGCTACAACTACACTTGTGTTATAATATAATATATAATATATTTAATTAAGTATTGTAGTAAACATAATTCTCTATTACAACCTATGTTAAGTCTTGTTACAATAAATATCATTCCCTGTTACAATATACATTGAGTTTTGTTACAATAAATATTTATCATCTATTATAGTAAACATAATTCTCTATTACAACCTATGATAAGTTTTGTTACAGTAAATATCATTCCTTGTTACAATATACATTGAGTTTTGTTACAGTAAACATTAATCATCTATTATAGTAAACATAATTCTCTATTACAACCTATGTTAAGTCTTGTTACAGTAAATATCATTCCTTTTACAATATACATTAAGTTCTGTTACAGTAAACATTATCATATATTATAGTAAACATAATTCTCTATTACAACTTATGTTAAGTCTTGTTACAGTAAATATCATTCCTTATCAGTAACATACATTAATAACATACATTAAAATACATTAACCTATATTATTATTACATAGCTTAATGTATATTGTAACAAAGCTTAATGTTTACTGTAACAGAACTTAATGTATATTGTAACATAGCTTAATGTATATTGTAACAAAGCTTAACGTTTACTGTAACAGAACTTAATGTATATTGTAACAAAGCTTATTGTATATTGTAACAAAGCTTAATGTATATTGTAACATAGCTTAATGTATATTGTAACAAAGCTTAATGTTTACTGCAATAGAACTTAATGTATATTGTAACAAAACTTAATGTATATTGTAACAAAGCTTAATGTATATTGTAACATAGCTTAATGTATATTGTAACATAGCTTAATGTACATTGTAACAAAGCTTAATGTATATTGTAACATAATTTAATGTATATTGTAACAAAGCTTAATGTATATTGTAACAAAGCTTGTAACAAAGTTTAATGTATATTGTAACATAGCTTAATGTATATTGTAACATAGTTTAATATATATTGTAACAAAACTTAATGTATATTGTAACAAAGCTTAATGTATATTGTAACATAGCTTAATGTATATTGTAACAAAGCTTAACGTTTACTGTAACAGAACTTATTGTATATTGTAACAAAGCTTAATATATATTGTAACAAAGTTTAATGCATATTGTAACAATGCTTAATGTATATTGTAACATAGCTTAATGTATATTGTAACAAAGCTTAATGTTTACTGTAACAGAACTTAATGTATATTGTAATATAGCTTACTGTATATTGTAACATAGCTTAATGTATATTGTAACAAAGCTTAATGTTTACTGTAACAGAACTTAATGTATATTGTAACATAGCTTAATGTATATTGTAACAAAGCTTAATGTATATTGTAACATAGCTTAATGTATATTGTAACATAGCTTAATATATATTATAACAAAGCTTAATATATATTATAACAAAGCTTAATGTATATTGTAACAAAGCTTAATGTATATTGTAACATAGCTTAATGTATATTGTAATAAAGCTTAATGTATATTGTAACATAGCTTAATGTATATTGTAACAAAGTTTAATGTTTATTGTAATAGAACTTAATGTATATTGTAACAGGGAATGATATTTACTGTAACAAGACTTAACATAGGTTGTAATAGAGAATTATGTTTACTATAATAGATAAAATATTTACTGTAACAAAACTCAATGTATATTGTAACAGGGAATGATATTTACTGTATAAGACTTAACATAGGTTGTAATAGAGAATTATGTTTACTACAATACTTAATTAAATATATTATATGTTATATTGTAACACAAGTATAGTTGTAGCTTAGTGGGAAGGGTATCTTATGTTGTGTTTGTGAAGACCTAGTTTCGAATCCTAGCACTTGCAAACAAATAAAGTTTTTTTTTTTTTTTGTAAGAGCTTATAGCTGTAGTCTGTAACTGATATAAAGGCTTACTGTAACTGATACAAAGGCTTACTGTAAACGATATATACACTAACTGTAACGAATGTAATTGTGCATAGGGAAAGAGCAGAAAAATGAAAGACAAAATAGGAAAAAACTGATGCTGAAGGGACGACCCGTCTTCCAAGACTCATAAATGTTGAGAGATAAAAAGTAGGGACTAGAAATTAAACTAACACAAAGTAAGGACTATATGATTTCTGATTTTCTGACAGAGACTATAAATTAAGTCTAACCCTCTGACAAGGACCTCTAATTAATTTTCCCTATACATTATCTGTTTTGAATGACCATTTGTCTTATAGTGATCAACCTTTTGTCTAAAACCGATGCAGGTTTTTATTTCACTCAAAAAATTAAAGAGACCTACCTCGTTTGCAAGCAACGAAGAAAATTGGGGAGTTTAGCTCTCACGGAAGAGGCGGTGGAGAGGAGCGGGTTGGCGGGCGTTGGTGCGCGGGGCAGTCGGAGCAGCAACAACGTGAGCAAGGCGGTGAGGCAGCAGTCGGAGCGGCAGAAGCGCGAGCAGGCCGATTACGGGGGCGAAGCGAGCAGGGCGACAAAGGCGGCGTCGGTGCAGGGGTGATGCAATCTTTGGTAAAGAGAGAGGGCGATCGTAAGCGGACGCGGCGAGCGCAGGCGGCGTGCTGGCTGGCGACGACGGCGACGATGCGCTGGGACAGTCGGAGCAGCAGTAACGCAAGCAGGGCAGAGAGTCAGCAGTCAGAGGCGCAACGACTGGCAGAATCTCCCTACTCCGACAAGAGCAGCAGCAGCAGCTGAGCGTGGGGACAACAAGCGGAGCGACGCAACGATGGCGATCGTGTGAGCGAGTGGGGGCGCCATAAACACAACAACTTGACCATGAGCGGCGTGCACAGACGAACGACGCAGCGCTTGAAGCGGCGCACGGCGGTGCATAGAGCTAGCAGGAGCGCGGCGCTGAAAACGGACACGACTGGGGCGAACGGCGACGTCGGTGCCCTGGCGACGGACGTGGGGTGAGCAGGAGTGCGATGCAGCGGCGTCAGGGGCGAACGATGCCGAGGGCGACTGCGCACGATGCGGTGGCGACGACAGGGATCAACCCGCTCTGATACCACTGTAGGAACAAGGTATGAGTAGAGGGAGATTTGAGACTCCGACAATGAGCATTCCATAATGTTAATGTGTGTTTCTTCCTATGGGAATACCCATCTATTTATAGGGCTTTTCCACTCATCCCCTCCGTCCCAAATCTGTAACCGCCCCTTTGATGTTGGATCCGTTTCTGGATCTTGATGAGAAAATCTCTCATCCGTTCCTAATTTGTTGGCCATAATTATTCTGTAACGTACTAACGTTACAACACTTTCATCATATTAATCCAAGGTATTTAGCCAACCTTCATCCTATCATTTCATGCAATTAATCTCAATGGTGATCATCACTTCCTTCTATTTTTGTGATGTTTCACATCTTGGTGTAATGCATATGTTTCCTTTTGGTTGGTTGGGGGGGGGGGGATTAGGTGTGTTTCATTCTAAAGCATCTTTTGAGGTGAGTGGTCATTTCAATTGTTTGTGCGTGTGGTTCCAATAAAGATAGTTGATTATCCTCACATATTATGGGGAGTAGCAGTAAATCTCATATGGGTAAGCCAGAAATGTTACAATAGAGTGACTGAGCTATGTTATACATGCATTTCTTTCTTTTATTCTGATCCAAATCATCCTACTATATATTCTATATACCCAAAGATAGACAAATGATCATAATAGGTACAATTTAATTGGATCCGGATCCTATGTGGTTATGAATCCATGTGGGGTTAGAAGACCTGAGTGATGATGCCCACAAGCTCATACAATACCACCACCCTGATGACCACACGGGACCAATGTTGAAGAAGAGGAGGCTAATTAAAGACCTCTCCACACTAACACCTTAAATGGTTGCAAACAAAATGGCAACATCGGGTAGTTCTTACATCAACATCATATTTCCCACACCCAAAAACAAGTTTAGCTGGACCCGTATTATTACATCGATATCATAACACAAACCGATTATAAAATCGACAATTTTGAGAACTAGTGAAATGTGTTGAAATCCGTGTTTAATTTTAAAAGTTTTGAGTCTTCTTATATTATTCTTTTGTCCTACACTGGAATGGAAAAAGTTTCCATATCGTCCTAATTAGTGAGGACTGCTTGCTTTTTATGAGAATATATATATATATATATATATATATATATATATATATATATATATATATATATATATATAGGGCGCACGTGTATCAATGCATAGACGTGGCAGATTGTTTAAAATAAATAGACAAAGTTTGATATTTATGAGGTGCATCGAGTATAAGCCTCGAACATTTATAAGTATATATTCTGGGACAACTAAAAACTCCTAATGCACATATGAATATTATTTTAAAATATTCATATTTTTGTCATTAAAAAAGATATTTGAGATGTCGTATATAAGTTGTCACAAATACACCCTTAGTTGTGATGACCACTTTTTTTTCAACTGCCGCAAATAGTTCAGTTTTCTCAACATGTTTTTACAATGTTTACAAGTATAAAAGAAAAATTAAAAGAAAAAAGAAAAAAATCTAAAAGAAAAAAGTGAGGTCTGTTCCATTTCTTTCTTTCTTTTGTATCTATCCAAAGGAATCTACTATGCATTCGATATCCAAGATGCAAAAGTGAGCACATGACATTAAAATTTGGATCCAGACCCTATCTGGTTATGAGATCAACCGAGTCATGATGGCCACCAGCTCACGCAATACCAACACTTTGATCATTAAAACTAGGGCAACACAAGAAGGAAGACCAGAGAGGTGGACTATTGAAGAGGAGTAGGTCAGTTAAAGACCCCTCCACACACACCCACCTAACACTGTAACGTAATTCTTACATGAACATCATCTTCCCACACCCACAAACAAGTTGAGCTTCCCCATATTATTATATACTTACAATATCATGACACAAACTGATTATAACATTGATAATTGAGAACTAGTGAAATGAAATTGCTATTTTACTTCTTACAGATTTTGGATCGACGATCATAATGATGAAAAGAAAGGGTTGCCGAGTTGGTTGGTAGAATGTTAACGGAAATCAATTCACAATACTCTAAGTATATGAAAAATAACAAAAAACAATATGATATGGTACTAATTAGCAACCCATGGGAGGAGAAAGTCCACCCACAAAATGTTAACCTTAATAAAGAAGAAAGCTCCTAAAAGAAAGATGGATAAAATTGTGACCATCTTTACGTGCACTTTACAATATAATCATTGGTGATAGGTTTAGTATCCATTTGGTTTACTTAGCATGATCAAAGCTCAGTAATATATACCCAGCGACTTAAAATAAATAGAACCTATTTGTTGGTGAGCACATATTTTATGTGTCCATCAATAACCAAATATTTCTATTTATATATATGCCCATCGGCCAAAAAATATATATATCTACTTGTGGACTTTAAAAGAAGATAATATATATATATATGTCCATTTTTATCTTTACGGATATCATTTACATCATTTTCCTTTCTTTTGGGTGGAGTTGGAATAATTTTATCAAAAAGAAAAATATGGATTATCAATAACTAATAGGGAGAATTAATTATTCGCCCCTGGCAGGGGCGAACCTTTATTTTTCCATCCCTGTCAGTTTTTTCATGGACCCCCAGTCCCTGCTTTACGCGGGACTTATTTTCCAGTCCCTGGGACTAAATGGACGTTATGCCTCTTCTCGGAAATACTCATTCTACCCCCAGTCCTAGTGACACGCGACCTTATTTGGCTTTAATGCCTTTCGAAGAAGGCAGGCAATAGCGCAAACCTTCCTGCCGCGGCGTTGAGAAGAGGAGACTAGGGTTGCCGTTTGGGTGCGCTGCGAAGAGGAGCGCAGAGATTCTGGCTTCCGGTGAAAGTTTCTAACTGATTCTCACTTCCTTCTATCCCCGGTGTAGGTGAGTTTTTCTTGGCGTTCCAATACACATTGGTTCCACCGATCCCCTTTGTCCTCTGTAGATTCACATCCGTTAGTCGCCAGATGTTTTTCTTGCCAACAATGTTTCATCCATATCCGTTTGTCTAGCGACTATTTGTTATTTACTCCACTTTTGGTTACCAACGCTACTACAGAGTTGCAACTTTCGAAAAAATTATATATTTTGTCTAAGTTTGTCTAATTATAATTGTAACAACTTTCGAAGTAATTACACAGTTAACTCTGTAAGTCAGTAATTGTGTAACAACTTTCTAAGTAGTTACACAGTTTATTGTGCAACTTTGTAATTGTGTAACAACTTTCTAAGTACTTACACAGTTTACTGTGCAACTTTGTAATTGTGTAACAACTTTCTAAGTAGTTCCACAGTTAACTCTGTAACTGAGTAACTGTGTAACAATTTAAAAAATAGTTACGTATGTTAACTGTGCGAGTATGTCATTACCTAGTACCTACTGTTTTTGTAAGTAAGTAATAAGTAAGTAAGTGTCTAACTATTTGTATTTCTATTTGTGTAACAACTTTGTAAGTAGTTACACAGTTAACTGTGTAACTGTGTAACAACTTTCTAAGTAACTATGTAACTGATTAGCAAGTTAAAAGATAGTTACATATGTTAACTATGTAATTATGTGATTACCAGATGTTTTTTTGTACGTAAGTGTCTAACTATTTGTACTTCTAATTATTTAGGGCCCATTATCTTAACTGTCTAACTGTGTAACAACTACTTGAAAAATAACATATGTTAACTGAGGATGTATGTACTTACCTAGTTTTTGGTGTACGTAAGTGGCTAAGTGTCTGTCTTTATAATTGTGTAAGTGGTTACACAGTTAACTGTGTATCTGAGTAATTGTGTATGAACTTTCGAAGTAGTTTCACAGTTTACTGAGTAACTGTGTAACAACTTTCAAAGTAGTTACACTATTAAGTGAGGAACTGTGTAACTACTTCAAAACTAACAGTGTAAGTATGTAAATATGTACAAATTTTCTTTTACGCACCACTTTAAGTTTTTGTATTTGTAATTGTGTAATAACTTTCCAAGTAGTTACACAGTTCACTGTTTAACTGTGTAACTCTGTAACTCTGTAACATCTTCTCAAGTAGTCAATTATCTTAACTAAGTAGCTATATATCTTAACTAAGTATGTATGTACTTACCTAGTTTTTGGTTTACGTAAGTGTACTCTTGAATCAGTAACCAAACCTTGTTCAACCTATTATTAAAAAAAGGGACAGACAATGACAAATTATGCCAACTAAGTATGCATAAGAGCATAACACTTATGCTTCAAAATATTTAGACACTTACTTGAGATCTTAACCAAGTAGGAAAAGACTTCTCTCGTTCCTTTTCAACCTGCACGTCAGTCAGACGTGGATTCCGTTGCAGTATGACCGAGTCAAACTCTCTACAATGTAAATGTCACACAACCTCTAAGTACTACAGTATTGCTCGCAAATGATGTATTTCATTAGTGTTGAGAGCTTACTCAATGTAAGGGTCTAGTTCTGCGCAATTCATAAATACGTAGATCTCCGCAGCTACCAACTCTCTGTCTTCGAGTGCGCGAGTAGAAGAATATCCAAATGCTTGCCCGGGACACTTGAACACAGAAAGTCGGTCAGACACATTAGAATCTCCACCATCATCATTACGTGGAGGTTGAGTGCGTCGGGTTAGGGTGTCAAAGTACATCGAACAAAAGTTCGATATCTCTTCAATAAGGTACGCCTGGGTAATGGAGCCCTCAACTTGTGCTTTGTTGTGGACTTTCATCTTAAGATCGTACATGCACCTACGACAATAATTCAAATGGATACATATGAAATATAAAAGATCGTCGTATTGTGAATAAATTGAGACATATGAATATACCTCTCAAACGGATACATCCATCGAAATTGTACTGGTCCTCCGACCCTAGCTCATATGGTAAATGGATGATCAGGTGCTCCATTGAATCAAAGAATGCTGGAGGAAATATCTTCTCTAATTTGCAGACTGTCTGTATTATATTTTGCTCCATATTTTGCAAGTCATGAAGTCTGAGTTCTGATGCAGATAAAATCCTGAAGAATTGACTCAGCTCAGTCATTGCTCCCTATATTTGCTTCGGCAACAACTCACGAAAAGCAAGTGGCATCAGTCTTTGCATGAAAACATGGCAGTCATGACTCTGCATTCCGTATATTTTCCCCTCGTTGACATTTACACAAGGGCAATATTTGAGACATATCCATCCAAAAATCTCAATTGCTTCAACCATTGCAACACTTCCTTAATCTGTCTAGCCCCAAGCACATATGAAGCTTTAGGTTGCACCACTTTTCCACTAACATGCTGCAGCTCTAGTTCTGGACGTCTGCAAAGTACTTTCAAATCCATTCGTGCCTTGACGTTATCCTTCGTTTTGCCTTTGACATCCATAACTGTGTTGAACACATTATCAAAAACATTCTTCTCTATATACATGACGTCCAGGTTATGTCGTATCAAAAGTGTAGACCAATAAGGCAATTCCTAAAATATGCTTTGCTTCACCCAATTGTGATCCTTCCCAAAGCCGGGGATTTGTCGGGTACTACCAGCCAGTTGTGATACAGTCGGTAAGTTCTGGACCCGCCTCGTCATGTTTCCACCAGACACCCATTCCATATCTACCTCCTCCATCACAATTATATTTTTCATAAAAGAATCCTTTTGTTTTCGGAAAGGATGGTCACTCGGTAGAAACCGACGGTGACAATCGAACCAACATGATTTTCCCCCAGATTTCAATACGAATGATTTAGAATCCTCCATGCAATAAGGACATGCCAACCTCCCATGTGTGCTCCAGCCAGATAACATGTCGTACGCTGGAAAGTCACTTATTGTCCACATTAATGCAACCTTCAAATTGAAATTCTATTTTCTGGATGCATCATAAGAGAGAACCCCATCTGACCATAACAATTTTAGTTCATCAATCAACGGTCTGAGATATATGTCTATATTTTTTCCTGGACTTCTTGAACCCGGAATCAGCAATGAAAGGAACAGATTCTCACGCTTCATGCACATGCCTGGCAGAAGGTTATACGGTGTTAGAAATACTGGCCAACATGAGTAAGATACCACCGAGCCTCCGAATGGATTGAAACCGTCTGTGCATAAACACAGTCGCACGTTGCGTGGATCCCTTGAGAAGTAAGGATGAGTACGGATAAAATGAGCCCAAGCTTCACCATCGGCAGGATGACTTATTTCACCATCATCACGACGGACTCTTTCCGCATGCCAAGTCATGTGTCCAGCTGTCTTCGGGGACATGAACAACTGCTGCAATCTAGGTGTGATCGGAAAGTACCGCAATGACTTATACGGAACATCCTTCTGCTTTGACTTGTCCCCTCTCTTAGGCTTGAATCTATCATGCTTACAAATACAACATGATGTCTTATCTGCATCATCTTTGTAGTACAACATACAGTGATTCAGACATGCATCAATTTTCATAAAACCAAGCTACAGATCATTCACCATCTTCTTCGCACGGTAAAAATCAGTAGGTAACCTCTCTGATTGAGGAAGCATACTCTTGACGAGTAAGAGAAGCCGATCAAAACAACTCTCGCTCATATGAAATTCAGATTTCAAATTCAGTAGCTGCGACACTGCAGACAACCGTGTATGCTTCTCACAACCATCCCATAATGGCTCATCAGCATCTCGAAGTAACTGATAAAATCTTTGAGTTGTATCATTCGGCACTTCTTCATTTGTTTGATCTTCATGAATATTGAACTCCGGACCAGCAGCATCGACAACCATGTCTACGTACGTACTTGTGGAGGCAAAGTAATTAGCTGGTGCAGACGACTGAATATTCAACTCACCATGAGACGACCATAACTCGTAATGGGCAACAAATCCTCTCGTATACAAATGATGCTGCACATCCCATGTAGATATCCACTTTCTGTTCTTACAAGCCGAACATGGACATCAGATGTTACCCATCGGATCAACTGCTACTGATGAATTACTCAATGCAAACTGAATAAAACTATCAACTCCGTCTTTAAACTCCTCGGTCACAACTCCATTCACTATTCCACGGTACATCCATGACCGATTCTCATAAGACATTTTTCCTACACAGATTAAATGTCATGTCACGAGTTAAAATCCAACACACCCTCACATCATTCAAGTACCATACATATGATACATACGTTATATGGAGTGTCCCAGAGCTATTGGGTGAAACAAAGCGTTGACGTATAGATAAATGAAGAGTAAGCATACATGAATATCAAATAAATTTGAGCACTATATAAATACTTAATGGTATTGAACATTAAAAACAACACAAACCGTGATGTCTTCATATTAGGCCACCACCACTTGATCGGCTCTTTATTCACCAACTTCTCATTAGATTTCTTAGGTTTTGAACTAACCACTGATATCCCTAAATATAGTTTGCCAAATACATCTCTTCGTACATAATGGGAAGACATAACTTTCATAATGTCAAGTTCTTGACACAATTATTTTCCACAATTTTGACCAGTCTTTTCCACTAAACATGTACATACTACCACACCAACTACGTCGTAAGATTACAAAATATCGCAGTCCTTTTTCATCTTGAACAATAACAGATAATCCACTTTTGTTTTCTAAAGTTTGTCTTTCTTCTTCCGAATAATCTTTATGATTTTCTTCATCTTTTCTTTCACCAAAAGTAAACCATCATGCAATCTTCGAATATCCATCGGTAATATTTTTCGTTCAAACAAACACGTACTTTGATACGTTGGACATTTGTTCTTCTTTGAGTCTAATTTCCAATCGCGAACTCTCATCACTAATTAGAAAAAAAATGATAACAAGCGTGTAAGTGTACCTGAAAGAAGCAGATTCGTTCACATGATTTTTTCTAACAGAAAAGAAAGAGCTGCGCCCTTTTAACCGGCAAAGCCGTAAGGAAAACTCTCCTAACTATGCATACGATAATTTTAGTAAGTCAATCTCGAAAAAACCAAAAATAACTAAATAAGTCAAGGTCAAAAATCAAGAAAGTAGCTAAGGCAAGTTTATCAGGATGGATGCAACATACTTTTTCATGTATAAAGTAGAACAAGCAGGAAATTAAAGGCTAAACATGATTATAAGTACGACATTATCACCAAGACATTTTCATTCAAATTCACATTATCATTTTAACAATAAACTGAACCAAGATGTGTTGCTATGTCAAATTGCTAGGAGAGCTCAATTTTGTACTTAAATTTCACTTCATACTGTCTCTCACTGTCTCCTTTATATGTCATCATGTTGTGAGCAAATTTTACACGATGTTAGTTTTCATATGGTTGTTTAGCGCAGGAATATATCATAGGAAATGTATTCAGTAGTGACTGAAATTGACTCTGGTTAGCATTTGCTTTTCCCAGGATGTTAACTTTCATCCATATGCCTTGGGCTGTGGGCATCTTTTCTGTAAATGACATGTAAGATGTTACAGTTGTCTTAGAAAAGTTGAAATAACACGGGTCTGTTGGCTTTTTGAGATGTTTTTTACGTTGAGGTGTCACTAGGGTCGTTCATTATATGGTCCAAACCGAATAATCGAACTGATCAGTTCTGTTTGGAAGATCTCATTGTTCAAATCAAAATAAATTATGGTGGATAGTATTGTGTTGGGTTGATTTGGTCATGGGAGATTTCGATAACGTAGATGATCAGGAGGAACTTGACATGAGAACATAATTAACTCTCTTACAAAGTTGAATGATGCATCTTCCTGATTTTGTCCAAAGAAGAAGAGTTCTAACACTAGAATTAATATGGTCCTCTAAAGAGTAAAAGTTGGACATCAATTAAGCCGTGCACAAATCGGGGGATATATATATATATATATATGTATGTTTACTGTAGAATACAAATAAATCTCATACTTATTTGTTGCAATTCTATTATCTAATTAATTTTATTTCGATCAGGGGTGTGCATAGATATGTTTGAGCATTCTCTTGAGACAATTAGTTCTAGTGGGAAAAATCAAAGATTGGTAGGAGCTGCTCGGTAAAATACTATGAGCACCTAAACTGTAGCTCAAGAGGAGAGACCCCCTTAATCCAACATTGATGTTAGGAGGAAAGTCCGAAACAACGGTGGCTTGCGAGGCAACCGCTCGACATGTGTTAAAATAGGAAGCTATATTAGTTTGCTCTCCCCTAGTTAATTAACCTAGCTAACAGATTTAATCTCGAGTGAGCTCTTGGCTCGATAAGAGTAAAATAGTTAACACATTAGTCAATGGATCCCACATGGATAATAGTTACTCGAGAGGAAGTGAAGACTCAAAGAGGAAGATATTGGGTCGCCGACGATTGTCTATTATCGTGTCCACAATCCTGATAACGAGTGCCAACACCCATGATGGCCAGTACCTTGGGGTTATGCTCACGACCTGACTTAAATTGTTGTTAGATGAACTGAAACCATCTAAGAAGAGCAACCATCGTTAAAATCTCAAAGGAATCCCCCCACATGAGGTAACATAGATACTCTTCGAATCCTCTCACCTTTTTGTTTGTGCTCTTTGTAGACTCTATTTTCCGCTCTCCCGTTTTACGGGGAGGACGAAAGAAGGTCCACACAAATAACGTGTACGGATACACGTGAAAAAAAGGCAAGAAAACAAACAGTGGCCCTTCGGGCGATTAAAAGACAATAAAAGCAATAAAGACAAACCGTGATCGCCAGGTACTTTTCCTAAAAAGCACCAAAAGTAGGGACGGGTAGGAAAGGGGTTACCTTTCACCCGTAGAAAGCGCGGGATGTGTGGGCGTGGGTTCTTTCCTCCTCCTTCCACCGGTCGGCCGGCGAAGGAGATTCAGCTCGGTACCTGGGACAAAAAGACAACAAAAAGAGACAACGGGATTAGCCCGAAATGTGCAGTAAATGAATCTAGACGAATAGAATAACAAAGATGAAAAAGGGGGGAGAACACACCTTTTGGGTGGTCTTTAAAACCCCTAACTAAAAGGTATGATGTGTGTGCATGCATGCAGATGTGAAAAGTAAAAGGGGCCAACGTAGGGCCCAAAAGGAAAATGGAAAAGGACCACGAGGGGTCCGGAAGGAAGAAAAAGGGGGTGCTTCCCCGAGGTAGCCGGACAGCGTGACGGCACTGTGGAGGGCAAACGAGAGGAGGAAGACGACGATGGCGGCGATGGAGAGCTCGTGAGAGACGGAGACGAGGCCGGAGACGAGGACGGGGATGGCGAGGAAGCAGACGGCGTCGAGCAGGGCTCCGCCGGAAGAACTCCCTTCCCTCTCTCTCTAAAATCTCTCCCTTTCTCTCTCTAAAAACCCTCTCTCTCTCTAAAACCTCACACACTCTCTCTCTATAAAATCCCCCGAATCCAACCAAATGAAAAGCCCCTCCCCCTTGGAAAGGAAGCGCTGTTGCGCTTTTAGAGTTCTGGATGAAAATCGCGTCAGGAACAGCCGCCGCAATTAAAGGGATAAATCCCGTCGACTCGGCTGGCCGCAATTAAGAAGGTCGGTTGGATGAAACGTGGGCATGGTTACACCGCCTTAAAGACGCGTCGACTCTGGATGACGCGGATAGAAAGCAGTGAAATCGCGACGACCCAGCTGGACGCGAATATGCTCGGGCAAACCGATTCAGCCATGCGCTGGCTGCTGACGCGACACTCGGATTTGACATCTCTGAATCGCGTCGTCTGACAATGACGCAATTCAGAGATTTTGTCATGATTACGGACCTGCGCGCGAAGATTTTTCGGGCCGCTGTCAGACTCTGAATCGCGGCAGGGGTGCCGGACGTGATTTGATAGGCGGTTCGAAGAATCGCAGTGGGGATGTTGGACGCGAATTGGAAGGGCGGTTCAGAGACGCGTCCACCGTTGTGGACGCGATTATGAAGGCGGTTCAAAATACGCGTCCAGTGTGGCGGACGCGATTTAAATTTTCCTTCCGGGGGCGCTGCCCCCGGAGACCCTGCCTCGACCGGACCCCTTGGGAAGCACCAAGAAAGAAAGGGCGAAATCTAGAAATATTGGGAAAAAGCTCTTTTAAGGCAAAATAAGGGTCATCTGTGGCGTTACGCCGCAACTTGGAAATTTGCCCGCGGTGGGAAAATTCGCGTGTCTACACTCTTATTATTATTGACTTAAACATCAAAAGATTTATTTAGGGACCTCTATCTTAGGACCTCTAATTCTTTGTTCGTCTTTACACATCTCTTTGTGAGCAAGAAGTGTCATCTTATTTTCTAGATCCCAAAATCATTCTATGGTCCACAGTTATATTCAAATTTGTGTTCACTACTATTTAATTTTATAATTCTGAAATTAAAAAAAGTGACGATGGTTAAAATTAAGTCATGCTACAAATCTTAAAGATAACTCTTTAATAGATAAGTCAGATTCCATTGTTATTGTATTCATTCACTAGGGAACTCGGTAAGTCTAAAGAGAGATTTCTTTCAGTATCCCCTTTGGGGATCGCCCAAGGGGCCGGGTGGGGGGTTGGGAGGGGGAGGGGGGCTGACAGGAGGGGGCGGGGGGCCGGGTGGGGGGTTAGGAAGGGGAGGGGGGCCGCCAGGAGGGGGAGGGGGGCCGGGTGGGGGGGGTGGGAGGGGGAGGGGGGCTGGGTGGGGGGTTGGGAAGGGGAGGGGGGCCGCCAGGAGGGGGGGGGGGGGGCGACAGGGGAGGGGTGTTGAACCACTCTCTGTTTGTCCTTGTATTTTGGTGATAATAAAACTTATGATGATAACAATATTTATGATTATTTTTGGCGCACTAAAATGATAAAATCGATGTCTAAATCCATATACATCGATTTCAATTCAAGTGCCAAATTAATAAGCGCTACAACGATTTAGTTTTAATAGGTTTTGTAAGCGCCACAACGATTTGTTTAGTAACTTCTATAACGATTCGTTAAGGCTCATAACGATTTGATAAGTGAGCGCAACGATTTTCCCTCACATCGATTTGTCTTTCATAACGATTCATTAAGACTCACATCGATTTCTTTGTTCACATCGATTTCTTTGGTCACATCGATTTCTTTGGTGAGAACAACGATTTGTTCTTCACATCGACTTGCTTATAACTTCACATCGACTTATGAATGCATAACGATTTGTGCAGATCGATTTGTTCATAAACATGAAATGATTCACTTGAACAAACGTTTCCTTAGTACATCGATTTCGTAAGTCATAGCTATAACGATTTCATGAACTACAACGATTTGGTAAGTCATTCTTACATCGATTCACTTTAAACATAGATTTCTTATAATCTTTTGAAGTAATCTTGATGGTCAATATAAAGTCAAATATCTTCTGACAGAATAAAGATGCATGCATGTTTCAGAATCTTGTCAGAAAAAGATATGAACTACTATTTTCAGCATGTTAGCAGAAACACAGTGGTATGCACAGTTTATCATAAACACTCTTTTATGCTAACACTCTCTTCTATGCTTACAGACCTCGAAGACCACTAATGTCTGATTAAGACAAATGAAGAGAAGATCAGCAACGACTAGAAGAGCTCCAACGGATCTCTTCAACGGATCTATTCAAAAGCCTCTCATATAAAAGATGAAGCAAGGCTGAAGAAAATAAATAGAGCTTTCCTGAAAATCTTTGAAGGGGTGTACATCCAGTGAGGAAACTCAACGCCACATACACTCAAAGAAAGAGAGAAAGAGCCTGAGCCTAGAAGAAGTGTTCAAGCATCTGAAGCATTCAAGCCTTCAAGCTTTCTTCTCTCTCTTCATTCTCTCTCTGTGATCATTGTAATTTTGCGGGAGAGTTTTGTGACTGTGAGCTAGAATTCTTAGTGATTCATCTTGTAATAGCTCTCGGTCTGATCTTTCTTCTCTAAGAAAGATTTCTGTCCAGCTGTAGGACTGTATACAGTGTAGAACCTCGGTAGGGGTTTGTGTCTAGCAGAACCGCACTGGGGTTTGTACCAGGAGGTTTGCTTCTGAGCCTGTAAAGGAAGTGGGCTGCCTTCTTGCCCGGGAAAGAGAAGAAGACCTGGTGGGGTATCCAGGGTGTGTTGTTCCCTTCGGTTGTGAAGGAAGACCAGCTGGGGTGCTGGGTGTTGTAAGGTCCTTAAGGGGGACTGTACCCTTGGTTAGTGAAATCCCAAGAGGTTGCTTGGGGACTGGACGTAGGACTTCCATGTGGGAAGGGCCGAACCAGGATAAATTCCTTGTGTCTATTGTGTGATTGTTTATTTGCTTCCGCACTGCTACTCTTTATCACACTAAACTAACCAAACCTTCAAGTGGTATTTTTTTTTCTGTGTTTCAGTTTCTATTTGTAGAAAATCAGGAAAACTTATTCACCCCCCCCTCTAGGTTAGCTTGCTGCCGTACCAAAAGGACCAACAAGTGGGGGGGGGGAGGGGGGGGGGGCGACAGGGGAGGGGGGCTGGGATGGAGGGGAGGGGGGGCGACATGGGGTGGGTCGTCGGTCACCAGAGAGAGGTGGCGGGGGTGGGGAAGAGAGGGGGATGCACATACCCGGCGGAGCACGGCGACGGTAGCGGCAGTCGGGGCAGGCGGCGAGCGGCGAGGGTCACGGCGGCGAGCGGCGACGGACGCGGCGGCGAGCGGCGACGGGCGCAACGGCGAGCATGAGAGAGAGAGAGAGAGAGAGAGAGAGATGAGAGAGAGAGAGAGAGAGAGAGAGAGAGAGAGCGGGAGAGGAGAGAGAGGTGGGTTTCGTGAAAAGGCGGGGGAGGGAAAGACTTTTACTGACGGACTTCCGACGGAAATATTTTCGTCAGAATAGCCGTCGGTAATACTGTATTTTCTTGTGGTGATTGCCTCCAGAAATGTCAATATTTTCTTCTGATTGTTCCTCTTCCTCACTGTTGTCTTCTTCTTCGGAGTCTTCATCTTCCTCAGTAGCTTCTTGCCCTTTCATAGTCCTTGTGACTCTGCCTTCAACCATCTTGTACCCCATCCTACTAGCTGTTGCGATATCATATGCACATCTTGGTTTGAGAGTAACAGTCTCACCTGCTGTAAGGGGAATGCCAACATAACATATGACGGATGTGATGGACAGGCGTAAGGCATTGAGCGTTTTGGATCCTTGTAACAATGCATGATGAAGTCAAACATGAGCTGTGGCAAGTTGATTTGTCGGCCTTTAAGAAAAAAGTAGAACAGATTTTTGTGAACTTAAGTTACAAGTTCTCTACTACCATCTTTCGGAACAATGAGGGTTGTGAACATATGATGAATCATCCGATGAAGGGGTGGAAAGGTGTTGACATTCAATTTGGCAATGGCTTTTGTGGAGTCATAGGGTTCCTGTGTGATAAGAGTATAGTAGTCAGAAGGATGCAATTGTGTGTCAAGAATGCTAGCCCCGTTGTTGGGTATTTAAAGGGCACGGCTGAAAGGATTGGGGGTAACTTCAAAGGTGATGCCTTTGACTGTAGTGTACAAGTTTTGTTGATCTGACATACCCAAGTTGTTGAAGAACTCAGTAACAGCAGTTGGTGAGTACTTCTTCTGCGATCTGACATACCCAAGTTGTTGAAGAACTCATATTTAGCTAGTGTTGCTTTTCGAACAGGTCTTCCAAGCCCTCAAACATATCTTCAAGGGAGGCGAAATTCACGTATCGTGGCTGCATGATTTTCTTGAAAACACCATGAACCCTACAGAGATCCAGGTTCTGCGGTACATGAACCTCTGGGGTGCGGTCTGCCCTGTGTTTGCTCAGCCGCTCTGCAGTAGCCCTAGAAGTGTCGCCTGCCTCTTGTGAAGATTTTCTTCACGTGGAGCAACCATCTTCCACATGGTTGACATGGTGAGATGGAGCAAAAGAAGGAATGGAGAAGATAGGTGAAGGATAGCAGCAGAGAAAGAGAGTGGAGATGGCGCTCTAAACAGAAAAACGGAGGGGTTTTTGTTAAAAATCTCAGGATACGTAAGATACCGAAAAATGAGGTGATGAAGGGGCGTGTATCGACATTTAGGGTTATTTATAACCCTCTACGTGAAACAACACAACAAAAACGGTCCGAATTGAACCGGTTCAAGTTTTCAACTGAACGAATTTCGGTTGTCGACAGCCGCACTTCAACTGTCGACAACCACTGACAATATGAGCAGAAGTAGCTTCTCATGTGCATTACATAGTTACACAGTTACGTAGTTAACTGTGTAACTATTTGGAAAGTTGTTACTTAGTTACTGTTACAATACTTAGAGAATTACGTAGAAAGAAAGTCAGTAATTATATACTTACGCAGTTTCACAGTTAACTGTGTAACTATTTGGAAAGTTGTTACTCAGTTACTATTACAATACTTACATACTTACGTACAAAGAAAGTAAGTAATTACATACTTACGTAGTTACACAGTTAACTATGTAGGTACTTAAAAAGTTCTTACACAGTTACAAAAAGTACTTACAGATTTACGTAGCAAAAAAAGGTCGTAATTACGCAGTGACAGTGACACGGTTAACCAGTTAACTGTGTAACTAATTCAAAAAATGTTACACAGTTACCCAAAGTAGTACTTACAGACTTCTGACGTACGTATTTAAATACTTTACGCAATTACACAGTTAAATGTGTAAGTACTTCATAAGTTGTTACATAGTTACACAGTTAACTGTCGGTAACTACTTCATAAGTTCTTACACAGTTACAATTAACTGTGTGTAAGTACTTGGAAAGTTGTTACACATTTATGATAATAAGTACTTAAATACGTATGGAGGAAGATAGTAGGTAATTACATACGCAGTTACACTCTTAAACTACTTCAAAAGTTGTTACACAATTACTGACATAAGTACTAACAGTAAATTCCCCTTGTGGATTTGCATACGTACAAGTGTTATTATAGTAGTGAGTTACAAGCATTTTATGGCTCACGTTGTATTTTAATTATCAGATACATTATTCAACTAAACAACATTACCCAGGAACCACATGATCTTTCTTATACAGAAATGTGGTCAATACATATGTCTTTGTGTTACACAATCTGACATGCTCAATTTATACAATATTCTGAAACTAAACAAAATGGAACCCGTTCTGGAGAGTACACATTTCTTTGCCTTCCCTAATACAACATTCTTAATTTACATTCATTTGTTGAATAACATGTGAGATACAAGAAGCTTCAACATCCTTTAATTATCAGCCTCCTCTGTTGTCAAGGTGGAGATTACTCGACCAAGGCTTGCAGCGATCCTAGTCTTCTTCTCTAGCAGAAGTTGAAGTTCTTGTACTCGCTTTCTTAAAATTTCATTCTCTTCAACTAGTTTCTGCATCACCTCATCTCTGTTACATTCGCACTTTCCACTGCATGATCAGCCAAGGGACAAAAAATCATCACACCACATAAAGAAGTTGCAAGATCCTTTCTGCACAACAAAGAAAATTGAACATGGTAATTCAGCAATGTCAGGCCTCTCACCTATACTGAGCATTACAAACAAATAATCAGTGCCACAAAGTCCACAGCATATACACACCTTGCACTTATAATATTTGCGATTAGGATTGCTAGCAGTGTGACTTGTAAATATATCACACCACCCATATCCACATGGACATCGCAGAGGTGGTATTGTCATCGAGCAAGAACCAACATATGCCATTGCCAAAGTGGTAATTTCTCTATACTCTGCAATTTTGGTGTGTATAATGATCCCATTCTTGTGCAGTACAAATACAAGTTTATAGACAGGGATTGCAATAAAAATTCTCAACACCCCTTCAATGGGTCCTTAACCATTGAAAATGCGGCTACAAATTACAATTACAAATACTACTTGAGAAGATGTTACAGAGTTACACAGTTAAACAGTGAACTGTGTAACTACTTGGAAAGTTGTTACACAATTACAAATACAAAAACTTAAAGTGGTGCGTAAAAGAAAATTTGTACGTATTTACATACTTACACAGTTAGTTTTGAAGTAGTTACACAGTTCCTCACTTAACAGTGTAACTACTTTGAAAGTTGTTACACAGTTAGTCAGTAAACTGTGTAACTACTTCGAAAGTTGTTACACAGTTAGTTAGTAAATTGTGTAACTACTTCGAAAGTTCTTACACAATTACTCAGATACACAATTAACTGTGTAACCACTTACATAATTAGAAAGACAGATACTTAGCCACTTACGTACACCAAAAACTAGGTAAGTACATACATCCTCAGTATGTTATTTTTCAAGTAGTTGTTACACAATTACATAGTTAAGATAGTGGGCCTTAAACAATTAGAAGTACAAATAGTTAGACACTTACGTATAAAAAAACAGTTGGTAATCATATAATTACACAGTTAACATATGTAACTATCTTTTAACTTGTTAATCAGTTACACAGTTACTTAGAAAGTTGTTACACAGTTAACTGTGTAACTACTTACAAAGTTGTTACACAAATAGAAATACAAATAGTTAGACACTTACTTACTTACAAAAATAGCATGTACTAGGTAATGACATACTCACACAGTTAACATACGTAACTATTTTTTAAATTGTTACACAGTTACTCAGTTACAGAGTTAACTGTGGAACTACTTAGAAAGTTCTTACACAGTTACTCAGTTATACGGTTAAGTGTGTAACTACTTAGAAAGTTGTTACACAATTACAAAGTTACACAGTAAACTGTGTAATTACTTAGAATGTTGTTACACAGTTACTGACTTACAGAGTTAACTGTGTAATTACTTCGAAAGTTGTTACAATTACAATTAGACAAACTTAGACAAAATATATAATTTTTTGGAAAGTTGTAACTCTGTAGTAGCGTCGGAATCCAAAAGTGGAGTAAATAAAAAATAGTCGCGAGACAAATGGATATGGATGAAACATTGTTGGCAAGAAAAATATCTGGTGACTAACAGATATGGATCTACAGAGGACAAAGGGGATCGGTGGAACCAATGTGTATTGGAACGCCAAGAAAAACTCACCTACACCGGGGATAGAAGGAAGTGAGAATCAGTTAGAAACGTTCACCAGAAGCCAGAATCTCTGTGCTCCTCTTCGCAGCGCACCCAAACGGCAATCCTGGTCTCCTCTTCGCAACGCTGCGGCGGGAAGGTTTGCGCCATTGCCTGCCTTCTTCGAAAGGCATTAAAGCCAAACAAGGTCGCACGTCACTAGGGCTGGGGGTAAAATGGGTATTTTCGAGAAGAGGCATAACGTCCGTTAAGTCTCAGAGACTGGAAAATAAGTCCCGCGTAAAGCAGGGATCGGGCGTCCATGAAAAAACTGACAGGGATGGAAAAATAAAGGTTCGCCCCTGCCAGGGGCGAATAATTAATTCTCCCTAACTAATAACTACACTGTCTATAAAAGACGTTCATCTACCAAACAAACGACAACATTGATTGAAATGGATCTCTTGGAAAAGTTTGGCCTACTTTCAAAGGTGATAACTGTTCTAGAGGGATAAGAAAAAACATATGGAAGCATAGACTTGATCAATGGACATCTTCCACATCTTGTGTGGATTCTTTCTCCTCTCTCCCTCTCTCCTAAAAAGTTATCAAGGTAAAGTTAACCAAATGTGTGGATGAATGCATAGAAACAGAGAGATGCACATTATTTGGTGGTCCTTAGCCATTAATCATTGATTGTTAATTGCCGCAATTACTATTATCTTGCCACATCAAATTTATGTAGATGTAGTGTGACTCAATTAAATTGCAACACGGCAATACACATCAACATATTCACCCGACTAATAAATATTTCTCTTTTTATTGTACCACTCATTAATTTTGTTCAGCATATAGGTTGGTAAAATTTCAACACAAATCAATTCACAATACTTAAAAATATATTAAAAAAATAGCATAAAACTGTATGTTATACGTTATAATACCAAACACCTCCTCCCCGATAAGAAAGAGTTGACTCCCCATGGTATAATTGACTCAAAAAGGCCACTTTAATAACTAAAGAAAAAACTTGTAAAACGATAAATTTAATATTCAATTGGTTAATTCAGCACGATAGGAGAAAGTTGTGCCATATATAACAGGAGTCGTCATTTTAATGTAACTTACTTGGTTGGTGAACATATATATTTATCAAACAAATATATATGTATGTCACCAAGAAACATACATATCCCCGTGTGGATTAAAGTGGCAGCCATTTATTCGCTTTAGAACCAAACAGGGAGAAAAAAAGAAAAAGATGGACTGTCCACAGGACCACAGATAATATCGACATTTGTCTGTAAGGAGGAAATATTATCTGCACCTGAGAGAGAGAGAGGAGAGAGAGAGAGAGAGAGAGATGGCGTTGCAAGGGAAGAATGGAGGGGCTCTGGGTTATGTCGGAACTGGGTTGGAGCGGGCGATCAAGGAGTACTTGCAGCAGATCCGCGACGTCCCCAAGGAGATCCGACCGCTGATCACCAAGTTGAATCGGATTATCGCGGTGATGAAGGATGCAGAGCAGATGACAATTGGCAGCCATGAAATCAGATTCTGGTTGCAGGATTCCAAACAGATTCTCCTGGATGCTGAAGATCTGTTCGATGAGTTGGCCACCGATGCTGCTGTGCAGGGGATGAGTTGTCCACCCTGGTTCCCAGCAATTCCAACCGTGACCCGTGCCATGGGGTGCCGGATACAAGGGGTGAATGACAGGTTAGATCTTCTAGCATTCGAAAAACTTATGCTTGCCCACCAAATATCAGCTGCACCAGTTAGCTGCACTCGGTTGTCCGAACGACGGCAGACGGGTTCCCTCCTCCCAGATGCGGCATCTGTGATAGGCAGAGACGGAGAGAAAGAACAAATCATAGAGATCCTCTTGTCCTCTGCTGATCAGGTTGCTGAATCCAGTAGCAACAGCAAATGCTTCTCCATTCTTCCCATCATAGGCTTGGGAGGAGTGGGGAAAACTACCCTTTCTCAGCTCATCTTTAATGATCAGAATGTAAAGAAACATTTTGAGTTGATGATGTGGGTATGCGTTTCAAACGACCCTGATCATGTAAGACTCACCAAAGAAATGATTGAAGCCGCATTTGCCTACAGAGGGAAGCATAAAAAATGCAAAATCACCAATTGGGACTCAATGCAACAGATACTTCTCAAGGAGGTTGAGGGGAAGACTTTCTTACTAGTGCTGGACGATGTGTGGGATGCTTCTTACTCTATGTGGGAGGAGCTGTTCAAACCTCTTCACTCAGGGAAGAAAGGAAGTAAGGTGCTTGTTACATCTCGGAACAGGGACTTTGTTGACAAAATGGAGGGACGAATGGAGACTCCTATACTTTTGGGGGGCTTATCTGATGCAAATATTTGGGATGTGTTTAAAAAGTATGCATTCAGAGGCAATATGGGCCATGATGGAACTATATCTGCAGAGTATTCTCATCTAGAAAACTTGGAAGGGGGCATTGTTCAAAAGTTGAAAGGCTCACCATTGGCGGCTAAAACACTAGGCTCCCTTCTGAACTGTGAATTATCTGAACAACATTGGAAGACAGTATTGGAAAGTGAGTTCTGGAAATTGGAACAGGGGGAAGAAGACATCTTGCCAGCTCTACTACTAAGTTATCAATATCTACCTCCTGATCTAAAGCAGTGTTTTGCTTATTGCTCATTATTTCCCAAAGACTATAGGTTTTCAAGGGAAGAGGTAGTTCAATTATGGGAAGCTCAATCTTTCATCAAAAAGGACAGAGGCACGAGAATGGAGACGATGGGAAGTAAGTACTTGGATGAGTTACTATGTATGTCCTTCTTTGAACCACCTTCCAGACAATTTCATGGGAAGGATCATTATATCATGCATGATTTAATACATGATTTAGCAGAGTATGTATCCAGGGATGATTGCTTAAGGTTGGAGGATCAAAAGCTTGTTGGGGAAACACCTGACACTACAGTTCGACACGTGTCATTCTGGGTCACTGAAATGGACCAAATAGAAATGATAAATAAATTGTGTTTCTATGAGAAGATGCGGACCCTTGTATTCCAATCATTTGTCTACCTGAGGTATCACGATCTTGACCAGTTGTTCCTGAAGTTGAAGATGCTCCGTGTCCTGGGATTAGATTGGTGTGGGATCGAAGAGTTGCCTGGCTCAATTGGTGATTTGAAGCACCTGAGATACCTTGATCTGGATCGTAATGATGAACTAGAAGATTTGCCTGAATCGTTGGGAAATCTTTACAACTTGCAGGTGTTGAGTTTGCGTTACTGCAAGTCACTTTGTAAGTTGCCATCTACAATGAGCCAGTTAGTTAACCTGAAGCATCTCCAACCATATGAATGTGGCTTGCTCTCCTTAATAGATGGGGTGGGGAAATTGACAGGTCTTCAAGAACTACAAGTGAGGGGAAGACAGTTGAGAGAGTTGGGGGGCATGTGTATGCTCCGAGAACTCAAAATAACTTATCTTGAAGAGGTGGGGTCCAAGGAAGAGGCGATTCAGGCCAGATTGCAGGGCAAGGAACTTCTCCAAATTTTGAAGTTGGAGTGGAGGGGCAGGGGGAGTTGGTCAATGAACCAGGACTCAAGAAAACCTGAGTTGGAGGAGGAGGTACTCCAAGCCTTGCGACCCAACAAAGGCATCAGAGAGCTACACATCCAGGGTTATAAGGGAAGCAAGTCACCGGATTGGATGGAAGTTCCCACTCTGTTGACTTCCTTCTCTTCACTAAGGCGTGTCTCTCTGAAATATTGCTCCAATTGGCAAGTTCTATCTTGCAGTCGTGTTGACGGGGGCATTGAGACAACATCTTCTCCTCATCCTTCACCACCGACCTCTGCTTCACTCTCCAGATTAGACATCTCCTCCTGTGGCAATCTGACATCCATCAGCGGGCTGCTGCAGCAGCAGTTGCCCAATCTTGTGGAGATCGACATCAATCATTGCAAAAATCTAGTGAGCCTGCCAGAGAAGGGGTTCGGACACCTGGTCTCCCTCAAGATGTTGAAGCTTACCGAGTGTCCCAAACTCACCTGCCTTGCACAGAAAGAGGATGAGGATGCCCTGTCACAGCATCTGCCTTGCTCACTCGAAGAACTTGAGATTAGCCGATGTGGTGATGCGATGGGTGGGTGGTGGTGGGCCGGCATGGAGCGTCTCACCTCCATCTCCAAACTCTCTCTCTGCGGGTGTCCAACTACAATAGAGCTTCTCTTTGACAGATTGAAAAGGAACCCTCATCCTCATCTGCCGGCAACACTCAGACAACTGCAGATCAAGGGATGCAACAGATCCGAGCATGGGCAACAATCGTCCACTTCTTCTGCTTGCTCTTCTCAGCTGTCACCACCTCCTACACTGCCACCTATTCCTCATAGTAATGTGGGTGCATCAGAAGGAGTCCTCCGAGCATTCACTTCTCTAAAAGAGTTGACCATACGGGATAGTCCGAATTTTCTGCAAAAGTGGGGAGGTTGCGGCCCGCCATCATCCCTCGAGCGACTCACCGTTGCTGGCGACGATGACCTCAGCCATGAAGATCTATCCGCCTGGTGGCACAACCTCATCTCTCTCAAGAAACTCATCTTGGAGAATCTCTCCGCCCTGCCAGACTTGAGCGGTCTCTCTTCCCTCACGAATCTGCATGTGTACGACTGCCCCTCAATTCAGTCGTGGCCTGCTAGCGGTCTTCCTTCCTCTCTAAACTATTTAGAAATTAGAGAATGCCCTGCACTGACAGAGAGACACGTAGGCAAACCCAAATCTTTGTGGCCCGAGGTCGCCCGTATTCCCCGTGTTGATATTGATGGTCGTACACTCGGGCAAACCAATTAATTTAATGAAAAATTTTAAACATATCAATAGGATTTTAAAAATTCAGTGAGATCACATGACTCCACTGATTTGTCTTTAGATCCGTCCTGCACTCTGGCGAAAGATATATATCTTTGATGCCAGCTACACTCTTATCTCTCGTTCGGTATGTATATGGGTTGTTGCTTCTCATCCCTCCTGATCTCCCTCATAAAACAATCAGACCCTTCTTTCCATCCGCATCTACACATCTCAATGACCACCCATTATATTGTACCTTTAGTTTCTTCATCTTAACAGATTATGACATGTACTATATATCAAGCCTGACTAGAGAGGCAGCGGGATTGATTACTAGTTGTTACAAGCCCAAATACGGAGTATTATTGATTACTATTTGTCACAAATCCTCCACTGAGTTTAACAGGTGATCCACTTTTTCACACAGATTTTTGTCGTGTCGTTTATTTTTTTCGGCACTTGCTTTAAATTTACTCTTCTCCTGATCATTCTATTATTTTTTTCTTCTTCTAACTTGTCTTTGTTCCATGAAATTGCGGCTAGTCAAATACAGAGGAATGCCGGTTGGCATAATGTTGAACGAACATGTACATGTATCATGTAAGTTAGTATAATGTGCTAATTTATTAATCATTTTGGATAAGTATTAATGCCTATATATAAGGAATGTAAAAAACAATTGGCCAAAACATGCATTTACAGGTTGTGTTACAAGTAAAAGGTTGCTTACTACAGTCGGCTGGCATAATGTTGAACGAACATGTACATGTATCATGTAAGTTAGTATAATGTGTTAATTTATTAATCATTCTGCATAAGTATTAATGCCTATATATAAGGAATGTAAAAAACAATTGGCCAAAACATGCATTTACAGGTAGTGTTACAAGTAAAAGGTTGCTTACTGTGTATGCGTCTCATGATGTGGATTGCAATGGATTGGAGGTTTAAGAGAGAAGACTCATAAATAACTTGGTCAGGTATGGTTAACTAGTGGCGTGTTCTCCCTCCAATAACACTTTAATCTTCTACCCCATTAGGATCAAGAAAATATTTATGCATGCTAGGTTATAACCTTGATCCATGATCTTGCCCCAAGCCATGGTCGACATCTATTATTGTTCTTTGACTTATTTTTTATATTCTACTTAAGATCTAAAAATAAGCACTTACGATTTTTCCTTTTACTCCTTTCTCAAAACATATATTCATGGTTGTTCAACCTTGCATAACAACATGAAGATGAGAAATGCCTCCACTAAATTAGCCAAGATGTCTCATACTCCATCTACAATGTGGGAAACTAACATGAGATGAAGGAGACAAGAAGAGGAAGAAAGTTTTTAGAAAACTTTGATTTTATTTATTTTTTATTAATATCGACACATAAAACTAGTAGTAGTTGCACTCCTGATGTGATGTGAAATTACAGCATATCATGTAGTCTATACATTGTTATTTCTAATGTATTTGGTGTTCATCCTTTGTATAAGTTATTTTATGATGGAGTATAGGGACCCCAAGATCGATCTTGGGGTAGGGCTGGTTTCTCCCAATGGTTTAGCCACTGGGCTATACTATACAACTTAAAAAAAAAAAACTTGCAAGTTAGAAGAAAAGAGTAGGAAGCACATTGTGTAGCTAATGCAAACCCACCGGTACACTTGATGTTCCTTGACAAATGAGTAAAACATGTGAGTTCTTTCAGCCAACGTATATATAATAGATGATTTGTTGGACTTCTTCTAAATTTTATTTTTATCTAAATGATATGAGATCTTGAAGAACTTCCTTGGGTATTGATCTTAATGTCAAAAAGGATACAAAGAAGTTGAACTGACATTTGTTTCACTACTTCAGATGTTACACTTCATATTTTGATTTTTTTTAACATCAGTTTCTTCTTTATAGTCTAATAATTTAATCCATTCTTAGCTTTTAATATCCATCATTTCAATTCTAACTTGTATGTTGTTGTTGGAGGTGAAGTTAATATTGAAACTAGAGCCATTTGTTGTTCATGGGACACATTTCAACACATTGTAAAATTCTGCTTTCCACACACTCATGCAAGTTACTTTTTTCAATTGTCCCTAACTTTCTTTCGATCAAAGTCCCTAAACAAGCAGAAATATCAGATACATATGTACTCAACATTCTGGTTTGTGTATTAATTAGGTTTTGAGATTGTTCAACTCTAAACTATGTTACTTATTGGCTTCCTAATTTCAATAAGCAGACCCAAAAATGATTTCCTAGCATCTCTCTTCTCTTTCTGGTCATTTTAGCTTCTTATTATGGATCTCTCTCTTGCATGCTTCCTCTTGCTCAGTCGCTTGGACATTGAATTCACTGTAATGGTTGATACTAACCTTACACAATCATACAACACGGTAGATAAAGGCAGTTGAAACAGTTGAACTTCTTTCTAATGTTCAAAGTACTATATTCATCCAAGTGTTTTTCTCTCTTGTCACAAAAATTTGGATATATGCTTGTAGTAAAGGGAGCAAAATTGAAGACCCACATGCTTCTATTTTACAGATGAACAGTCAATAAATGTGGAGGACCTTTTGAAGAGAATGATGCATGGTCATATTCCTACGGATGATCATATTCGCAGGTGTGGTGTTCAAATCTGCTCTAAATGTTATTGCTATCTCAATAGAATGAGGATATGGCTGGCCACTAATTCTTTTCTGGTTCTATTGCTTTGACTGTTTGGGCTGATTTTGGTGATCTCTTTAGCCTGTCCTCATGGGAGTTTGCTACTCTGGTCCCTGATTTCATTGGCGTTCTTCATCACTTCAGCTCCCATTCTATGCATGTTGTATTATCTACTCTACTTTTGGCTGCTATTATTTGGTAAATCTGGTTGAGTAGTAATCATGCTATTTCTAAAGGTAAAAAAAAAAGTTATTGTAAGTTTCACATGTGCAACTGCTTGCTGCTTCTTCCACGTATGGACTCTCAATTACCTTCTCACTGTTATTAGCTTTTGTTGTCCTGGGATCTTCCTCTGGTTCTGGAAGGACTCCCTTTGCCTACTATCATTCAATGGGTAAAGCCTCTGCCATAGCTGCTGAAACTTAATGTTGATGGGGCATTCAAGAGAAGCATTGGTGCGGATGGCATAGAGTGGGTGCTGTGAAATGCAACTGGAAATCTTATTATCACCATCATACTCTCTCTCCCAGTTTGGAAACAGAGGCGATGGTCCTTCTTGATGGTCTTTGTGTTTGTTCCCAACATGGCTACCTCAGTTTGCATGTTGATTCGAACTCCTCCACCCAAGTTGGCCTTGTTACAGGGCCTTTTTCCTGCCCATGACGTATTCTTCCTACTGTGCAGGGACATTCTTCATATTTTGGCCAGCATGCACATTTCTTTCAGGCGTGTATTCGGAAAGGCTGATCATATAGCAAATGCTTTAGCAAATGTTGATTGTTTCATTCCTTCCTTTGCTGTTTGGGCACGGTGGGCTGACCTTCCTCATGATGTTAAGGGTCCACTCTGATTAGATAAATTGAACTGTCCCTCTATTAGGCTATAACAGCTGCCCCTTTTGATTGTATCATGTACTATTATTTTTATGCCTTCATAATAAAATTTCTTTCTTAATGTTTGCTTGGTGAAGTGGGATCATATCACTTCTCTGAAGTGGCGTGCGCTCTCTTGAGCTATCATTAAGGATATTTGTTGCCAAAAAAAAAATGATGCATGGTTCGGTGATAAGATCTGTATAAAAGTACTCTCAATCACAAAAAGTTGTGACGTCTGGCCTCAGTTTGGCCCAGTGGATGAACACATATTGTAGCAACCCATAAAATTTAATACTTAAAAATTTAAAATAATAATTTCCTTAACATCGAAATAATAGAAACATACGCACCACGATCGTATGTACAAAATACATCAAAAAATTTCGTAAAAATTATAAATCAACCCCAAACATTGTTCCTAAGTATTCCACGAAGAAATTTATGCCACGAAAAATCTGATTGGCCAAGTGCACATCACAATGTGACTAATTATCTAAATTAGGAAACCAAGTCAAAAATTAATAACATGGAAATACAACGGGCTCATAAATTAAATGAACATATCGGAGAGGCTTCCAACATCATGCATTGATGACCGTTAATGGAATCGGACCAATGGACCTCTCATAGCCCATGAATAAATTCAAGAAATGCAACAAAAATTCGTAACTCTATTATTCCCTAATTAAAAAGGGAAATCCCATAAGATAAATTCCAATAAGTAATGGGCTTTGTTAAATGAACCATATAAAATTTATTGGGCCAAAATAAGGACTTTTAAAAGAAGAATAGTAAGAAAATATCTTAAATTCGTAACTTAAATATTACCTAAATAGAAAAGGGGTATTAAAGTACTAAAATAAGTAGTTTGTGTTGGAATTGGATTCCTAAACTTACCCTAATAGCTTGGCCACGAATTTAGCTCACATCCTAACCCAAATAGGAAGTGGAAAGCTTGGAAGGAGATTAAAGAATAGGAAATTCAGAATTTAATGGTGGTTAGAGTCCTATTAGGAAATGGAAACCCAGCAAGCATAAATATGCCATAAACCCTCCATGGCCGACCCTAGCTCGTTGCCAAGGGTTGCTGGACCAAGAAGAGAGGCCAAGGAGGAGGAGAATTCGTGGGGAGAAGGCTTCATCATATAATAGTTGTGGTGCATAGATGAGAAGGAGAGATGGGAAGAGGTCAGCCAAGAGAGAGGAATATGATGGCATATATAGCGTATTGACCGTTCGGATCATCGTATAATAGTTTTGGAGGCCAATGTGTGGTCGATGACATGTGTAGCGGGTGTTTCCGCAGGTGGTGAGGCCTTGTGGGCCGAAAGTTTGAGCCCAAGGCACTCACTCAGGGGTGTCGCATTCTGAATGCGACGGTCTAGGGTGTCGCGTGCATGGAATCACTGTTTTGCGTCGATATCTGCATGCGCACCATGTGTCGCGCCCAGGGCAGGGCTTGCTGATGTCAAGAGTGGGAAGGCGACAACCTTCTACTTTGCGTTTAGGTCGCGACGGAGGGCTGCGTCGCATTCCCAACCGAGCTGTGTTTTTAAGTGAGTTCGGCCGAACAGAGCTTCTGCAAGTTCTGCTCTGCCAAGGAAGGAGTTTGCGCCATGGACTGGGGTGATTCGATGTTTTGGTGGTGTTTTGGGCATGTTCTCTCCGCGAGGATGCCACGTGGAGCGGAGGAAACGCCGTGTGGATCTCGTACTTCGCGTTCTTTGCAGAGGTAGGGAGATTCCATCTGTTTCATCGCGTAGATTGTGTATGTGGCGTGATTAATGCGTTATTGGCTTTCCAAACAGTAGATATCATGCTAGGGAGCACATTAAAGCATGAAAAATAGGTTTAAACACTGTTTTACATGGTCTGTGGGGGTAATCCGACGAGGGGTCCCCGGATTAGGGTTCTCGCCTGTGAAGGCAACGAACCCTCTTGTCGCGATCATGTCGCGATAGGTCGACCCGTCGTGTTCAGGTTCTTGAACGTGACATATCGGGGTGTCAGGTTCTGAAGGCGAAGGCGACATGGGACCCTGTCGCGTTCACAGCCGAGGGTCTTTGTGTGTGTGCATGTGCTTGCTAGCGTGATTATTCGATTATCATGAATTGTGTTGCATGGCTACGGTAAGTGGTGCATTGGCACTCGTGGCACTCGGGGAGCATGCTGTGTGTGTGGTTAGCGTGGTGTTCACGTGGTTGTCATGGAGTTTCACGTGGCTTGTGTGGTGTGCACGTGGTTTGTGTGTGCGTGGCGAGTAGTACGACGCCTACCATGGATACCTCTTCAGTTGGGAGCCCCAAGTTCTATGTGAGCCAGGCATGTGTGTGTGTGTTTAGGGCTTGTCCCGGTACTGGGTACCGTTGAGGTCTTGTCGTCTTCCTGGACACCCTCACTCTTGTGTAGAGTAGTACGTCTGGCTGAGGGAAAGACGACGGTGGGACATCGACTAGAGAGAGTTTGTGTTTGTCGCTTGTAGCGCGCTCGTAGTTGGGGAAGGCGGACACCAATAGACGTACTGGGCCCCAACTAGTCTTGTTTTCCGGTGCCTCACTTTAGGGAGCTTGGGCCAGAGTCCCTAAAGGTGCCAGGCATGAGCCTGCGGTACTGTGCTTCGCAGGAGTGGTGTGGTTGGTCTCCATAATTTATTGGCTTGTGTTTGGTGGAGCAACAGTTAGACCTTACGTCCATGGCTGTGAGACTGAGAGGTACTCCTTTATGGTTTGTTCGGGTCAGTTGCTGGTGTCTCAAGTCAGACTGTGTGACTCGAGTGTGGAGTTTTTCTATTTTAACATGTACACTGGTTGTGGTTTGCCGTTTATTTATTATTGTTGTTTCTGTTAAGCGGCAAGCGGTAAGAAATATTTACACCTTTATATCTTGTTAGCTAGTTCTATAAATTGTTAACGTAGCTTCCTGCTTTACTACTTGTGCTGGTTGTTCTCTTTATGAAGTTTCCCTACTGAGCCAGTGACTCGAGAGGCTCACCCCTACCCCCTTCCAGGTGAAGGAGAGCTGGAGATTTCGCACCTGTCATCTAGTTTTGAGTCGCATCGTAGTGGAGGGTCTGCACCACCAGTAGTGTAATTTCCTTTCTGTTGTACACCTCGGGATATGCCCCGGGTTCTGTTGTACTACTATGGTTACAGTTAAGTATTGGCTATGTAAATTTCATGTGAATATTTGTGAGATTGGCAATCTTATATATATTTGAGCTGCTTTATATTTCTACGAACTTGTGAATACCTTGCGAGGCTTCGGCTGTTCGCGGGAAGCGGAGTCGCATCAGGCTCGTTATTGGGTTAACGGATTTGAGTGACGAGAACCGCTACAGCATGTGATGGAGAGACTTTAGGGAGGAGAGATAGATTTTGGGCTGCCACCTAATCTCTCTTTATTCTCTCTTAAATTTGAAATTTCTCTCTCTATTTCTAGCTCGAAGATGAGGGGTGAGAGAGGTAGAAGAAAGATGGGGGAGCGCTAGGGCAACCCTCCTTGTGATGCGCAGTGTCCAAAATTCCCTATGCGCATGTCTTGCTTTTAAAAAAAAAATCTACTACAATTAAGACTTAAACACTAGACCTCTTGATGAGATTGGTATGACTTGTCCATCTAGGCTATGAGACTCTCTTTGTTCTACATATTGAGAATAAATTCTAAATATCAATAGCAAATAGTAACCTCTATTAAGTGTAAATGCGCTAACACATCTAACAAATATGATGAAATTAAGTTTCTCATTATTTCATGTTATTTAGCACAAAAAATTGTGAGTGTAATGCATGAATTTTACATATAAAATATGTAAAAGTGACACAATTATTAGTGGCAAAACACTGATATCCTGAATTTAGCAAAGAAATTTCACAATAATAAGAAGAAATTTTGGTTGAGGAATTTTGTCTAGAACTTTCAGGAACATTTTTAAGGTTAAAAGCAAGCTTAAAGGTTAAAGTTCACGGTTTCGATAGAAGGATAATTAATCCTAAGAGGGAGGAAAATGACCTCTAAGAGATTAATGGAAGAAGCCTTATAAAATGACTGAATAAGCCTTTGAATAAAACGAGGTTTTTTGGAGAGACTAAATGGGCATCTAAAGCCTGAAAACTTCAACTGATCAAGAAAAATAACTGAAGAAAAGAACTTTGATTGAAAACTTCGACTCATGAAGAAAAGAACTTCAATTGGTTAAGGAAACTTTGATCGATCAAGAGAAACTTTGGCTGATAACTCTGGTCAAGAGAACCTTCTACTGATGAAAAAACTCCAACTTCGACTCATGATAAACTTCTGTTCATTATAACCTTCGACTCGTAACGAATTTCAACTTATGAAGAACTTCGATTTGTGAAGAAAACTTCAACTCATGAAAAGACTTCGACTTATGGAGAAACTTCGACTCATGAAGAACTTCAACTGATGATTTTGTAAGGAAACTTCAATTTGTGAAGAAAACTAACTCATGAAAAGACATCGACTTATGGAGAAACATTGACTCATGAAGAACTTCAACTGATGACTTTGAATCATGAAGAAAAATCATCGAATAGCTTCGACTGATGTAAACTATGACTTATGATTCTAGCTAATTCTTAAAGATTTATAATTTCAAGGAAATTCACAAGGGACTAAATTGGCCTCTAGAAGCATAAGTCTGCATCAAATCTGAATATATTGGATTAATTTCAAAAGTATATGAATCTAAGTAGTACGTGAGTGAGATAGTTCCAACATACCAAAATACTGGATCCCGATGACTCAGAAATGATTCTAGATAAAACATGTTAAGAGTAATACAAAAAAAAATTGAATTCGGAATTGACTGACTTATGAAGTCAAGGCTCCACGATGCTGAATCTTGTAATAATATTTTATGAATAAAGTCCTCATGATCACGATTTATGTAGAAGAATATTAACATCATGGACATATGCACAAGGAAAGTCCTTCAACTTAAACAGAAACTAGTGACACTACAGGAGAATGAAGATTTATCAGCAGTTGGAAGCCGCTGACAAATCTTCAGAGACCGCTGACATAATATTATGTCTGCGACTGTAGAAGCGCTGCCACAACCGTTGCCAAAAAATACGTGGACAGATCTTATGTCAACGGTTTACTATCGCCGCTGACATATATATCATTTGTCCGCGCCTTTTACAGCCGCGAACATAAAGTATTATTGCCAGCGGTCTAAACAGCCGCCGCCATAAACTTTACAGCAACGACTATGAGCCGCGGCCATATACTGTATAGCAATGAATACAAGCCGCAGCCATAGACTGTGCAGTAACGGCTGTTAGCAGCGACCATTAGCATATTATGGCCGCGACTTCTAGCCGCAGACATATGACCCTTTTATCAGCAGCTGAAACCGCTGCCTTAAAATATTTTTGTCAGCAGACTTTAGCGTCGCGGCCATATGTTTACTTTTTGTCAACATCTGCTAGCCGCAGACATATGTCCCTTTGGCAGCGGCTTTCCACGCTGACAATTTTTCAGAAAGAAAAAAAAAATATTTATTACCACACTCTATTCATACATGAGCCACCTGGATCATTCAATCACATATGTTATTGAGCCACAACCCCGGCTCGCTAGATCATTCAATCATACACATTATTGAGCCACCACCCAGGCTCGTTGGATCATTCAATCACACACATTATTGAGCCACCACCCAGGCTCGCTGGATCATTCAATCGCACACATAGAATATAATGCATAAATATTGTTATACAAATATCCATAAAAGTAGAAAATGTGAAAGTGTAATAAAATAAGAGGAAAATCAAGAAACATGATCATCATGATCGGAATAATCATCCACTGCCTTATCTGTCTCGCTCTCGCTCTGAACTGCAGGAGGTACATGTTGGATGCATGCCTGTGACGCCTGTATCTGGGAGAGGAGTATGCTCATCTCGTCCACCTTCAAAGCTACATTCTTCAATTGAGAAATCTTTTCTTGCATTTGAGTCATCTTCTCTACCTGTGCTTTCAACTTTTCTTCTTGTGCTTTTAATTATTCTTGCATTATCCTTTTTCTCTCTGAACTGGCAGACGTTCATGTAGATCTATACCATGTGCTCAACGTCTCTCCACTACCCGCACAGCGAACACGGCCAGGTCGATCTTTTCCCATGACTGAAATGAGGGCGTCCTCGAGAGTCGCTGGGGTGTGGCTCTCGGCATCAATGTCTGAGGAAGGAGCAATCATCTGAGTCGTAGCCTCCTACAACAAAAGGTAGATAAAAAAATATTAATGATACAACTATTGTAATGAAAACATATTCACATAAAAGAAATAGAAATAAAGTTACTTACATACCGTCTCCTGCTCTCCTCATCTACCCAGCTCTCACTGCCATCTGGTAAGTCTTTGCATCGACCCATCTTGAAAAGCTCAAGTCGATGCGGATTACGTCCATGCATATTAGACTGTTTAAATTAAGACAAAATAAGAAAGACATATAAATAACTAAATAAAAGGGATAATATAATTCATAAAACATAACTCACAAAATCATTCATCAACTGATAATGACTAGTCCTGCCCCGTCTATATGTCATAGACTGAGTGGCACGGTTATGCTTATTTCGCTCAGCAACCCTCTAAAAAGACAAGAATAGATAATTATTGTTCCATTTATGTAAACAAAATAATCATAAACAATTATAATTTAAGAATTTTAAATATTACCCGCTCATCCCCAGTAGCCCACATCTTGCACATTGTTTGCCAATCTGAGGAGTCAACACCTGCTGGGAAGGAGGCAATCACATCATCTAAAGACTTGCCATTAAAATGCTGACATCAAATATAAAATTTTTGTCAATATATAAACAAGTTTAAAAAATAAGTACATATGAAAATGAAATAGTATATTAACTTACTCTTTTTTTTTCCTTGCTACACCAGCTGCAATGCATGGCGCTCATGTGAGCAAGCATCTCCCTATCTGTTTTCTCTGTTCGCTCCCACTGGTACGTCAACTGCAAAACAAAGTCACTCAATTATAAGAAATATACACATATATACTATTCAATTTAAACAATAATTACCTGAAGATCTCTGAATATCAACTCCTTAGTCGTAACAGGTAGCTTCGCAAAATCTTTTTGCCAAATCTTACAATATATTTTTGATACAACGCCCATGCGACTCGTAAAGTGATCTGTACTAGGGCCCACGCCATATCCTCGGACAAGGGAGACATTCCATTGTTGTCCATCAGGCAGCCTCCTCTCTGTAACTCTCCTAGTCGACCCTCGACGACCAGTGCCCCTCCCCCAAGATGGTGCAGACGGTGCAGATGGACCTGTTGAAATATAAACATTAAACATCATCAGAGAATATCTATTAAACATTGAATATAAAAGTTGCATCAAATTAAACTATGAACCTGCTACAGAAGATGTAGATGCCATCGAAGATCCCTGAGGGCTGAAAGAGGGAGCTATCTGCTGAAGAGTGGGAGGGAGAGGAAGCTCCTGAGAGGTGGGAGCCGGAGGGAGCACCTGAGATGTGGGAGGGGGAGGGATCGCCTGAGAGGTGGGAGGGACAGGGATCGACTGAGAGGTAGGAGGGAGAGGGACCGACAGAGTCTGATGCCTCTGTAGGCGTGAGCCATCACGAGAAGAGCGCTCACTATCAGAAACTATCTGTTAAAAAAAATTGTTAGTAAATATGTAAACATAACAAGTTAAAAATTTTCAATCTTGAACATCTATGTAAATTTATGTTAAAATGAAATATAAATACTAACGTAAATAAATCACCTAAATATCAATATAATCGTCCACTCTTACGCTACTTTCTTAACATAGATCCACATCTTGAATTTCTCTTCTAATTGGAACATCAATCAGATTGTCCTGCAACGCTTCGTCACTTGGTTCTATATCATTCTCAGGAGACTTATCTTGCAAGTCATAGTAATCACGCGAACGTGCTTTGACAGGAATGATCCATCCTTGTGTTGTGTTATCATTGACATAAAACACCTGTTCCACTTGACTTGCCAGGGCAAATGGTTCATCTGTATTGAGTCTTTGACGAGTGTTCAGGCTAATAGTTTCATATTTATCTATTTTAAATCCTCTATCTTTTCTATAAATATCCCACCAATCACACTTAAATAAAACAACGAGTCTTTGATTATCGAAACATATTTTCAATACATCATTTAGACGTCCATAATATCCATCACAATATAGTCCGAGTGTAAACATGCAAACCTTGAAGGTGTTCGTGCTAGACAGTATATATCAGTACACCGAGGATCATTTGCATCGTACAAATCTTTCACATAACTTTAGAACCATTTCAAGAAAGTCCTTTCTGTATGGCTTGAACTCTCAACACATCTCCTGTGTTCAAAAAAATATTCATCAATATCTTCAATCTGTTTAAGAATGTACAGATGTGCCTTCTCAACTTCTTCTTCAGACAATATATGAGTATTATCATTTCCTGCTAAGGAACATCCTGAAGATTTGAATATCGAACAACCTCCTTCATTATTGTCTTTAGAGGGGACATCATAGTTTCTTTCCCTTCGGTTAAAGCGAGTGTCAATATCGTCCATATACATTGAACAAAATGAGATTGTTTCCTCCATAAGATAGCCTTCAACAATTGAACCTTCTAGATGTGCCCTACTTAAAACATAGTCTTTCAATTTCTTCAAAAATCTATCTATAAGATACATCCATCGGTATTGAATTGGTCCGGAAATTCTCACTTCATATGGAAGATGTACAATTAAATGAACCATAACATCAAAAAAAGACGGTGGAAAAAGTTGTTCCAGCTTACATAATGTTACTGCAATATCACCTTCCAATGTAAGCAAATGATCAGATTAAAGAACTTCGGAACAGACATCTCTAAAATATATACTTAACTCTATAATTGGGTCTGTCACATCTTGATTGACAATACCACGAATTGTCAAAGGCAATAATAATTGCATGTATATATGGCAATCATGACTCTTCAGCCCTACCAATTTTCGACTTGTAATATCTACACATTTCATCAAATTGGAGGAATATCCATCTGGAACTTTTATATTACGCAGAAAGTTGCACACAGCCGTTGTCTGCAATCTGTTCAATATATATTTTGTCGCTGGTAACCTGATCTTATTTTGACTGTCTATCTGTAGATGGAATTCTGATCTTATTCCCCACTGTTCCATATCTAACCATGCATTCAGACTGTATTTGCTCTTTTCCCCACCAAGAAGATTCAAAGTTCTCAACAAATTGTCACATACATTCTTCTCAATATGCATTACATCCAGGTTGTGCCGAATGAGTAGATTTGACTAATACGATAGCTCTCTAAAAAAAATACTTTGTTTCTTCCATCCTTCTAAACTCTTGATATCCTTCTTAAAGTTCTTTCCAAATCTGATATGAGGAAGTTGAAGTTGTTGATTCCACACTGCAGCACCTGTTAACACTTCTGGACGCTTACAACGTTCAGCCACGCCATCAAATTTGTGTTGATACTCACGCCTTCTCCATCTATGATTGATTGACAAAAATCGTCGATGCCCTAGATAACAAAATTTTTGACAATTGTGCAGCCATTTTGAATTTGTATCATAATGACAGGATGGACATGCATGTTTTTCTTTGGTACTCCATCATGATAAATTGACATATGCAGAAAAATCATTGATCGTCCACAGAAAGACAGCTCTCATTTGAAAATTCTGTTTCTTTGAAGCATCATATGTTTCAACACCGTTGTCCCACAAATCTTTCAATTCTTCTATCAACAGTTGTAAATAGACATTGATATCATTTTCAGGACTTTTAGGACTTGGAATAAGTAATGACATCATCATAAACGTCTGCTTCATGCACATCCATGGCGGCAAATTATAAACTACTATCATTACAGGTCATACACTGTATCTGCTACTCATCATCCCAAATGGATTGAACCCATCAGTCGCTAAGCCGAGTCTCACGTCGTGTACCTCTGCAGCAAAATCTGGATATTGATCATCGAAATGTCTCCATGCTTCAGAGTCAGCATGATGTCGCATAGTTCCATTTTTCGAGAGACTTCGGCCATCTTTGTGTCATGTCATCCACTTGGCTATCTTAGAAGACATGAACATTCTTCGCAATCTATCTTTCACTGAAAAATAACACAATATTTTGTATGGCACCTGTTTGCGATGTCTCTTCTTCAGGCTACCTTGTTATGTATTTTCTTTGTACCTGGGTGCATTACATGCTGGACATCGATCCCTATGTTCATGTTCATTTCGAAACAAGACAGTTATTCTGACAAGCATCTATCTTCTCATGACCTAACCCTAAATCTTTCATAGTCTTCTTCACTTCATACCATGTTCGAGATAAATTAACTCATTTTGGTAATACTTCTCTAAGCAACTCAAGAAATATTCCATACAAGAAACTGTCACTTTGTTCATGGTTTTAATGTGCAATAGTTTCAACAAAAATGTCAATTTTGAAATTTTGACACAACCAAAATATAACGGTGTTTCAGCATCTTCTAATAATTGATAAAAATCTCTTGCCTTTTGATTCAGTTCATGTTCCTCTTCTGTCCTCTCTTTTTCAGCCTCTTGGAACTCATATAACATTTCAATTGTCATATCAATCTAATCTTTTACTTGTGTTTCATTAGCAAACGGGCTAACTTGTTGAACATCAACTAATGGTGCCTCTCCATGCCATACCTAATTGGTATACCGTGTCCAAAATCCATCAATTTTAAGGTGAATTTCAACATCCATCCGGGACAACTTCAATCCGTTAACACAGTTACGACACGAACATTACATGAACTCATGATTTCGTCCATGTCTAAAAGATTATCTTTGTTCATCAAAAGTAAAATCTAAAAACTCATCTACTTCTTTCTCATATCTAAGATCCAAACGATCTTTAAGTTGTATCCAACTCTTATCTAGTCTCGTCATTTTAGGATGCAATAGTTCTACATTGACAATAATCCATCAGTCTAAGTTGTATCAAAACGATCTCTAAGTTGTATTCAATAAATATGAATTAATCGACAATTCAAACAAAATTCTGACAACACCTCCCCTATACCGGGAGCATTTTCACATATACATTCCACACACATACATGTCTACATAGATTCCTGCAAAAAAAAAAGAGGATGCCTACAAAAAATCGTGCCCATCTATGGATATTTGATTCATCTGTTCTTCTTAATTTATTATGTGTATTGAGATTGTCTTAAAATTTCGGTATCATCTCTCCACACTTCTCCAATATACCCCAAATATTTACTAATTTTAACTATGCTCAGAAAGTCACTTGTATGAAATACAAGTGATAAGAAGAGCAGTTAAAATTATTTGGTATATCGGAGAAGAGCGAAGAGACGCTACTAAAATTTTAAGACAATCCTAATATACATAATAAATTAAGAATGTACAGATGAATCAAATATCCATAGACTGTCCAACTTGGACAATTCAAGACTTTATGCTCGATATATGACATTACTATGAAAAGACAGTAAAAACATATATCCTAACACAAGTCTTGAACGGGCAAAAATTAAAAGAAGGTACACTCATCTCACTCATTGACATTCATGCTTTCTCCGTCTTCTCATTCATACATCTACATCCACATTCACATTCACACATACAATCACATACTGCAAAAAATATGAGCCACCACCCAGGCTCGCTGGATTAAATAAACATGAGCCACCACCCAGGCTCGCTGGATTAAATAAATATGAGCCACCACCCAGGCTCGCTGGTTCAACAAATATATATAGAGGGGATGGAAGGATTACCTCAACAGAAAAGAACACCAAAACATACACAATTTATACAAATGAATACCTGCATTGAACAAGAAAAGTAATATGAGTGCTTGTGCAACTTTCTCAAAAGTAAAATGAGTGTATGTGCAACTTCAAAATAAATAAATAAACAGAAAAAGTCATGGTCTAGTAGGCTAGGAGAAAAAAGTGCAAAGAACATATTATGATGAACATACGCTAAACTTTACCATATAAATGCTGAGCTAAACTTTACGATATAAATGCTGAGCTAGTTGAAGATAGAAGATTCTTGGATTGTTAAACTACTTCAGTCAAACTAAATTCTTCCCAGAACATTAAAATAAAAACTTTTAGAACATGAAACTTTTAGAGCATGTGCGGCTCTACCATAAGTTTTCGTGGCCCTGTTGGCCCACGCTGGCTCCCCGTGATGCACGGAAAAAGGCATCTCCTTCCCAATAATGCCCAAACCCTAATTTTTGCACATGACCCCCCTCTCTCTCTCTCTCTATCTCTGTCTCTCTCTCTAACAGTGCCCTGACCCTAGACATATACAAAGACAATGACCATATACAGAATATGGCCTTCATCTACAGTCATAGTTGAATTAACTTTGGTCAATGCAGGATGAGTATGTGAGCATTATAACTATATATGTTTGTAAAGGGGTGCTTTTGTAGTTTGAAACTCAGATCTGCAGGCTCAGTATAAAGTATTTTTATGCAAATAGGTTGTAAAGACCGTAGTTAAACATCGAAAGAGTGTGACCAATCATACTAAAGGGTCTTTAGTAATAAGTCTTTTCATTTTGTCAATATATGATTTTGTTTTCTCATTTAATTTTGTCATTGACATTTATCATGACAATTATAATTCAGCTATTGTCACTAAATATGATTTCCCTTGTTTGCCAAATGTTCTTTGTTTTATTAATCATCAAAACTATCATTAATAATTTTGTTATCACCAAAACTCGAATGAATTAGGGAGATAAAGCTAATTATATGAACCTTATTCATCATCTTCAACCTCCAAAAAGAGGCAAAACATGACTCATGCACCTATTTTAGATGTTTACCTAAAGGATTCTCATAACAGTTTTATGCATATTTCGGTTTCTGATTTTATTGTCTTGAGCCTGTTGTTTGTGGATCATATAGTTTTAATTGGTTGGGCGGGAGGGTTAATTGCTAATTTAGTATGTCAACAACTAGAATCGAAAGATGCTGTTCACATGTGATTAAGAGAGGGTGTGGATGACTTGTTCTCATCAATCATCTGTTTGGTGATTCCAAAGAAATTGTGATAGGTCCATCCCCCCTTATCCCTGTTTTGGGGTGAAAGTTGGTCATTCCATTCTTTTCCATATCATAGTTTCTACGATATTCCTACTTGTACTAAAAACACATCTTATGGGTAGGTCATGGGGATAATATTATGACTGGGATGATGTTGTGCTTATCCCTACTCAAGTTATCCCATCAAACATGAACTGAAGGTTTCAAGATTAGTTTAACTAAGAGTATATGAAGTCATTGCAATGTAAATTTATTAACATAAAGTTGGGAGAAGCAGATTTTGGTATGGCTGATTGAAAAGTTTTATTTCTAGCATGATATATTTTCATTATCTAGGTAGGTTCCCTTATTCAGGGTCATGTTTGGTACCAGGATAAAATAAGAAAAGTAATTCTAAGTGCCTACTCTTAATCTACTATGGCCCAGTGTTGGGATAATTAAGTGGGATTCTATAGGCGTAGAATACTAGGAAAACTCATTCCACCTAATAGGTGGAATTATTTATCCTTTGATTTAACCCTGAAAGTGGGGATAACTGATGATCTAAGTTACCTTTGTTGTGTTTAACCTCCTTTCTTCTAGTGTATCAAATGAGTGGCTGATTCCCAGATTTTAACCCTTGAAATGTGAGGATAACCTAATCCATTTAGTCTCACAACCTCATCGTCTTAAAGTACATTCAAGGTTAGAGAATCACTTGGGTATATTCCTGTTTATCACAATAATAAACATGACCTGGAGAATGGGAATATTTAGAACATATAGTGCAAACTTACAAGGCTAGCTGGATGAAATGCCACTGGTCAGGATCTGGGTAAGAAATCAGTCCAATGAAAAGATCTCAGCTCTGCAAAGAACCTGAAAACTTAATGAAAGTTGTGAAAAAAACTTTAATTGAATTAAAGAATTAATCTAAAAATCGTAAAATATATAATGAAAATTGCCTTTTCAGAAGAGTTTCTTTTGAAAAGCATGTGGCTAGATCATGATTATATGACAGTTTGAAGAATTTTTTAAACTCTGATTGATAATGAAAACAATGTTAGGATGAAAAGTTATGACGAGATTGTGATTGGCCGCACTTCCCCTCATTAATTCATCTCTTTACCATACTACTTTATGTTTGGACATAAGCCCTGATCTAGCTCTTATGCTGCTATATCGATCCACCACTATAAAGCAGAAACATTTGAAGTTACAGGGACGCATTCTCAAATAACTGATCCTCTAATAGCCCATCTCCAGCATTCAGAGGATCCATTTCTAGTTTAACCTCTGGGGGCCACCAGCCATTCTACAGTTAATTTTCATGGCAGATTGACCTACTAGTCCTATGAAACATCCAAGCCGCCAGCAAGATGCTCTCCCGACACAATGCCTCAAGGAAACGCTTTTTGGGCAATAGATGACACTCCTCAACATCTTCGACAAAAAGTGCAATCGATTCCATTATACGTTCTAAAAAGGGGCACAACCAATAAGCTGAATCCACAGACAACAATAGTAGAAACCAAAAGTTGCCCACCTCAAAAAGATGCCGACTTGCTTCGAACAGCTGCAGAGGGCTTCCTTGTCAAACCCCACCCCCTCCAATCTGGCCCTGCGTGCACCTCCAGTTGATGCGCCTGGTCTCACAGATCCAAATTGACACAAAAAATCGAAGTAACCATTAATCGTAATATAAGAAAAACCGGAATCTCAGCAGGGCTCCCCCTCTTCGGCGGAAAACGTGATCGCAGAGCTCTCCCCTGCACGTCGCCGGGGACAAGAAAGTCCAGGCTGGGAAGGGGCGGAGCTAGTGAGGGGAGGGAGGGGATGGGGGGTGGGGGCCGCCGGAGGGGAGGGGGGCTGCCGCTGGAGGGGAGGGAGGGGATGGGGGTGGAGGCCGAAGTGGAGAGAGAGACTCACCGTGGGGGGGTGGGGGCTGCCGCCGGAGGGGAAGGTGTCCTCGGAGGATCGCCGGCCGTCAGGAAGGGGGAAGAGAGAGAGAGAGAGAGAGAGAGCGCGAGCGCGAGGAGGGGGAAGAGAGAGAGAGAGAGCGGGGCTTTATGGCGGGACGGGAAAATATGGCAACGGCTATAAAACCGCTGCCATATTATTCTTTAGCAGCGGTTATAACAAGTCGTTGCCATATAATTGTATGACGACAGATAGTAGTCGCTATTATATGTATTTATTTTAATTAAAAATTAAATATATTTACTACTTGTATCAATATATGTATATATATAATTATAATTATAGTTAATTATTAGAAATTTTTATCAAATATTTTACTTATTTTTTAGTTCATGATAGAGTTGTAATTCATTATAGTAAGTGTTATCTCATGTTACAGTATACGTTAATTCAGTTCTGTTACAGTAAGATCCTCCCTATTACAATCAGGGACTCCTAATTAATTTATCCTTATAAATATTACTATATCTATTAATGTATTATCTTGTGATGATACCAAGTAATTATGTATGGACACTTAAAGAGCATGTGTTGGCACTAAAAGAGGATCGGACGAGAATTAATTTGGACAATGAACAGTTAAGGCACAATAATATGATCAAATTTAATCGTAATGAGAAAGAACTGGTATTGACTTTTAATCTTAGGTCAGCTGGTATAAGAAAATCTGAATTTTCAATTGACGAGCAAAATTGATATTGACTTCTAATGCCTAAGTCAACTATGTCGATCACTATAAACAAAGGATAAACAAAAAAAAATTTAGTTTAAATTTCATCATTGTGGTAGTATGTTCATGTTTGGGCCGGAGCCAAACGGGCCTCCACTAAAGAAGATGGGGAAGACGAACGCTGGTGCGGACGGAAGCCTGCAAAACCAGAACTGGATCAGGGGGGCCGGTGAAGACCGGGGAAACCCTCCGATGCCTAAGTCAGTATGAAGCTTGCAAGGCAGGGGGTTTGTATGTGTAAGGGTGTGTTCGCGTAAGGGAGAACGTACCAGTGCATAGTCCTGTACCTGTACCTTTATAGGCGTAGGTGCGGAGGCAGTCGTGCGTAATGTTGGTAGATCGTGCCTGAAAAGATGCCTATATGGGTGCGCATAACGGAAGAAGTTATGCACCCAGATGTCTGTTGAGATGCCAGGCAGTTAACACGCCTCTTGATGATGGGGCGCGTGGCCTGGGGCGGTTATAACCGTCGTGAGGATACGGAGAGCTGTTCGGTAACCTCCGGACAAGATCATCGAGCAAGTGACTCGCGTGGTGATGGAACACGCTGATCGGTAGTGTCCGTAGTTGTTCGGTATGGCAGGACAGATGACCTGCTTGGGGATATGCTGCTGCGGAGCTTGACGACGTCCGATCACGGGGGTCATACATTGGAGGTCTTCGAACCGCCCTGATGAGGACGTGGCCCCTTGAAATGGTGTCACACTTGTTGACAGGACACGAGAGAGCCGTAATGGGCCATCATGGGCCTAGGTGACCAGATTTGGCCACCACACTTGCCCCCTACGCTCTCGAATGGCTAGGTGAGATGAGCGCTTCGAGGGCGTCGCTTCCGCATTAATGTGATGGCTCGTTGCGTGGTGCCGCCGCTTGGAGTACTGTCAAACAACTAACCCATCATGATGGGTGCAAAGCCATGTCGAGCCAAGAGCGTCGTCGTCCCGTTCGAACGGCCGCCGACATTGTACCCGAGGAGAAAATTTCAAAACTGGAAGGAGCGGCGTTTTAGGGCCCGCCTCGAATTTCGCTCCCTCCCCTTTCTTATAAGGAGGGGAGGAGGCGAAGGCGGGAGCCACGCCTACGAAAAACCTTCCAGCATTCCAGCCTTGGAGTTTTCTTGCCCGCCCAGCTTTCCACCTTCTCCTTCGTCTCCTCTTGCTGTTGCCGCTTCCTGCGACTCTTCCAGTGATGGCGAGCAAAGGGAAGGCCGTTGCCGGAGCAAGTGGGGTGACCGTCGCGGCGTCCAGTGGACCACGGTACCGCCATTACAGCAAACTCCGTGAGCGCTTCAGAATCGGTGACGAGTACGAGATCATCGACGCGAAGGAAGGGGAGTCGTTCCTAGTGAACAAACCAGGTTGCCTCCTCCTCTCCGTAGATCACCTGGAGGCGGGCTTCCGGCTACCGCTGCCGGAAAGTGGCGAAGGCGCTTCTGAACTGTTGGGGCGTTTCGCCAATACAACTGACGCCCAACACATGGAGGTACATCTGCATCTTCGGCGTCATCTGCAAGGTCAAAGAGATCCGGGCTCAGCGGATGTTTTCCCGGGCTCACTTCAAGTTGTCTGCTTCTCGGGCGGCGTCAGAGCAGATATCTACTACGCGAAGCACCGACAGACAGTATGCACATCGGGCTGTCCAACAAATATTCCAACAACAAGGGTTGGATGGACAGGCTATTTTTTGTTAGTTATGGGTGTCCTCAAGCCAATCATAACTGTACAATCTTGTTCTTTGATAATATAATAAGGCTTTTATATTCATTATGTGTAATTCGTTTATCGTTTCATTATAAAGTCCATGAATATACGCAATGGATATTAATTATGATGAGATCATAACAATGAGATTAATATCCTTTAAACGTATATTCTTAATTGTTCCTAGTCAGAGGATATTCAAGAAGGACATTGAATATCCGGTTAGACTAGTATAGATTGCACCTGCTCATATGATGAGGGTGACTGGTCTCATAGTCACTTGTGTGGAGACACTAAGGTGAATCTGTAGGTGCTCATTGGAGAATGAGTTCACTGAACTGATCCGTTATGAATCGCTGGATGGTAATGTTACCTAACTGTCAACCAGCTAGATTCATTGTCACAGTGGCGTGATTGGTCCTTAGACCTGAGACACCAAGGACACCTTGTTGGTGGACTTCTGGGTTTTGACCTTGACTTATAGATCTCTAGCCATGAGGTCTTAATCAGTTAAGTGATCGGATCTAGCGGAATACCTTCGAAGGTGATTGTGTGGTCAATATGGGATCGCTCGCTCTCGGTAATAGGAGAGTGAATGCTCTACGGAAGGATGCCTGATAGTCCCTGGCCAGGGCAAGACTACTTATCAGAAAAGGAGTTTTCTGATATTGTTATGCGGCATCTAAACCAAGTGAGTACACACATTAGGGTTTGACAGTTGACCATACCCTAAGTGCACTCGGGAGCATTGTACGAGCGAAGGATTAAAGTCACGTGGTAACTGATGATACAAAAGGTTCCTTGAATGGGTTGCTGAACCCCAATGCTTTCCAGGATCAAGTGGTGTTGCTTGGCACCCAACTTGATTGGAAGCCCGGTCAATTATCGTGAGACGATAATTGATTGTGTAATTAATTAATATGAGATGTTAATTAATTACCATAAGTCAATAAAGAGTTATTGAGCTTAATGGGCTGAAAACTGGACTAGCAGTTGGGCCTAGAGGGTCACACGCATAAGAGTTCCGACAGACTGGGCAAGGTGTTCTTTATAGACAATGACTGGGTTTTTGTGAAAAACCGCGGTGTCTATAAATATACGCTGAGAGTTAAACCCTGGGCCAAGCTCCAGGCTTAACCCTGGCCGCCCCCCTCTCTCTCTCTCTCCCAGGGCGCCCCCACCCTCTCTCTCCTCTCTTCGGCACATGGTGGAGCTGAGATCCGGGAGACGCGTGGAGAACGAGGAGATCCCGTCTGCGTCCGGAGTTCGCGTGGATACGTCTAGAGGCCGGACACTTGAACGGCTTGAAGCACCGCGCCTCCTGCGCCACCTCCTCCCCGATTCGGGAGTTACGCAACCCCGCAAAGGTAAAGATGAGATCTGCCTGTGCGTGGTTTACCGTTTTAGTTCGATTCCGACGGCCGGCAACGATATCTACCTGAGGGATTCGCGTTTCCGCTGCGCTCTATACGAAACCTAACAGTGGTATCAGAGCCAGGTTGCTGGTACGTTCGGAATCGGCGTTGTATGAACGTTATTTTATGCGTTTTTGTCGATTCGCGTTGTGCATGAGTCGCCATGTTTGTCGTGTTCGTGGGTCGCACATGGGATGTGCACTTGCCGCTTGGTACGTGGAAGGTGTTCCTGGTACCAAGGACTTCGCGAAGAACCCCTCGTGTCATCGTTTGGCCATCTATGGAGGTCGTACGGCCGCCTGCAAAGTGCCGCCGTCGCACAGGTTGCAGCTTCTTGGACAGTCCAAGAAGCTAGCGATTTTGCAGGTTTTCTGGGTTTTTCGGGGTTTTCTGGGCATAGGGGGCGGTGGGTGGCGGTGCCCCGCCGGCCGCCGGCGCCGTCCGCGGCCGCTGGAGGCGGCGCGGGGGCCGGCGGGGCCGCTCTCGGCCCGCCGGAGAGCGGCGGCGGCTAGGGTTTCACCCTAGCCGCGCCCCTCCATTCGGGCGGAAGGGGCGACCCCGCGCGGGCCGCGTGCGTCGCGTGCGGATCCCGCGCGGGTCCGCCCGCGGGTAAGTCGCGGGCGGACCCCGCGCGGTCCCAGCGGGCCGCGATCAGATCCGGCCCGCGCCGGATCCGACCGGCCCTTTCCCCCCCATTTTTTTTAAAATTTTAATGGTTTTTAAATTGTTTAAATGCCAGAAAAATTCTTAAAATTCCAGAAATTTCTGAAATTAGTTTTAAGAGTTTTAAAATTGTTTTAACTCTCTGTGAATTATTTTCATATAAATGACCCATTACTTAATTAGTTTAAAGAAATCTGAAACCGTTTTAGTTATTTCCTCTAATCTAATTAAGTCATGTAATTGATTTAGAAATGTGATTTTTAAATTAATTAACTGTACATCTTGGCGACTTCATGCAGTAACGCTGAATGACATTTATCTAATGTTGATTAGATGTAATCCATGTTAGCTAAATTGTTTAGTTAAATGGTTTTCAAAATATAGTTATTATATTTTTGAAGTAAAATTTCAGAAGTAATTATGTGATAATTGCTTGTTGATGCATGTGATGTGTGTGGATGGATGGTCATGGACTTAGATATCATGTGATGAATGTTATGGTTAATGGCAAATGATGTAATTTATGAGGACTGCGTGCCTCCCTCTCTCCTCTATTAAATCCGGGTTGTACATTCTATCTCCCTCCTGTTATGTACTCCCCTTGAATTGTTCAAGGTTTCTTATTATTATCTGATGTACATTTATGGGCCTGCGAGCCCAATTTAAATATTACTTGTAATTATAAGAAGCGGATTGGCGGAGATGGAGGAGTACCATGCAGGACCTTCATGGAGATAAAGTTACATCAAGCTAAAGCATCAGATGCGGAACTGCCATTTGTTCACCATATTTGTGGATTACCAACTGGCTCTGGTAATGCCACTCTAGGTTAAAGTCCATGATCATCCATCGTTTTTCTTCATATATTTGATATGTGTGGAATGTGCTATATATATATAATTAAATATATGATATTCCAAATTCTATATATCAATAGCACACAGATATAGAGACCAAGATAAATATGTCAAAATCCCTCCTCGTTCAAACTTTAAGCCGTAGCGTAATCATTTAGAATGAATTACGTGGCCCTCCATCATTATAGTTTTAGGATTGCCATTAGATCGGGCAAGTTTGTTGTGCTATCCACAAGGCTTGTCAAGTCTAATGACAGACTAAAACTATGGCATGATGATGCCTTAAACGGGGTAGAGGACCGGTGTAGCTTTGTTGTGCTATCCACAAGGGCTACATCCAAATCTATGCTCGTTACGTAATGATGGTATTGCTTAGACTGGATTTAATGACTTGTTGTGCTATCCACAAGGTCATTAAAATTCAGGGGCCAAAATAAGATCGGATATTGCAAGAGTTGCAAGTGTCAAGGGTTGACCGCTTTCAGATCATAGTATGGTTTGTTGTGCTATCCACAAGATCATGCTATGAGTCTGTGAGATTCCGATCCCCACTAGGAGACCGTCGGTGTCTCCCATTCTGTATATCTGAGGGTTATACAGTCTGCCAGAAAATAGTGGGAGCTAATCTTGATTAAAGTCATCTAATCTAGATTTTATTAATTATCACCATCTAATTGTCTTTACATTTCCTTTATAGGCAAAAATGTCGTCAGGTAACCCACTCCGTGGCATACTGGATGCCAACAGATTGACAGGCCCGAACTACTCGGATTGGCTCAGAAACCTGAAGATTGTCCTCAGGTCTGAGCGCATTGCCTATGTCCTGAAGGGGAGATCCCAGCTGAACCACCCCTTGATGCACCTGAAGGGGAACACGCTTGATTTGCGAAGTGGAAGGAGGATTCCACTCTGGCCCAATGCTACATGCTTGCCTCAATGAGCAATGAATTGCAAAGGCAGCATGAGAACATGGATATGATCCATCATGCAGCACTTGCAGGAGCTCTTTGAAGAGCAGAGCAGGGTGGAGAGATATGAGATATCCAAGCCCTGTTCAGAGCTCGCATGGCAGAGGGGTCTTCAATACAGTCATGTGCTGAGATGATAGAGTGATTGAGAGGCTCGAAGGGTTTGGTTTTCCTCTTGACAAGGAACTAAGCACGGACCTCATTCTCCAGTCACTTCCAGATTCATATTCCCAGTTCATTGTGAATTTCACAATGAACAAGATTGGTGAGTTTAGCTGAGATGCCAACATGCTGAAGACTGCTGAGGGCAAACCTTAAGAAGAAGGCCAGAAAGCCATGTCTCATGGGAAAGTCCAACAAGAAGAGGAGAGCAGGGCAAGCCTTTAAGAAAGGCAATGCTAAGAGCAGTCTAAGCAGAAACAAAAGAAGGACACAGGCAAAGGAGAAGAAAAGGCGAGTGCTTCCACTGCAAGAAGAAAGGGCACTGGAAAAGAAATTGCAAGGATTACCTTGCAATGAAGGCTCAGGAGAAGCAGAAGCTTGCGAAGCTTCAGGTATCTATATGATAGATCTTCACTTGTCTATTAGAGATTCTACATCTTGGGTTTTGGACACTGGATGTGCTTCTCATATCTGCAATGATGTGCAGGTGCTGACAAGTAGAAGGAAGCTGAGCAAGGGCGAGGTGAACTTGAGGCTTGGAACGGCACAAGTGTTGGTGCACACACTGTGGGGACAGTGAAGCTCAAGTTACCCTCAGGAGATTTACTTTTATTAGATGATTGCTATTTGTGCCTAGCATCATTAAGAACATTATTTCTGTTTCTTGTTTAGACAGAGTTGGATACAAGTTTACCATTGAGAACAATAGTTGTTCAGTTTATTTGAGAAATAAACTAGTTGCTTTAGCAAATTTGGTGAATGGTTTGTATCTACTTGATGTTTCTTATGATAATCTCCACGTTGATGTTTCTCCTAAGAGAAGTAAGAATAGTGTGAACACTGCCTACTTGTGGCATTGTAGGCTTGGTCACATTGGTGAGAATAGGCTTCAAAAGTTGCATAAGAATGGATACTTGGATCCATTTGATTATGAATCATATGCAACTTGCGAATCCTGTTTAATGGGTAAGTTGACCAAATCTCCATTTAGTGGACATGGAGATAGGGCCAAGGACATATTGGAACTAATACATTCGGATGTATGTGGTCCAATGTCTACCCAAGCCAAGGGTGGCTACTCATACTTCATTACATTCACGGATGATCACTCAAGGTACGGATTTGTTTACTTAATGAAGTACAAATCTGAAGCCTTTGGGAAATTCCAAGAATTTAAGAATGAAGTTGAGAAACAAAACTGGAAAGAGTATTAAAATCCTACGGTCAGACCGAGGAGGTGAATACTTAAGTACAGAGTTCACACAATTCTTAAAGGACTGGTATCCCTTTCTCAATGGACTCCTCCCTATACACCACAGATGAATGGTGTATCGGAAAGGAGAAATCGTACCTTGTTGGACATGGTGCGATCCATGATGAGCCGTTTACAGTTACCAGTTTCCTTATGGGGATATGCGCTAGAGTCAGCGGCATATCTGCTGAACAGGGTTCCAAATAAATCTGTGTCTTCCACTCCATATGAGATATGGAAGGGTAGAAAGCCTGATTTTAAACATGTTAAAATCTGGGGCTGTCCTACCCACGTGAGGAGACATGACCCAGATAAACTGGAATCCAGAACCGATAAGTGCAGGTTTGTTGGATACCCAAAAGAAACGTTTGGGTACTACTTTTACCATCCTGGTGAACAAAGAGTGTTTGTCGCCAGGAGAGCTGTCTTCTTGGAAGAGGAGTACCTTACCCAAGAGGACAGTGGGAGTAAAGTAGATCTAGAAGAGGTTCTAGATCCACAAATTGTGCAAAGTCCATGGGTGAGACATCGGTTCCGGAACCTGTTCAGGATTATACACACATTCAGCGTAGGTCTGGTAGAGTACCTAGACAGCCTGAAAGATATGTTGGACATATCAGTGAAGGCATGTCTTTGATGAGGATGGTGATCCAAAGACCTACCAAGAGGCTGTTATTGTCCTCAGTCAGGGAAATGGCGAGATGCCATGAATTCTGAGATGCAGTCCATGTACACCAACCAAGTTTGGAACTTGGTAGACTTGCCCGAAGGTATTGTACCTATTGGGTGCAAGTGGATCTTTAAGAGAAAGATCGGTGCAGATGGACAGATCGACACTTATAAGGCAAGGTTGGTGGCAAAGGGGTATCGTCAAAGGCAAGGAATTGACTATGACGAAACTTTCTCACCAGTTGCCATGATAAAGTCGATCAGAATTCTTCTTGCCATAGCTGCATACTTTGATTACGAGATCTGGCAGATGGATGTGAAGACCGCTTTCCTTAATGGAAACATTGAGGAGGAAGTGTATATGATACAACCTGAGGGATTTACATCCAAAGAGTGTCCAGATAAAGTATGCAAGCTTCAAAGATCCATCTATGGATTGAAGCAAGCTTCTCGTAGTTGGAACATAAGGTTGATGAGGCTATCAAATCTTATGACTTCATTAAGAATGAAGATGAACCATGTGTGTATAAGAAAGTCAGTGGGAGTGCTATCACTTTTCTTGTACTTTACGTTGATGACATCTTACTCATTGGGAATGATGTAGGGATGTTATCATCAGTAAAGGTTTGGTTGTCAAAGAACTTCTCCATGAAGGATTTGGGAAGCATCCTACGTATTGGAATACGTATCTATAGAGATAGATCTAAGAGGATGCTTGGCTTGACCCAATCCATGTACATAGATACCATTGTCAAAAGGTTTGGCATGGAAAATTCCAAGAGAGGTCTCATACAGATGAGACATGGGATTATTCTCTCTAAGGAGCAGTCTCCTAAGACTCCTGAAGAGAGGGCAGCCATGGATAGAATCCCCTATGCCTCGGCTATAGGGTCTATCATGTATGCCATGATATGTACAAGGCCTGATGTGGCATTTGCTCTAAGTGTTACAAGCAGATATCAAGCAAATCCAGGTGAAACACACTGGATGGCTGTGAAATGTATCCTTAAGTACTGAGAAGGACTAAGGATATATTTCTGGTCTATGGAAGAGGGGACTTGAAACTCGGGCATATACTGACTCGAGTTTCCAGTCGGATCAGATGATAGCAAGTCTACATCTGGATTTGTGTTCACTTTGAACGGGGGTGCAGTGAGCTGGAAGAGTTCCAAGCAGGAAACCACTGCAGACTCGACGACAGAAGCTGAGTACATTGCTGCAGCTGAAGCCGCCAAGGAAGCAGTGTGGATGAAGAAGTTCATCACCGACCTTGGTGTGGTACCAGGTGACTCTGATCCGATCCCATTGCTGTGTGACAACAATGGGGCCATTGCGTAAGCGAAAGAGCCGCGGTCTCATCAGAAGTCGAAGCACATTCTGAGGCGATTTCACTTGATCAGGGAGATTATCACTAGAGGAGATGTACTGGTGGAAAGAGTTCCTTCAGTCGACAACATTGAAGATCCATTGACAAAGCCTCTGTCTCAAATTGTGTTTGAGCGCCACCTAGAGTCTATGGGTTTAAGACATAAAGGTGATTGGCTTAGTCCAAGTGGGAGATTGTTAGTTATGGGTGTCCTCAAGCCAATCATAACTTGTACAATCTTGTTCTTTGATAATAATAATAAGGCTTTTATATTCATTATGTGTAATTCGTTTATCGTTTCATTATAAAGTCCATGAATATACGCAATGGATATTAATTATGATGAGATCATAACAATGAGATTAATATCTTTAAACGTATATTCTTAATTGTTCCTAGTCAGAGGATATTCAAGAAGGACATTGAATATCCGGTTAGACTAGTATAGATTGCACCTGCTCATATGATGAGGGGACTGGTCTCATAGTCACTTGTGTGGAGACACTAGGTGAATCTGTAGGTGCTCATTGGAGAATGAGTTCACTGAACTGATCCGTTATGAATCGCTGGATGGTAATGTTACCTAACTGTCAACCAGCTAGATTCATTGTCACAGTGGCGTGATTGGTCCTTAGACCTGAGACACCAAGGACACCTGTTGGTGGACTTCTGGGTTTTGACCTTGACTATAGATCTCTAGCCATGAGGTCTTAATCAGTTAAGTGATCGGATCTAGCGGAATACCTTCGAAGGTGATTGTGTGGTCAATATGGGATCGCTCGCTCTCGGTAATAGGAGAGTGAATGCTCTACGGAAGGATGCCTGATAGTCCCTGGCCAGGGCAAGACTACTTATCAGAAAAGGAGTTTTCTGATATTGTTATGCGGCATCTAAACCAAGTGAGTACACACATTAGGGTTTGACAGTTGACCATACCCTAAGTGCACTCGGGAGCATTGTACGAGCGAAGGATTAAAGTCACGTGGTAACTGATGATACAAAAGGTTCCTTGAATGGGTTGCTGAACCCCAATGCTTTCCAGGATCAAGTGGTGTTGCTTGGCACCCAACTTGATTGGAAGCCCGGTCAATTATCGTGAGATGATAATTGATTGTGTAATTAGTTAATATGAGATGTTAATTAATTACCATAAGTCAATAAAGAGTTATGAGCTTAATGGGCTGAAAACTGGACTAGCAGTTGGGCCTAGAGGGTCACACGCATAAGAGTTCCGACCAGACTGGGCAAGGCGTTCTTTATAGACAATGACTGGGTTTTTGTGAAAAACCGCGGGTCTATAAATATACGCTGAGAGTTAAACTGGGCCAAGCTCCAGGCTTAACCCTGGCCGCCCCCCTCCTCTCTCTCTCCAGGGCGCCTCCCACCCTCTCTCTCCTCTCTTCGGCACATGGTGGAGCTGAGATCCGGGAGACGCGTGGAGAACGAGGAGATCCCGTCTGCGTCCGGAGTTCGCGTGGATACGTCTAGAGGCGGACACTTGAACGGCTTGAAGCACCAGCGCCTCCTGCGCCACCACCTCCCCGGATTCGGGAGTTACGCAACCCCGCAAAGGTAAAGATGAGATCTGCCTGTGCGTGGTTTACCGTTTTAGTTCGATTCGATGGCGGCAACGATATCTACCTGAGGGATTCGCTTTCCGCTGCGCACTATACGAAACCTTACATTTTTGTGCGCCACCGGGGTGGTGCCGAGTGGGGATTCCCCACTGTTATCCGCTTGGCACGGAAGGACATCTTTTCGAAGCTGATCCAGGACGAGGCGAGGGCGTTGGACAGTCTTCTCCTAGCAGGTGTTCGGAATGGAGAAGGCTATGTGACCGAGTTCTTGCTCGTCAAGCACGGCCTGAGCAAACCGTGGAGTAAGTATACGAACTCTTGGTTATTTATTCGTTGGTTTGGTGACCTCACTCTAACTCTTCCTCTTCTTCTTTTCTTTATGTGCAGCTGCCGCAAAGCTGGAGGCTGGAAGGGGGGTCAGAAGGCGAACAAAGATTTTGCCGAGCAGATCCCTGTTTTGACGCATATGGTGTATGAGGGCGACGACGTTGCTACCGTTGTTCGGGTTCCCTCTACCGTGAGGGTTGGCACCGCAGTAACAACGGCGCTCGTTGCTCCTTTGCCTACTGAGGAGCGTCCAGCCAAGGTACGGGCCCCTGAAAAGGGGCTGGAAGGATTCGCCTGAAGAAGAAGGCCACCAAGGAGGTGGTTTCGGCTGGAGCTCAGACTCCACCGGAGAAGGGCGACGGGGTGAGTCGTCCTTCTGCTTCCATAAAAAGGAGGCCAGTTTTGTTTGACGAGAGCGCAGAGGAGGCAGAACAACTCCGTGCTCGGAAGAGGAAGAAGACGGTCCAAGCTACTCCTCCACGTGACGAGGAGGGGACTGAAGAGGAAGCGGAAGAGGCGTAGTTGATGCTGCGCAGAAAAAGTGAGGCCGTGGAATCGGCCGATCAAGGAGTGCCGCGGGTGGCCTCCGTGGCGCGCCCAGAGGTCGCGCAGAAGATGGCGACCGAGCTGGGGCTCGTCGTCGTGAGCGACGGGTCCGAGAGCCCTGCCAGAGAAGAGGCCAGGGGCTCCACCTGCTCGAAGGATAGGGAGCCCTCTGATGCTTCCAACATTGGTGGTGCCGAGCACGGTGCTACCAGCAACACTGCGGGGGCTTCTTCCAGGAGGAGTGGAGAAGTTGCGGTGTCTCCTGTTCGGCGGGAGGAGGACGCTGATGCGACGGAAGTTTCCGCCCCTGCTGGGGTGGTAGCAAGAAGCGTGGTGGCTCCAGCGCCAAGCGCAACTCCGTCTGAGGGACAGGAAGTGGTTCCTGCTGCAAGGGCTACTGAAAAAGCGGCCGTGACGACGGGGGCGTCCGAGGAGATTGTTGCTACCACCGGGGGTATCCTGCCCCCCATGCCCCCCACCGAGGTGGTTGCTAATGTAAATGCAACCTCCAAGGTAGTTGAAGGTGCTGGGGGGGAGGCTGCGGGTGTTGAGGGCGGTGCTCGGGCTGAAGAGTCCGACGACGACCGAAGACCCCTCAGAGAAGCGCTGCTCAAGAAGCTTCCCGAAGATCCTTCGGTGGCAGCATTGGAGGCGACCCTTCGTCGTATGGAGAATGCGCCAAGGGAGCTGCCTGCGAGCCCCACTGCTTCTCATCTTGACCGGCTGGCAATGTGCCTGGACCTTCCTTCCGAGCAGATTCCGGAGAGACCAGTGGAAGGTTACCACCCGGAGGCATGAGCGATGTTGATCTGGAGGCGCTTACGGATGGAATGTCCAAGTCGCTGGGCATCCTCAAGGCTCTGGCTGCTCGGGGTCAGAAGCAGAAATATCTTTATGAAGCGCAATCGGCCTTCTGCGAGGACCTTACGGCGAGACATAAAGCTCGCGAGGCAGCGCTGGAGGAGGTGGTGAAGGACCTCAAAGCTGCCCTCCAGGCTTCGAAGCTGGATGCTACCTTGGCGCGGGCCGAAAAGGACGCCCTGGCCAAGGTGGTAGTAGATGCGGGGGCCCGTGCCGTTGCTGAGTACAAGGCCGGGCCGGAATACAAGGAAGACTTGGAGCAGTATGGGGCCCGCTGCTACAGGGTAGGCCTTAACGCTGGGAAGGATCTCAGAGAGCGGGTTTCCTGGGTTGAACGCGCCCGAGAAGCCTTTGAGGCTGCTGTTCGGGAATGCCGGCGTCGCACTCATGACGTCCGTTTAGATGGTGTGCGCTTCGCACAATTCCAGTCTGGGCGGATGCCCTCTTCGGGTGAAGATGCTGGTCCCTCCGAACAAGCTCCTTAATCCCCATGCTCCATGTTCTTCTTGTATTTCCCTTTTTGCAGCCATACTTGTAAAAAAGGATTAGTAAATGAAGATTTTATTTTCTATGTTTTGACTATGGCGTCTCTTTTTCTATCTTCTCCCTTTCGCCATTGTTCCTACTCGGATGGAGATCTGCGGGTTTTATAAGCATTGTATGCACACGCAGATCATTGAGAACCATAGGAACATGGAGAAGAGAAGTGGGATGCCGAACGAAGGCTTTTACAAATGGTAAGCCTTGAGGTTAGATACATGCCAAGTCCTGGGTATGGCTTCGCCACTAGGGGTAGTTAGCTTATATGCCTTTCCCAAGGACGTGGGTGACCTGATAAGGTCTTCCCATTTGATGGCAAGTTGCCGACTGCTCTTCGGGGATCCGAAGCCGAACAACGGCGCAAAACCAAATCTCCCACATTGAACCGCCTTTCCTTGACTCGCGCATTATAATATTGTGCAATCCATTCTGATAAGAAACAAGGCGAATGCTGGCGTCGTTCTGTCGTTCGCCAAGCATGTCCAAGTTTTCACAAGGGCACGGTTGTTGGCGGCTTCGTCGAAGTGGGTTGTTTTGATGGTGGGAAGGGCTACTTCTAGAGGTACAACAGCTTCCGAGCCGTAGGCCAAATGGAAAGGTGTTTCCCCTGTAGCTACCCGAGCAGTCGCTCGGTGACACTAAAGAACGTTAGGGAGCTCGTCAATCCATGATCCATCTGCAGCCTCCACTCTTGTGCGGATCTCGTGCATCAGTGTTCGATTGGCGTTTTCAACCAAACCGTTAGCCTGGGGATGAGCCACGGAGGTGAAGTGGTTGTAGATCCCGAGCTCGGCACATTTCTGTTTAAAGAAGGTACTGTCGAACTGCTTCCCGTTGTCAGAGGTGATTACCCTTGGGATGCCAAACCTGCAAAGAAGGTTCTTCCAGACGAACTTCCATGCGGCTTGTTCGGTGATCGTGGCGACAGGTTTGACCTCGATCCACTTGGTGAAGTAATCGATGGCCATAAACAGAAACTTCTTCCTCCCTTGGGCCTCTGGGAAGGGACCCAAGATATCAATGCCCCATCTGGCGAAAGGGCGCGGCTCGAACAGGCTATGAAGCTGTTCGGCAGGCTGCTTGATGAGCTCTCCGAACTTTTGTTGCCCAGCTAGCTAGCCCAGAGGGGGGGGTGAATGGGTTATTAAAATTTTGATCTCTGATTAAAACCTGTTTACTGAAAAGATGACACAACTTAATAACGAGGTTAGAGTTAGAGCAAATAAGACAACAATCACACAAAGCACATCCACAAGACACAAGGATTTTTATCCTGGTTCGGAACTCCTCTCCACAGGAGACCTACGTCCAGTCCCTGAGCAATGCCTCAGGATTTCACTACCAAGGGAACAATCCCCCTCAAGGATCCTTACACCCAGCCTCAACTGGTCTTCCTTCAACCTGAAGGGAAAAAAACCACCCTGGATACCACCAGGTCTTCCTTCGTCCAGAAGGGAACACAACTAAAGAAATGAAGGTGTAGGAACAGGCTTCAGACTCTAGCTTAACCAGCTACAAGCTGAAGCTATCAAAGGCCCGAGAGAGAGAGAGATTTAGCAAGGTTTTCTCTCCAAGGGCTACACAAGCTCTCACAAGAAAAATCTACTCTTGATCACTGAGAGCTAAGAGCTAAGAACAGGTTGGAGTAGAAGCTTCGCTCTTCTTTCAATCTTCTGAAAAACTCAAAGAGAAGGAATTCTTTTCTTTTGAATTTCAAGCGTTCTGGATCAATTCACTTTTCTTTTCCGACTTGAGTCTTTTATATATGCTTCAGATTCAAATTTGAACGTTGAAGTGTCCGTTGTCTCTCATCCTGATGTACGTTAGACTGGTTTGCAACGAAGCTTCTTATCTTCAGTCTTTTACCCTTTAGTACACGCCAAGGAGATAACTTGATGTCTTGTATCTTGTATGTCCAACGTTGTACAGATGAGTCTTGTCAGATATCTGCGAGCATATCAACAATAAATAGTGGACAGCTAGGACTGTCGTAGATTGTTAGTTGTAGATGGAACAGATATTGCAATATATAGCAAAGCTTCTTTCTGTCTTAAAAAGTACGTAGACAGAGTAGCATAAAATTAGAAGATATTGTCTGCATGCATGGGAGATACGATCAGAGAGTATTTAATGCGTAGCAGTCAACAGACAAGATATGACTTTGACTTTTCAACGCTATTAAAAAGCATTATACTGATACAGCATGAAATTCGGTATAAACAATCCGATGCCTTCATGACTTATGGAGTCGTTATGCGATAACAGATAAATCGTTATGACAGAGCATTATCAAGTTATAATGATGAAATCGTTATGAGTTATAGCAAGTCGTTATGAACACTTATCAAGTCGTTATGAACTATAAAGAAATCGTTATGACTATCAAGTCGTTACGAGTTTCAAGGAAATCGTTATGAGAATCAAAGAAATCGTTACGAGAACCAAAGGAATCGTTATGGCAATCAAGTCGTTACGAACTGTAAAGAAGTCGTTATGAACTCTAAAGAAATCGTTATGAGAAGAGAGTCGTTGTGAGTTCTAAAGAAATCGTTACGAGGTCTAAAGAAATCGTTACGGCTAGAGAGTCGTTGCGAGTTCTAAAGAAATCGTTACGAGGTCTAAAGAAATCGTTATGGCTAGAGAGTCGTTGCGAGTTCTAAAGAAATCGTTACGAGGTCTAAAGAAATCGTTACGGCTAGAGAGTCGTTGCGAGTTCTAAAGAAATCGTTACGAGGTCTAAAGAAATCGTTACGGCTAGAGAGTCGTTGCGAGTTCTAAAGAAATCGTTACGATGTCTAAAGAAATCGTTACGGCTAGAGAGTCGTTACGGGTTCTAAAGAAATCGTTGCGATGTCTTAAAGAATCGTTACGATATCGATTTGTTTTGAATTTTCCGGTCAGAGAGGAAATCGTTCTGATTATCAAGAAGTCGATACAAAGACTTGGACAGAATGTGAGATGAGACTTACCTGATTGTCTTGAACTTTCATTTTTCTTTTATTTCCTGTTCTCAAGGCTCAAGTAATCCATTAGTACTATTTTGTTAATCATCAAAATTAATATATAAATAAATGAATTATTATTATGGGGACAGTTTGGTCATCACTTTTGGCATTCTGGACATTTCCTGACGAAGGACATGCAATCCTTCTGAAGAGAAGGCCACCAGAACCCTGCTCGGATAATGCTGCGTGCTAGCGTTCTGCCCCCCAGGTGGCTTCCGCACAGCCCCTCGTGGACTTCTTCTGTGGCCACGAGGGCCTCCTCAGGGTTGAGGCAACGCAGAAGAGGTCTTGAAAGGGACCGTCGGTACAGCTTACCTTCTATGAGGGTGAAATGCTGAGAACGCATCCTGATTCTCCGAGCTTCGCCCTGTTCGGGCAGAAGCTCACCCCAGAGTAAGTACGCCAAGAGAGGGTCCACCCAACTTGGAGTTGGTGGGCCCGTTTCTATGGCTGCAACGTCTACCTCCGTGCTCGGTAAGGCGAGCTCTTCAATAAACACGGAGCGGGAAGGGGCGATGTCACCTGAGGATGCCAACTTGGCAAGTGCATCAGCTCGCACATTCTGCTCCCGTGGGACGTGTATCACTTCGAAGTGTAGGAGGCCCTCTGCCTGGTTCTTGACTTGTTAAAGGTATTGAGCCATGCGGGGTTCCCTTGCTCCGAACTGCCCGCTTACCTGGCTGGCAACCAGTTGGGAGTCACTAAAGACCCTAAGCCAATGGCTCCAAGGTGCCTAGCCATGCGGATACCAGACAACAAAACTTCGTACTCGACTACGTTGTTGGAGGCTGGAAAGCGGAAACGAAGGGCGTATTGGAACTCTAACCCCTCCGGGGAGGTGAGGACCAAGCCAGCTCCACTCCCTGTAACGCAAGAGGATCCGTCGACGTAGAGCTCCCATGGAGGTTCATCCGCCAACGGTGGATCCTGTTCGGCTGGGAGAGTACATTCCGCAACGAAGTCTGCTAACGCCTGCGCCTTGACCGCTGTCCTCGGTCGGAAGCTGATGTCAAACTCACCAATCTCTATCGCCCACTTAACAAGCCTTCCGGAAGCTTCCGGCCGCTGAAGGATGGATTTCAGCGGCTGATCGGTTAGAACCGTGACGGAATGGGCCTGAAAATAGGGCCTAAGCTTCCGGGCAGCCGTGACGAGAGCAAGGGCGAGTTTTTCTGCTCGGGGGTACCTCCTTTCAGCTTCTTGGAGGACCCTGCTGATGTAATACACCGGATGTTGCGCCGCTCCTTCTTCTCTGATCAAGACTGCGCTGATGGAGTGTTCGGTAACCGAGAGATACACGAACAGAGGTTCCCCGAGCACAGGTTTTGAGAGAACAGGAGGGGCTGCCAAATATGCCTTCAGCTCGGTGAAGGCAGCCTCGCATTCATCAGTCCACCGTACTTGCCCCCCTTGCTTCGAGGCGCTTTTAGGGCCTCGGAGCAACTTGAAGAAGTTAAAACTTCTTTCTGCTGCTCGGGACATGAACCGGTTCAGTGCCGCAAGACGCCCCGTCAGACGTTGGACGTCGCGCACTGTCTTTGGACTGCTCATCTCAAGCACGGCTTGGATTTTCTCCGGGTTTGCCTCTATTCCTCTGTTTGACACAAGGAAACCGAGGAACTTGCCCGACTGAACACCAAACGCGCACTTGGCAGGGTTGAGTTTCATATTGTACTTTCGCAGAGTTGCAAAAGTTTCTGGAGGTCGGAAATGTGGTCAATGCTCGGAAGCGTCTTGACCAGTATGTCATCAACATAGACCTCCATGTTGCGCCCGATCTGCTGCTCGAACATCTTGTTGACCAGCCGCTGGTACGTTGCGCCCGCGTTCTTTAGGCCGAAAGGCATTCTGGTGAAACAGTATAAGCCTAGGTCTGTGACGAATGTCGTGGCGTCTTGATCCGGGGGATGCATTCTGATCTGGTGGTAACCAGAGTAGGCGTCCAAAAAGCTGAGAAGCTCGTGACCGGAAGTAGCATCCACCAGCTGATCAATGCGCGGCAGAGGGAAGTTGTCCTTGGGCATTGCTTTATTGAGATCCTTGTAATCAACGCACACATGCCATTTACAGTTGGCCTTGCGTACGAGGACCACATTGGAGATCCACCTTGGGCATTGGGCCTCTCGGAGGAGCCCAACAGTTCGGATTTTGACTACGTGATCCTGAATCATGGTCTGTCGTTCTCGGTTCACAGGTCGCCTCCTTTGTTGAACTGGTGGAATCCGGGGATCCAGACGGAGGCGATGCACCATTACCTCCGGGTGAATGCCCGGAAGCTCATCATCAGACCAGGCGAACACGTCCAAATTGACCAGCAGGAAAGCTGTGTAGCGTTGCTGCTCGCCCTCTGTCAACAAGGCGCCAATGTATAAGACGTGTTCGGGGTCATCGTCTACCTGGACGGGGATTAAATCTTCAGCATGCGTTCCTCGGCTGGTAGAAGGCTGGTCGGACGTTGGCGGGGCTGGGTCCGCGAGTGGTTGCTTGTCTCTTAAAGAGAGGACATAGCAACGACGAGACTCGCGCTGACATCCGAGCACTTCGCCGACTCCGCTCGGGGTTGGGAACTTCATCTTCTGATGGAGTGACGAAGGTACCGCTTTGATGCGCCCGATCAGACCTCTGCCGAGGATGGCGTTGTATCCAAGCATGTTGTTGATGACCAAGAAGTCCACAATCTTGGTCACGATCCTTGGGGCCGTCCCTAAAGTGATCGGGAGGCAACTCTTCCCATGGGCTGGACCGAAACCCCCGAAAAGCCGAAAAGAGGCGAGTTTACAGGGGCGAGTTGATCGGTTTTTAGGCCATGAGGATGAAACAATCGTAAGCCAAGACATCGGGGGCGCTTCCATTATCCACCAGGATCCGGCGCACATTACAGTGATTGATGGTGGCCGAAATGACCAACGCATCGGTGTGTGGGGTCGTAACCCCTACAAGATCTTCGTCCGAGAAGGTTATAGCCTCCTCAGGCTGTGTGCGTGCAGGACTGGTGGGATATGGAGCCGGCCGAAGTGCCGAAGGCCTATCTACAACATGCACTCGCCTTGCGTAGTCGCGTCGGCTTTGAGTGCTTTCTCCGCCTGCGCCGAAGCCTCCCGCGATCACGTTGATCTCCTGCCCATTGGGCTCATTGTTGATCGGCTGCTCGGGAGTCCGCTCTCGGCGTCTGGGGCGCTCCTCATTTCGGCGCACGAACCGTCCAAGGTAGCCCCGCTTGATAGGTCTTCAATTTCGTCCTTAAGCTGGCGGCACTCGGAGGTGTCGTGCCGTGGTCGTGATGGAAGCGACAGTACTTGTTCTGGTCGCGCCTCCGGGGGTCGGAGCGCATCCTCTGTGGCCACCGAACATATGCTTCGTTCCTGATCTCCGCCAGGATCTATTCGGGTGCCACAGTGAGGGGGGTGTAGTTGGTGAAGGGGCGCGGACAGCGCGGAGAGTCACCGTTGTGTCGTCCCTTCTTCCGATCACGGTCAGAACCGTTGTCGGAAGGCCTCTTCTTATCCGACTGCTCCCCCTGCTCGGCCCTACTTGCTGCTAGGCTCTCCTCGCAAGCCGCGTGGCGCTGTGCGATGGAGAGCAGCTCGGCAAGGGTGGCGGGCTGCTGGACGCCGAGGGTCCTCTGCAAAAAGCCGTCGTGGGTGCCCTGAATAAGGGCACTGGTTGCCAGAGGGATGTCCAGGCGCGAGATGCGAAGCACCTCTGTTCGGAACCTCTTAACGAAGTCCCAGAGCGCCTCGCCCTTCTTCTGGCGCACGGCCAGGAGAGAAGCCGCCGTTCGCGGCTGCGACCTTCCACCAAGGAAGTTGTCCCGAAAGGACTTCTTCAATTGGCGGAAGGAGGTGATGGAGCCCGCAGGGAGGGTCTCGAACCAGGCCCTGACAGTCTCCTTAAGGGTTGCAGGGAAGGCCCTGCACTTGGCTGCATCTGATGCTCCGTGGAACACCATGTGCGACTCAAAGCCATTGATGTGGTCGGCCGAATCGGTAGTGTCGTCATAGGGCGCGATGGTGGGCAGAGGGAGCTTGGGAGAGACTTGAGCTTCCAGGATCTCCCTGCTAAAAGGGGAGCGGAAGTCCAGGTCATCTTCCACTGGGGCTTTCCCCTCTGCGCGCTGTACCATCGCATCCACGCGGCGCTCGAGGTCGACCACACGTCGTAGGCGCCTAGCGAGCTCCTGTTCGGAATTGGCGGGGCCCCCTCGTCCGGACGTGTGGGAGTTGCCTCCCACGACAGATCGTGGCGGACGGGGGGAGGCGACAGAGCGACGGGGAGAGCGCCCACGGCGCTCCGGTGCCCGCTCTTCGGACGGGGCTCGATGTGATCGGCGCGACGAGTCTGCCTGCTGCTCCGGAGGTGTCGGGAGGACGCGAGAACGTCGATGTGATGACTCCACCTGCCGGTCCCACGGCAGGGGAACCGCCGGAGCTGGAGGTCCCGCCAACTGAGCATGCAGGCAAGGCAGACGCCTGTTAACTGCTGTATCTGCCCCCGAAGTTCTGCCACTTCCAGGGCAGTTGCGGGCGCGACGGCCGCTAGTGCAGGGACATCATTGTTAACGCCGGCAAGGGCGATGTCGACGTCTACGGGAGGGGATCGACGGCGAGAGTCCCCTCGTGACTGACGGGATCTCTTCGCTCTGCTCCCCACATTCTGGTACGAGGATCGTTCGCGAGCCATGGCTGTGTCGTTCCCACAGACGGCGCCAAATGTGGTAGTATGTTCCTGTTTGGGCCAGAGCCAAACGGGCCTCCACTAAAGAAGATGGGGAAGACGAACGCTGGTGCGGACGGAAGCCTGCAAAACCAGAACTGGATTAGGGGGGCCCGGTGAAGACCGGGGAAACCCTCCGATGCCTAAGTCAGTATGAAGCTTGCAAGGCAGGGGGTTTGTATGTGTAAGGGTGTGTTCGCGTAAGGGAGAACGTACCAGTGCATGGTCCTGTACCTGTACCTTTATAGGCGTAGGTGCGGAGGCAGTCGTGCGTAATGTTGGTAGATCGTGCCTGAAAAGGCGCCTATATGGGTGCGCATAACGGAAGGAGTTATGCACCCAGATGTCTGTTGAGATGCCAGGCAGTTAACGCGCCTCTTGATGATGGGGCGCGTGGCCTGGGGCAGTTATAACCGTCGTGAGGATACGGAGAGCTGTTCGGTAACCTCCGGACAAGATCATCGAGCAGGTGACTCGCGTGGTGATGGAACGCGCTGATCGGTAGCGTCCGTAGTTGTTCGGTATGGAAGGACAGATGACCTGCTCAGGGATATGTTGCTGCGGAGCTTGACGACGTCCGATCACGGGGGTCATACATTGGAGGTCTTCGAACCGCCCTGGTGAGGACGTGGCCCCTTGAAATGGTGTCACACTTGTTGACAGGACACGAGAGGGCCGTAATGGGCCATCATGGGCCTAGGTGACCAGATTTGGCCACCACAATCATCATCAGTACTTCTACCATAGGTTAGAATATCTTTGGATCTAAATTCTTACTCTTACATTTAAGTTGGATCAATATATATACATATATATCTATATATATATATATATGATCGTTGAATCAAAGACTACATCTCATCAAGATCTCTGTTATTATAAGTAAATTAGAATTTCTCTATTAAATTTGATTCATTTTTAAAATCAGTCGGTTGAATTTGATTCATATTTAAAATCTGACCATGTGGACTCATCATTTTAAACCAGTATGGATGAAGACACAGGTCGACCTACTTGAGGACACATGTCGATCTACTTGAAAACTTAGGTCGACCTACTTGAAAACCTAGGTCGACCTGCTTGAGGATATAGGTCGACCTACTTGAGGATAGGTCGATCTACTTGAAGACCTAGGTCGACTTGCTTGAGGACAGGTCAACCTACTTGAAGACCCAGGTCGACCTGCTTGAGGACATGTCGACCTACTTGAGGACACATGTCTACCTACTGGAGGATAGGTCGACCTATACTTGAAGACCTAGGTCAACCTATTTGAAGACCCAGGTCGATTTGCTTGAGGACAGGTCGACTTATTTGAAGACCTAGGTCGACCTGCTTGAGGACCCACGCCGACTTAATTACTTGAAAACCTAGGCTTGATACTCATTTTTGTTTAACGAAGTCAAACGGTGTGCAAACAGACTTAAAGTCCTTCGACTCTCGGAGGCAGAACATGTTGTCACTCACGAAACTAGCACGCCTGCGCTATGCGATTGTCGATTCATCTCTCGTCAGCACCGCTGGAGTAGCACTTGGCAGCACTTGAATTTGCAATATGCATCCATATACATGAGAACACGATAAAAATCCAAAGAACAATAAGATTTTCGTGATGGATCACAAATACATTTCCACAAATGTGTGAGATCAGTTGATCAGTTCGCTTCATGGGTATATTTTTTCAAAGATATAAATTTACTATGTTCTCAAATTCTAATTGTTACATGTAAGTTTGATAAACACATAGAAATATATATAAACACATATGTATATATGTTCACTAAATTTCTGTATATTTATATTGATAAGTTAGTGACACATATATATTTATATTTGAAATTACAAGTATATATATCTAGCACAAATATACATATATATTACAAATATAAAAAACATATGTATATATCAATCACTAAACTAAAATAAGTTATTATCAAAACATTTATATCTTCTAGATATTTCTAATTTGAATTTTTTTATTTTAATAAATGAATAAAATGAAATTTTTATATTTGTGAGCACCTTGTAGCTGCTGACTAATACTGTCAGCGACTTTCTTTAGCCACAGACATCTAATGTATGTCAGTGATTTTCAAAACCGCGGACAAAAAGTATATATATTAGCGGTTCCTGGAGCCGCTGAAGACTATATATATATCCGCGATTTTACGTAGCTGCGGCCTTAACTATACATTTATTCGCGGTTACATTTTATCCGCTGACGTATGCTAAACTTTTGTCAGCGATTCGCGATATAACCGCGGACAAAACATTTTTATGGCAGGGATCTGTTATAGCCGCTGCCTTATATCTCTTTTGTCCTTGAATTTTTAGCCGCAGACATATAATCATTGATAATTAGCCGCAGACATATAATCATTGATAAATGTTGGTTCTCTTGTAGTGTGATGATATCATGGGAATCTCGTAAACAAGGATAGGACAATAACTTTATTTGCTTGTTCAAAAGCACCTACTTTAACCTTAGTTACTTGAAGCTCTCAAAAGCTAACAAGCTCCTCTTACCTTTAACCGAGTATTTATAGACTTAAGATTAGGGTTCGGACAGAGCTTCTAAGAATATTTTCCTATTTTACAGTTCCAGCTCACCATTGTAATGGTAGCTTTAAAATTTATAGGTGTCCTTTCACAATTTTAATATTTCCTTGTGGCTTAAGTACTAATTAACGTTATAGGTCAAGTGTCTAGTGCATTATTGCAAAGTCATTTTCTAGAGTGTTTTGACCATTACCTGAAGGAGGTGATTATCCATGTACCATATTTTTCGTTGCTTACCCTCCACATGTCCTTGCATATCATTGTAAAGGTAGACTCAAGTAGCCTTCTAAACACAAGATCGAGATGCTTTTCGAGTAATCCGAGCTGCCTTCGGAGCACACCTCTTCCTTTTAGTCACTACTTGGTGCTCGCCCTTTGTATGTCCTCGAACATCTTAGAGGTAATTGAGCGCGCCTCTTATCCTTCTTTATTTATTTTTAAATATTTTTAATATAGTCTTAAAATTATATTTATGTCCTTCCTTATAATTATGATATTATGTTCATACTTTGTCAATAATTTCATTTATACTTATTTTAAAATTTTGGGTTACTATAAGATTTTGGGCTTCACTACTTTGTTCGAGATAGCATAGCACCTTCTTCCCTTGGCCTAATCACCCTCAACTTCTCCCACCCCATTCTTTTTTAGAAACTTTATTTTTTAGTGATATGTAGGGGGTACTATCTTTATCCAATTGTGGCTAGCTCGGGCGAATATAGGGTTGTAGGCAGTCTGTCCCTTTTTCACGATGAAGTTTGCCAAGAAAGTTATAGATTTTGGGAAGTATTTAACATTATAGGGAGGTTAACCACTCCCTCAAGATCAGTGGCATGGTCATTGAATCTAGGGGGGGGGGGGGTCTGTACCATATGTAATTTTGATGTGTTTTCACACATCTTTAGGAAACAATCGTACGATAACATGTCTGGTGCACATCCATTGTTTATTATGACCTTTTTTATGTCGCAACAGTTTATAGTTGCTAAAGTTACAAGTGCTTCATCGTGAGGGGTTCAGACTCCCTTGAGATATATGTCGAAGAAGGGCACACGTAAGTGATATGCTTCTTTAGGTTAGCGTGTTGAACGTACCACTTTCTCCTTCAAAGAGTATCCACATCAGAGGTAGGACCTCTCGAGATTACATTTATTTGGATGTTGTGCAGTCATTGTCGATCTCCTTGAGAGGATTGAGAGGAGTGTTCTAACTTTTCGGCCACATGCTTGTCCAGATGACCCCGTTGGATGTGTCTCAGCCTCATTCTTAAGTTACTGGAATTCGCTAATGTAGTGGCGTGATCCTAAGGAAATTGATAGTACTTCTTCTTATTCCATTGTCACTAGTTGGATTTATTGGCTAGGGCCGATGAAGAAAGTCCTTGTCTTGAATCCCTTGGTAGATCTCATAGATAGGCGTTGCCAGAGGGGTATTCACTCAAACCTCTTCGAGGGTTCTCTCTTATCATCATTGCGACTTTTCTTCCTTTTCTCCTCGCCTTTTTGCTTGGGCATGTCGCGGCATGCCAAGAGGACTTCTTCACATTTTGCACGCATAAAGCCAGTGTGATGAGGAGGCTGATGGATGAAGATCTAGATTACGCTGAAGCTTCTCATTCTTTATGCTATTGGTAAGGGAAATAATTGCAAAAGTTGCCTCGAGATGGAGAATGCGAACGACTTTTGAATGGAAGCGAATCATGTAGTCTCGAAGCTTTTTCCCTTGGACTTACTTCAGAGAGAGTACACCAACGACTGTCTTTGGGGGCTCATTTGTGGCAAAGCTTTCCTTGAACAGCTTGCCAAATTGCCAGAAGCTGATGGTATAGCCCGACGAGAGGGCCAAGAACCAAACCTGTACATTCAGCACTATTGTGGAGGCAAAGGCTCAACATTTAGTGGTGTCCCTTGGAGCGTCATCAGGGCCTCAAAGTTGTCGAAGTGGTCGGCTAAGTCTCCCTGTTGTAAGGCTTTTCCACTAGAAGTTAGAGTTTGGGCTGTAGGGGGCATTCAATATCTCCAAAGTGAAGGGATATTTTTTTTCCTCATCATCGTCGATGCAATGGCTTCATTTTATACCTTGCAAGGCCTTAGAAAGTGCTTTTGTTTGATGAAATGACACTTTGCATCAGAATAAGAGGGGGTCAAGGGCATATTCTGTCATGCCCCGCCAATTTAGCAGCGGAATAAATTGGGGAGGCATGAACAACATGTATGGTAATGTAAATTATGCATACATTCGCAAATATCAGAGCAACTAATGAACAATAATTGCAATAAAACTCATAAATTTATTGATAATTCATCTAAACTATTACAACCACTAATCAGAGCCAAAACATAGGGCTCAATGACATTATTACATTGGAAAAGAAATCTAAAGCAAATATCTAACTAGACTCTAAGATACTAAGGACATTTCATCGCTATGACTTCAGGACGCTCATCACTCCAGTCCAATCCCATTGTTGTATGTAAGGTCGTCACTTGACTTACCTGAAAACACAATAACAAATAACGAAAGGTGAGCGATAACGCTCAATAGGACTTAATATCTCATGTAAACAAGCATACTTTAAGTGATTAATGTCTTGTAACACAGGTTAACTAGAGAGAACGATCAAGTATAGTCAAGAGAGTAATAGTACAAGATAACAAGTGAACGATAATACATTTCTCAAGAGTATTTCAAAATTAGGATGACAACATAACGAGATAGTGCGTAACAAGATAGGGTATAACAAGATAGCGTGTATCAAAATGACATGTAATAGGACAGCTTGTATCAAGGTGGCGTGTAATGAGATAGCTTGTATATCAAGATAGCGTGTAATGAGATTGCATGTAAAGAGATAGCGTGTATGGTTGCACCACAGTGCACTAGTCGAGTACGACAATAGTCACTTTGGGACAGTAGCCGTTTAATGATAATACAGTATATCTGAACTCATCAGACTACTGTTATAACAGTCAGTGCTAGCACAGTAATAGCACCGAAATGATACAGTACGTCTGAACTCCTCATACTAATAGTATAACAGTTAGATGTCTAGCCAAATCAGTATAGTCAAGTCAGAACTGGTGCAATGCAGAACACCGTCAATAGCCCCTACAGATATTTTCGGGTGGCTCTCTGCCCCTAGGACTAGATTGGAGCCCCTCAGACACTCTCTGTGCCCTGCACAGTATGCATTCAAGTCAGTAGGGTCACTGGACCCATATTATGGCGCTAGACAGTCATGTATAATACAAGCAATAGGAGCCGCAACAGCTCAAGAGTCTCAAGAGAATACTAGATGAATAGACAAGATAGTAGAGTGAACGTGAATAGATGAGAGTACAAGGATAATAGATGAGATAGGGGTATAATTGTAAAACAACGATAAACTATGATAGTAACAGTTGCACAGCACCAGGTCGGGTACCGGCAGTCTGGTAGAAGAAGTCACCACCGCCCACTAGCCATGCTAAGAACACTGGCCAGGTGGTCCGGCATGATCACAAGATAAGAGAGATCTCACTAAGGCCGTTTGGATCGTACTGATCCCTAAGAGTGTAACAGGATTTAAGGGTACAACCAGCTCATCGGTAATGGACGTGCGCCAAAGCCAAGAAGACTTACGGAGGTCTTGACAAGGAATCCCTGGTCCAGTCGAGAGTATTCCCGATGGAGAGGTGGTCCAAGTCAAGAGAGTGTGTAACGAAACGTTGTCCGTCATGCCTCGAGTGCTCGAAGGCAGAGGGACACGATAACGGTGTACAAATCACGCGAATAAAACGAAAATAAGTGTCATTTAAATAATAGGGAAATTAGGTAATTAGTTTCACTTAATTACCTGATACATTATTGAGTAATTTACTAAAGTTTAATGGCAACATGATGGTTAAGTGTGTGCAAGTGTATGAAATCAAAAGAGCATAATGGATTGTGCACAAAGCTTTTAAATTAATTAGATTCATGTAATTTATTGCACATTAATATTTATTCAGATCAAATTATGAATAACAATATTTAATTAAGGCTAAACAATGGCTAATTAGAAAGTAGAGCAAGGGTATATAAGTAATTTCAAGTTCTAGCTGTTTTTCTGTTAACGCGACGGGGGTACCCGTCGCGACTCCAGGTCGCGACAAGGCGGCTGGGCGCGACAAGTGAACCGGCCCCAGGCCTGGTTCAGGGGTGGAAACGCGACGGTTTAGGCAGCTGCGTTCTTAACGCGACATACCAGCGGGGCGCGACCCGGCTGATATCGCGGCGGGTCGCGCCGTCGCGATATCAGGAGAGTCTGGCCCTTTTTCCAGGGCGTTTCCTTTTGGATACAGGTCACTTGTAAATTCAATATAAAATCGCATGATGATCCAAAAACCACGAAACCACTTTTAAATTAAAGTAGACACATATGTCTAACAACATTCATAATTAATTTGAAAATAGACAAGATTTAGGCATGTTTTGAAGTACATTCTGATGACCTAAACAAGTGCAGTCAGGGTTCAACGAATTAATTAGAGATGAATATATTATGAAAAAATTTGAAAATAGGGGCGTTTGAAATCTAACAAGATGTAGTATTTATGAGAATTTTCTCATGATATGGGATCAAGTATGCACGGCGTTCACAAGCAAACATGAAGGGTCGGGCATGGTTCTGACAGAGATTCAAAGAATTAATTCTCCATAATGGGAGATCGAAATAGAGAAAGACCAAGGCCATTTGAAAGCTAATAAGATGCAGTATATATGAGAATTTTATCATGGCATGAGAGAAAGTACATGTAGGGAATTATAGAAAACATGAGATTTCAGTTCATAGTAACAGTAGGGATTCACGAATTAAATTCGCCCAAATGAATGAACGAAATGCAACCAGACCAGAGGGCTTTTGAAGAGGATCATGAAGTCTACCTAGGGTAAGTTTTTCACGATTTTATCTTGAGAGATTGCCTACCTTTCGTTGCAAGAATGAAAAGCTAGGGTTTGGGTTGACGAAATTTCCAAGTTCTTCTTGCTCCAAGCCTCCCTCTTCCTTGCTCTCCTCGTCCTCAGCCTCCTCCTTCGTTCTCCAGAGTTTCAGGAACGAAAATAGGGCTTGATAGACACTAATTAGAGGTCTATTAGGTTGCTTAAGAGTCCTAATGACTTAAAACTCTTCCCTTCTTTTCAAACTTCAAATTTTTACATTTATCTCCTATTCTCTTGCATTTATCCACCTAATAGATAGGGAGAGGTCCAATTTCGTGGGTAATGGATTTGGGTAAGGTTAGGACTCTTTTTAGGACATTTATAACCTTTTTTAGTATTTATCTTACCCTTATTTAATTTATTTATTAATTAACTCCGAATTTCCACATTTATCTCCCTCTTTTCTAACATTTATCACTTAGTTGGCTTGGGGAGAGATCTAATTTCATGGGTAATAAGTTAGGATAAGTCTAGGACTCTTTTTAGGGATTTATATATATCATTTAGTATTTATCTAATCCATTTTTCTAATTATTACTATATTTAATCCGAATTTCACTTAATTAACTCCCTTCTCATGATGGGCTCTTCTTATTTAGGCCCAACAATTCATGTTAGGACCCATTAATAAAACTCATTACTAATTTGACTTAATGGGTATAGATTTAATTCTAATTATTCACCATTTATCCTTATGTAAATCTATTTATCAAGCTTATTTAATTAATTTCATACTTTTAATTTGATTTAATACTATTTATGCCAATATTTCTAATATTCATCATTTGAGATTTTACTCTTGGCCCAATAACTCATGTGAGCCTAATTGTACAACCCATGTTCTTACTTTACTTAATGAGTTTTTAATTATCCTTTTATTAGAGAATTTATTCATGGGCCAAGATTGTCCATTGGTCCAAATATCATAATGGGCTATCATCCCATATTATTTAAAGTCTACCCACATGTTTATTTTTATTTATAATCTACTTTGGCTCATAAAATAATGGGTTCTCTGACTTATTTCTTAATTACGATAATAAGTCGCGTAAATTCTTAAACTAAGTCCAAACGATTTTTCTGTACCCAAATTTCATGATGAGTCATTAGAGAATATTATTTAAAGTATAACTATTATTTTTACGGAATTTTTATAGGGGTTTATACACATGTGATAATAATGCGTACCTTTTTAACTAGTTGAATTTATTAATTGATAAATTTTCAATTTATCCATAATTTTTAGTTAATGGATTTTTCGGGGTACTACAACCTCCCCCACTTAAATAGAATTTGGTCCCCAAATTCATATGATATTATACGCTTACCAATTTACTCGGAATATTTCATTCCATCATCTCCCCCACCTAGGACTTTGCTATCGAGAAAATAATCATGAAATTGAACTAAGGGTTTAGTACTGATACATTGTCTACCTTTATTGGCATTTGGCGTATCAACAAGAACTTGTAACCGTCTTTGGTGTGGAGTTTGGTTCTTCTTTGTCGGGCAATTGATGACTCGATGGTGTTGACTTCCACAATGCAAGCATCTGCCCAATTTCTTCCAACAGTTATCCATCTGATGCCCTGACTTTTTACAAAATTTACAGAATTCCTTCTGTTTCACTTCCCCTTTCATTCTCTTGCTATCTACTGTATTTCTTCCTTTATTATCATTGGAATAAGTAGCATGTTCCCTTTTAATTACCTTCTTCTTATGGATCTTTTCAAGAGGTCCCATGGTGTCCTCTATTATTTGAGCTCTTAATACCATGTCTGAATATACTACAAGGTTTAGCGGAGCCAACTTTCCCAGAACACAGGTCTCAACCCTTCTAAGAATCTCTTTGCCTTCATCTTTTCCGTATTCACCAAATGTGGTGCATATTGTGCTAGTCTTTCAAATTGTGCTTCATATTCTGCTACAGACATCATTCGTTGTTTTCAATTGGCGAATTCATTTGCCTTCTTCTCACGAATCCTTTCGGAAAAATATTTGGTATTGAAGAGTTCTAAAAATTCATCCCACTCTATGTTGATGTCAGGTAGTTGTCGACTGGCAGCTTCCCACCAAGCTCTAGCATCGCGGTCCAATTTGAAGGTTGCCAGAAGGACTTTCTCTTGTTCTGAACATTGCATAACTCTAAAGATCCGTTCCATCGTCTTCACCCAATTTTCGGCTTCATCGGGATCCGGAGTTCCAATAAACCTAGGAGGATTCATTCGTTGGAAATTCCCGTATAAATCTTCTGCCTCATTCCTTGCTCCTGCTTGAATCACGTTGTTAAGGGCTTGAGTTAACCCTTGTACGGTGCTTTGCAAGTCCCGCAATTGTGCATGCTCACTAGCCATCTCCACTAATCTCCTGAGAGCAATAACATTCTATTTATTTCTTTTTAGACTTTGGGTACTAAAGTATTACCAAGTTGATACATATATATATAGATAAATGTATTCAGATCTTAACCATGGTTTTACCCAATTCTCACATAGGTATGGTGGTTGACTTAGACACGTGTTAGGGCAGTTCACCTAGAACATCCTAGACTTAAAATATCTTATTAAGGACATCCTAGCTCTGATACCAACTGTCATGCCTCGCCAATTTAGCAGCGGAATAAATCGGGGAGGCATGAACAACGTGTATGGTAACGTAAATTGCGCATACATTCGCAAATATCAGAGCAACTAATGAACAATAATTGCAATAAAAGTCATCATTTTATTGATAATTCATCTAAACTATTACAACCACTAATCGAAGCCAAAACATAGGGCTCAATGACATTATTACATTGGAAAAGAAATCTAAAGCAAATATCTAACTAGACTCTAAGGTACTAAGGACATTTCATCGCTATGACTTCAGGACGCTCATCACTCCAGTCCAATCCCGTTGTTGTGTGTAAGGTCGTCACTTGACTTACCTGAAAACACAATAACAAATAACGAAAGGTGAGCGATAACGCTCATTAGGACTTAATATCTCGTGTAAACAAGCATACTTTAAGTGATTAATGTCTTGTGACACAGGTTAACTAGAGAGAACGATCAAGTATAGTCAAGAGAGTAATAGTACAAGATAACAAGTGAACGATAATACATTCTCAAGAGTATTTCAAAATTAGGATGACAACATAACGAGATACCGCGTAACAAGATAGGGTATAACAAGATAGCGTGTATCAAAATGACATGTAATAGGATAGCTGGTATCAAGGTGGCGTGTAACGAGATAGCTTGCATATCAAGATAGCGTGTAACGAGATTGCATGTAAAGAGATAGCGTGTATGGTTGCACCACAGTGCACTAGTAGAGTACGGCAATAGTCACTTTGGGACAGTAGCCGTTTAATGATAATACAGTATATCTGAACTCCTCAGACTAATGTTATAACAGTCAGTGCTAGCACAGTAATAGCACCGAAATGATACAGTACGTCTGAACTCCTCAGACTAATAGTATAACAGTTAGATGTCTAGCCAAATCAGTATAGTCAAGTCAGAACCGGTGCAATGCAGAACACCGTCAATAGCCCCTGCAGGTATTTTCGGGTGGCTCACTGCCCCCAGGACTAGATTGGAGCCCCTCAGACACTCTCCGTGCCCTGCACAGTATGCATTCAAGTTAGTAGGGTCACCGGACCCATATTATGGCGCTAGACAGTCATGTATAGTACAAGCAATAGGAGCCGCAACAGCTCAAGAGTCTCAAGAGAATACTAGATGAATAGACAAGATAGTAGAGTGAATGTGAATAGATGAGAGTACAAGGATAATAGATGAGATATGGGTATAATTGTAAAACAATGATAAACTATGATAGTAACAGTTGCACAGCACCAGGTCGGGTACCGGCAGTCTGGTAGAAGAAGTCACCACCGCCCACTAGTCGTGCTAAGAACACTGGCCAGGTGGTTCGGCATGATCACAAGATAAGAGAGATCTCACTAAGGCCATTTGGATCGTACTGATCCCTAAGAGTGTAATAGGATTTAAGGGTACAACCAGCTCGTCGGCAATGGACGTGCGCCAAAACCAAGAAGACTTACGGAGGTCTTGACAAGGAGTCCCTGGTCCAGTCGAGAGTATTCCTGATGGAGAGGTGGTCCAAGTCAAGAGAGTGTGTAACGAAATGTTGTCCTTCTTGCCTCGAGTGCTCGAAGGCAGAGGGACACGATAACAATGTACAAATCATGCGAATAAAACGAAAACAAGTGTCATTTAAATAATAGGGAAATTAGGTAATTAGTTTCACTTAATTACCTGATACATTATTGAGTAATTTACTAAAGTTTAATGACAACATGATGGTTAAGTGTGTGCAAGTGTATGAAATCAAAAGAGCATGATGGATTGTGCACAAAGCTTTTAAATTAATTAGATTCATGCAATTTATTGCATATTAATATTTATTCAGATCAAATTATGAATAACAATGTTAATTAAGGCTAAACAATGGCTAATTAGAAAGTAGAGCAAGGGTATATAAGTAATTTCGAGTTCTAGCTATTTTTCTGTTAACGCGACGGGGGTACCCGTCGCGACTCCAGGTCGCGACAAGGCGGCTGGGCGCGACAAGTGAACTGGCCCCAGGCCCGGTTCTGGGGTGGAAACGCGACGGTTTAGGCAGCCGTGTTCTTAACGCGACATACCAGCGGGGCGCGACCCGGCTGATATCGCGGCGGGTCGCGCCGTCGCGATATCAGGAGAGTCTGGCCCTTTTTCCCTTTTTCCAGGGCGTTTCCTGTTTGATACAGGTCACTTGTAAATTCAATATAAAATCGCATGATGATCCAAAAACCACGAAACCATCTTAAATTAAATTAGACACATATGTCTAACAACATGTATAATTAATTTGAAAATAGACAAGATTTAGTCATGTTTTGAACAGGTTACATTCCGATGACCTAAACAGTGCAGTCAAGGTTCAACGAATTAATTAGAGATGAATACATGATGAAAAATTTTGAAACTAGGGGCGTTTGAAACCTAACAAGATGTAGTATTTATGAGAATTTTCTCATGGTATGGATCAAGTATGCACGGCGTTTACAAGAAAACATGAAGGGTCGGGTGTATGGTTCTGACAGAGATTCAAAGAATTAATTCTCCATAATGGGAGATCAAAATAGAGAAAGACTAGGGCCATTTGAAAGTTAATAAGATGTAGTATATATGAGAATTTTATCATGGCATGAAAGAAAGTACATGTAGGGAATTAGAGAAAACATGAGATTTCAGTTCATAGTAACAGTAGGGATTTACGAATTAAATTCGCCCAAATGGATCAGCGAAATGCAACCAGACCAGAGGGCTTTTGAAGAGGATCATGAAGTCTACTTAGGGTAAGTTTTTCACGATTTTAGCTTGAGAGATTGCCTACCTTTCGTTGCAAGAATGAAAAGCTTGGGTTTGGGTTGATGAAATTTCCAAGTTCTTCTTGCTCCAAGCCTCCCTCTTCCTTGCTCTCCTCGTCCTCAGCCTCCTCCTTCATTCTCCAGAGTTCCAGGAACAAAAATGGGGCTTGGTAGACACTAATTAGAGGTCTATTAGGTTGCTTAAGAGTCCTAATGACTTAAAACTCTTCACTTCTTTTCAAACTTCAAATTTTTACATTTATCTCCCTATTCTCTTGCATTTATCCACCTAATAAGATAGGGAGAGGTCCAATTTCGTGGGTAATGAGTTTGAGTAAGGTTAGGACTCTTTTTAAGACATTTATAACCCTTTTTAGTATTTATCTTACCCTTATTTAATTTATTTATTTATTAACTCTGAATTTCCACATTTATCTCCCCCTTTTCTAACATTTATCACTTAGTTGGCTTGGGGAGGGAGAGATCTAATTTCATGGGTAATAAGTTAGGATAAGTGTAGGACTCTTTTTAGGGATTTATATATATCATTTAGTATTTATCTAACCCCTTTTTCTAATTATTACTATATTTAATCTGAATTTCACTTAATTAACTCCCTTCTCATGATGGGCTCTTCTTATTTGGGCCCAACAATTCATGTTAGGACCTATTAATAAAACTCATTACTAATTTGACTTAATGGGTATAGATTTAATTCTAACTATTCACCTTTATCCTTATGTAAATCTATTTATCACACTTATTTAATTAATTTCATACTTTTAATTTGATTTAATACTATTTATGTCAATATTTATAATATTCATCATTTGGGCTTTTACTCTTGGCCAATAACTCATGTGAGCCTAATTGTACAACCCATATTCTTACTTTGCTTAATGGTTTTTAATTATCCATTTATTAGATAATTTATTCATGGGCCAAGATTGTCCATTGGTCCAAATATCATGGGCTATCATCCCATATTATTTAAAGTCTACCCACATGTTTATTTTTATTTATAATCCACTTTGGCTCATAAAATAATGGGTTCTCCGACTTATTTCTTAATTACGATAATAAGTCGCGTAAATTTTAAACTAAGTCCAAACGATTTTTCTGTACCCAAATTTCATGATGGGTCATTAAAGAACATTATTTAAAGTATAACTATTGTTTTTACGGAATTTTTATAGGGGTTTATACACATGTGATAATAATGCGTACCTTTTTAACTGGTTGAATTTATTAATTGATAAATTTTCAATTTATCCATAATTTTTAGTTAATGGATTTTCCGGGGTACTACATATTCTCTTTAGCGGAGGGTGTACACAACCTATCCTCTCATCCTCGTCACTTGGTAGGGGTAGAGACTGTAGCAATAGTAGTGGTGGTGGGTGGCGACATTGGCTGCCGATGGGTGCTTCTTCTCCCTTGTAGGTTGGAAGAAGCCTCCTAGTCTTCTTGATGAGGGGGGCATTAAGACGCTCTGCCTACATCCTTCCAGACGATGCACCTACCTTCTAGGGTGAAACGACTCTTGGCGCTGTGGCCACAACTTTGTGAAGTCTCTCAATAGGGAGGATAAGAAGGGGATCAACGTGGACATTCCTCCCTCATAATCTGGATCGCCATTAGCTTGATAAGCTTGCCCATCTTCTAGATAAGAGCGACGATGATGTTGGGGCTCTCCTCAAGACAATGATTCTCTTAGGCACTCAGAGGAAGGACAACTCCCACCGTAATGTTTTGGGCAGTTTTAGGGACAGAGCGAAAGGATTGGGAGCCCTCGTTCATCAAACTGCTCAATATGGGGGCCTTTCTTTTGTCTCCTCTCTTTCTAGTATTGTTGCTCTCATGCATCATGATGTCTTTTTACTCAAAAAAGATTCGTACAGAAGGCACCAAACGCAGAGAGGTAATCTTGAATCTTAGTGCAGAACATTCGATTGCTTTAAGAATTGGAAGATTGATGGCACTCGAGCTTGTCAAAGTGGTGATATGCAAGGAAGAATAAAGGGTCAGGGTACTGGGAGGTGATTCTTAGAGAAAACCCTCCAATCCCTAAATTATTATGGTGGACAAAGAGCATAAGAAAGGAAGGAGGTGGATTTAGGATCGCTCTTCATCAATTTGAGTGCTTAGAGTCTCATACCTTTTTCAGAGGGCTATCAGGGGATTACATGGATATTAACTTCCCCCAAACGGATCCATAAGATGTTATAGTTGATGAGGTCGAGACATGGGCAGAGCCTCCAATAGAGTGGTCTTCTAAGATTTTGTCATTTGTTATGAGATTTAGGAGCTCTGATCATGGATAATCATGAGCAAATCCTCATCACTTCCATCTTTACGATTCCATGTTTCTCGCCCTAACAAGGTCTACTAACTTTAAAATTAGGTAGGGGTCTTAGCCACTTTTGTCTCATTTTGGGTCGAACTAAGAATCTATCGGGTTAACCTCTCCTCGAGTCAGTATTCTCTAGGCTTTAGAGCCTCCGAACTTAGGGCATTCTCGAGGAAGATTAGATCTTTGAGATAAGGTCTCACTGATATAACAAAGTGGCCATGAGCCGAGATAACTTCAACTTGAAGCACCCATCATATACATTCATTTAACTACGTATTCAACAATTGAGCTTTACGATTTGAGTCAGATGGCCAAGATTTATCCTCTCAAATAACTAAAGTACCCATCATAGTACCCTCATTTACCTACATGTATAAAATGACTGATGAAATTTTTATACTAATGTACACATCTTTGTATAATTTGATTTGAACTCTTAAGATCAGAAACCAAATCAAATTAGAATATTTAATTTAATAATTTCAAATCAAATCAAACTTTTATATTTCAAAATCAAATCAGATCAAACTAACCGGGTCCATTCAAAGGAACTTCTCCACTTGAATCAAACAGCCGACGCTCGCAATCAGAAATGAGTGGACTAGTGTGAACAGAGCCTGGATTCCCGATTCGGAGGACCCCGACGAATCGCGGTCGAACCAAACAGATGTCGTCCGGTTCGGGTGGGAGGGGCCCCGAGATTATTAATTAACCAAAAAAAAAAAAATGTTGTCCGAGGACGGAGGCGTCTACGGTGGCTTTGGAAAATAAGTATTGTAATAAAAAATATAGTTAAAATAGTATTGTAATAAAAAATATATCCATCTCTCTTTTTACTCCCCAAATTTATTTTTTTGTAAAGTTAAAATAGTTTTGTACATTTAAAAGAGTAAAAAAGATTTTTGATCATTAAAGTCCAAAGACACGTCTATATATATATATATATTTTAAAGTTAAAAGTGAATTTATTTAGGATAAATTAATTAAGAGTCAGATATTTAACTTATTTTCTAGTCTCTGACAGAATTGTAACTTATTAAATCAAGTGTTATATCTTGTTACAATACATGTTAAATCATGTTACAGTAAAGATTTTTTTTTTTTTTTTGCTAACGAGGAAACCTCGCCCCGTGTGGCTTTGTGAACTCAGAGATTGGTGTTCGTGAACTCCAAGATCAGAACTTGGCAGCTCGTACTTTCCGTGTACCTGTATTGTCCTTATCCCATTTGATCGGGAAAATTTTGAACTTACACATCTCGAGGATTGCATGTAGATCATGTAAGCCCCCCTAAGAATCGAACTCGGAACCTCTTACTTTTAAACAAGAGTTCTTATCGATCGACCTAGCCGGAGTCCTCCCTACAGTAAAGACCTTCTTATTAGGATTTTCAATTAATTTTTCCTTTTATTTATTTAAGAAGATGAGTGGAAAAAAAAAGACACTGAAATCTGAAATCCGCTTTTCCAACATGTTGCCAAACACCACCGTGCGCTTCCACGCACCTTCCCTGCCACCTTCCCGTCACACCATACCATAATCGAGAAAGAGAGAGGCGGAGAGATGGTGGTTTGCTGTTCTCCCCGGCCGACGGCAGCATGCTCGCTGGCGTCTTCGCCAGCTGTGGCCATGGCCAACCCAGGAGGAGCTCACGTCTGCCTCCTCGCTTCCCTTGCTCCGTCGCCGCTCTCCTCCCGCTCATTCTCCTCCTGCTGGACGCGGCGCTGACGTGCGTCGCCGCTGATGACGAAGGTTTCGACCCTCTGATCCGGCTCCCTCGTGGCGGGGATGGCGGTGGCGACGGCGACGGCGGGGGGAGGGCGTGGCCACCGGCTGTTTTCTCGGTGGACCAGTTCGGAGCGGTCGGAGATGGGCTTCACAACGATACAGAGGTATGGGGTTTATTTACCTGAATGTTTGTGTTGCGTGCCGAGGGGGGATATCTATGGCGGTAGTAGAATGGAGGAGATGGAGGATCGGATCGCGTTATCGTCTTGTCGTGAATAGGACGATGGGAACCCCGTCGACTTCTCGATCGTTATACAGGAATGGGAATGAGAGACCCCTATGGTCCAAGAAACCTTTCTTTATTTCCGTTTGGACTGAGGAGGAGTGGCAACTCTTTGTTCGATCGTAGCATGTAGCAGTGCGAAGATTCCTGTGTTTTGAAATCAGATGGCGGCACATGAAGAGTTGCGTCTGGTTGCCCTTCTATTCTTTCTGCTGCGTCTTCTTACCCATGCGCGCCCAGGTGGGGATTGCCCATTCGCGTTGCAGGAGTGCAAGCAAACCTGGAATAATCTTGTCGAGATATCGACCATGTAGGAAACACTTTATTGATGATGAAGCTGTTAAAATATTGAAATGTTAGAACTGAAAATGTGTTGGTGGATTCAGTGTCCCTTAAATCTTCTGCATTTCATCCCTCTCTCTTTTTTTTCTCCGGGGGAGGCGATTTCTAGTTTACTATTTAAGCTTTTTTCATGGGAGTTGGAGTGGCAATTGGGGAGCGGTTGCGATTAATGGTAATGAATGGATTCTGCTTTCAGCTTCAATCGGATTTTCATCTTTAGTGGAATGATTGTTGTCCAGGCATTTCTACTTGCTTGGCGAACTGCTTGTTCGATGCCAGCACCAGCAGTCCTTAAAGTTCCAGCTAGAAAGACTTATCTTGTTGGGCCAATCGACTTTCCAGGGCCTTGTGTCTCAAACTTGACTTTGTCGGTATGGATTCTCATATTTGGGTTGGTTGAAGCATATTTTCTAAAGGCTGGTGAACAAGAAAGAGCCTGGTTGCTTAGTTATGCTGTGTTTCTCATTTGGATAGATCTTGGGGACCATAATTGCCCCTGATGATCCTGATGTATGGCGCAACTTGAATCCGCAAAAATGGTTGTACTTTCATGGCATAAATTATCTCAATGTACGAGGAGGAGGTACCATCAATGGCATGGGAGAAAGATGGTGGACTCAGTCATGCAAGGTCAACAAGACAAATGTGAGTCTCGATTTGATGTACAACCATGTATTTCTCTGAATTTGTGATTCTCAAACCACTGAGCTCTTTTCTTTTGCAGCCATGCCAACACGCCCCTACGGTTAGCACCACCTTATTTTGTATGCCAGGAAACTTCTTCTGACATCTCATTTCCAGGTTAAATGTGCATCATATTGAATTAACTTAACGACAAATTTTAATGGCCAAAGAAATCATGCTTACAGGCCATCACTTTTCATAGATGCAAAGACTTGAGGATACAGAATTTAATGCTGCTGAATAGCCAACAAATGCACATTGCATTTACAGACTCCATGAGGGTGAAGGTATCTGGTCTTAAAGTGATTGCACCTGAGGATAGCCCGAATACCGATGGCATTCACATAAGTGCATCAGTTTCTGTTGAGATTAAGAACAGTGATATAAAGACAGGTCTGAACTTTCATGTTCTGTGAATTATAAACAACATCTTCATTCACATATTCTATCTTGATCTTTGTCATATAGGAATAAAATTTCATAATTTCATAAATGTCTGTTATATCCCCCTCTCCCCCATTATTGTCTTGTTCTATTTTTGCAAGTTGCATTTTTTCTGAGTGTGTGGCTGAATGTTAGAGACTCAGTGGATATCCTGTTTTCCTTTTACACATATGACAAATGTTGAGAACTTCACCATAAGGTAAATTTTGTTAAAACCATAAGGTAATTCTGTTGAAATTGGGTTAACTTGGTGTACCGTAAAGCCTTCCAGTCTTTGGTCCATATTGTAAATTTTGATATCATGTAGACAATAACAGCTTTGTTATATGAGACTGTATATCTGTGAATTGAGTTAACAGAAAGAGTCTAGTCAGGAAGGCCTGAAGAATACTTAAATGATGACTATCACTGTTTCCATAGCCAATTCAGTTTTTGTTGGAACTCAAAAGTGATGAAAGTTCATTATGAACATACCTAGTTTTGATGAACCTAGGAGGTTATGTCAACCCAATATAGTAGTGTCCCAGAAAATTGAAGCAGCAAGCTGCAATCAAGTATGACCATGTTCATGCTCATCCTTTCGTGAGTATGGTGGCAAATTCAGCTTCTAATTGCAACTCATACTTGGTGGAGGCATTCATAAAGCAAGAAACTAATGTTTCTGAAAGCTAAGAAGTTCTATCAATGAAATACAACACGATGCTTGCAACACCGTTGGTGACAAACCTTCATCAGATGCCACTCATGTTCGTGCTTATACTTTGGTGGTACTGATTTAACAAAACTGTTGATTTTAAAAAATTCTTCATCTGGAGATTGATTTCTTTCCTTGCTGGATTATTAATTTAATGCAGTGATAGCTGTCAATCTCAGAGTCTCAGAGATGTATGCCAAATCTTTTCCTTCGCTTCTTTGAAACTAAGTTGTATGGTTGACATGGGACAACCGCATGTAGGCTAAATCAGAACATCACAGACCCAAGTTAGACGCAAATATGCAGGTTATGGTGGACAGAGTGACTGCTATAGTATTCCGTGAAGAAGTAAAGAGAGAGAAAGAGAGACAGGAGGGAGAAAGAGAAAATTAGAGAGAGAGAAATAGAAGGTGGAAGCTGGTTATTGTGGATGGGAAGAAAAGAGAAGGGAAAAAGAGAGACTTGGGGATGAGAGAGAGAACAAAATAAAGAGAGGGAATTGCAAGGGGGAAGTGGTGCGAGAAAAAAGTGAGGTGCACAGGGTGTTTCAGAGAGAGAAGACGGGCATGGTGGGACAGATAGAATAGAAGATAGTCAAGATAGTGAAGGCCGGGAGGGAAGTTGCACTGTTGGTGTGACCTTGTGACAAGGCCGGCGGGGCGGTCACACTGGGTGGATGCATTGATCGTGGTCTCCATGCTGGCTGCAGTCTTGTGGGGACAGAGGGAGCAAAGTCTGGAAATCTGGAAGGGAGAAGGTGGTGCTAAGAGCTGGGATAATGAAATAGAGAGAGAGGGAGGGATTGAAACCCACACAAGATGGATCTCTTGTCCCACCCTTATAGCATCATTGGCTCCCTCTCAGAGATCTCACTGCAAGCAAACGTGGATTTTCTTCAACTCTATTATGTTCAATAATGGATGTACATGGGTATTTATAGACTCAATACTTGAATCCTATTTGGGCAAAAACAGGACTCAAGGCTCGATATTTGACATGCAATTGGAAGCAAAAATAAGACACCAAAAACTAAAAAGCTGACTCTATAATAAGGAACATAAACTAGGAAATCCTTCTAGGAAATCCTTTTCATAATTGAACTACTAAAATGGACTCGATGAATCCCATCCTAACTTGGACTTTGAAATAAGTTTCAAATGAAGGAAAATGCATAATGAAATTAAAATGGCTTGATAAACGAAGTCATTTCAAATAAACGAAAATACATAATGAAATAAAACATGACTTGATAAGTGAAAATATGTAATAAAATTGAGAATGTCTTGATTATGCCTAATGATCCGCCATTTGCCTTATCTGAATTTGCTCCTGCATCAGTGGGCACATATTCCATCTGCTGTTTCTGTGATGTTCAGCTCTGACAATCCATTGCTAAAGAGGTCCATCAGCTTCACCTAATCTCCATAGCCATTTTTCTAGAACTGCCTTATTAAAAACTGTCAAGCTATCTAATCCAACCCCTCCTTCCTCTTTTCTCCAGCAAACCTTATTCCAGCATAATAACTGCAAACTTTTCCAGGAGGACCTTCTGATAGCTTCATTTTTATTCACTGCAATCTTTGGGGCCAGGAAGATAAATAAGTAATAAATAGCATTAGAAGACAAACAGACTTAGAAAATACCCATCTTCCTCCTGCTGATAAAAGTTTGGCCTTCCAGCTCTCCAACCTCTGATCAAACAAGAATTCCAGTGGTGCAGGTTCAGGGTCCATCTCTAAAGACAAACCCAAGACTTCACAGGAAGGAGAGTACTCCTATGGGTTGGTCTTGGAGAGGACTCATATTCACCATGATCAATATTTGGTCAATGCTGTTATCTTCCTCTTTTTTCTGTACCATGCTGCAACTTTGCTTACAGGCAACTGTGGAAATGAATTTATTAATTTCCTTAAATCTTTTTAAAGATTTAAAAATCTTTTTAAAGTTCTTTTAATCCTCATGGCATGAATGCGTATTGCTAATCCAAGTCCCGCCGAACACTGCTTGAGTGACAATGACGTGAGATGAATCGGCAATTCACATAGCGCGAGCGTGCCAGTCACCGAGGTGACAACAAATGGTTTGCCTCCGAGAGCCGAAGGGCTTTAGGTCTATTGTGCGCACCGTTTGGTGAGTTCGGTCCTGACCAAAATTCCGCCGTTGCCTAGACGCAACGACATTATTACATCCCTGAGAGGGAAAACCTTTGATTAATCGCCAGATTAGAAAGCCTCATGACCTGAAGCGGAGACATCCGATAGAGGTGCGAATACAACTTAAATTGAGCCGAGATGCCATTAAGCGAAACGAACGCCTATTCGGACTCTTTGATCTTTCACTCAGCTAACGACCGGGTCTCTTCGCCTATTGACTCATTTACTTCTTTTATCATGAAAAGTTCAATTTGTCCATTGGGTTCTTTGAGAAAGACAGATCAAGGAACGGTCTATTGGATCATTTGTCAAAAGCAATTTCGATTTGGCCTTTTGTTGAAAACCGTTTCAATTTGATCCTCTTTTTATAAAACATGAATGATCTTTTGTTCATTTAGAGAAAATTCAATTTGGTCTTTCGCTGAAAACAATTTCAATTTGAGTCTTTTATCCTGTTGTAAACATGAGGTTGATCTTTTGTTTCTTTTGGAGAACATGAGATGCCTTTGGTCATTTACTGCTCGAAAAGGTTCAATTTTGTCTTTAACTCTTTTATTTGAGGCATTTAAAGCGTGTGGTGATTGATTTGCCTTTTTGTTCTTTTATCATAAAAAGTTTCAATTTGTTATTTGGTTCTTTTTGAAACATTTCAAATGAGTACTGTTCACGATTCGAGCGCGCTTGACCGTTGGTGGTCAGCTGGCAGCGGGTGCACTCGATGCGGCGCAGCTCATTCGATGCGGCGCAGCTCATTCGATTCGGCACGGCTCGCGGACAGCCTCGATTCGGCGCGGCTTGCTGAGAACAGAAACCGAGTCGGCGGGGGCAGAACTGAATCGGCGAAGGGTCCAAACCAGTAAAACGAAGTCAAACCGGCGCAACCCCACTGAGTCAATTGACCCTTGATGATCTCTTTTAGGAGTCTCCGCGCCGACTCAACCTTCGCGGGAAAAATTCGGCAGCATTTCCCCTTATCGTGCTTGATAAGGGGAAGCGCGGTACTCCCACCGTACACGGAGATGGCACCGAAGGAAGGAGTGTATGCCGAAGACGACATAGCTCCGATGGCACATGACGCCGGTCCCCAAGGCACGCCAATGGGGATCCGGACGATATCATGACCATGCAAACCACGAGGCGGATGAACAGCGTATGAACCCACCCTCTGGACATAGACATTATATTGTCCAATCCGGGGGTTGGGTAGGTCCTCTCATTTTTTTAAAAAATATCCAGGCAATAAATAGATCATCTTTGGGGCCCAAACGAGGGGTATGTATCACATTACGCCCCTATTTTTCTTTGAGATTAAAAGCTCACGACCAGCGGCATGGAAAAATCTGATAACCGAGCAGAAATCTTGTACAAAGAAAACATGATCATAACTGACGGTACGTGAGCTATTTTTGAGCCCAATTTCGAAGGCATAGATGTGGTTTTGTCTAACCTCCACGCTGGGACTCCAGATGCAATGGAAGGAAAGAAAGAAAAAAACATTAGAAAAAATACCCGACACTTATGAGAAAAGGGAACACCATCTCAATGCTGAGACCCAAACAAAATAAAAATGATGATTGCTGCGTGGAATGGAGCTTCCAGGGCCACCTGCCAAGCCTCATCCGATAAGCAACATGGATAAAATAAAGAGATGAGACCATGCTGGGCACACGCTTTGGCAGATCAGAGTGCAGCAATGCCATTGTTTGTGTCCCTCGTGAGTGAGTTTGGGCATTAAATGACCCGTCTCGCCATCTGAGGAACAGATCCTCGGCCAAAAAAGAAAAGCAAACAATAAATAAAGAAAGGGGACGACACAACAACATACGATCCATGATCCATGTGGATGGTCATATAGAAGTTAAATATGCACACCAAGAGTATGTAATCATGGCAGCATCCTCTCATAGATAAAAACATTAAATAACTCTTCAAGCAATAAAAGCTCAAGGTAACGGAGGCATACGAACCAGAAAGCCACATGATCTTTGGAAGGGGAATAGAATAATCAAAGATATTAAAAAGATGGTGGGAGAGATGAGAAACGCAGGGTCTCCATTAAAGAAAACAAGGAAAACTCTCTCTCCCTCCTTTACATCATATCCATTCACCCTACCCCTCGTTTTCTTTCTGCGTACTGGCTTCTCTGGGAAGAAACTGGAGGACTCTGCCTTCTCTTCTCCAACCAGCGCCACGCCGCCAGAGGAAGAGAAGACTGCCTTGCTCCCCACGAATGCCGCCCTCTTGCTTTTCATCTGTCTAAGGGTAGCTTTTATAAACCCCTTTTTAATTGATCTGGTGGACCCATCTGAACCAGATGAGTTCACCTTTTGCTGGCCATCCGATGGAGCCTCTCCATTGGACCGCCAGAATTTGGGCTTTCTCATGGGCTTCAACATTTTACTCTCCTCATTTGTTTGGGCTATTAATTTCAATGTCCACAGCAACAAAAAGCAATGCTCATTTAGATTTTCTTTCGTTCTTGAATGCTAATCAGTCTTGCAACATCCATTAAAGAGATGCAAATCCTTAGAGGCAAGAACATCCACTGAAATTCCCATAAAATTGGACCTTGAGGAGACTTATTAAAGTAACAATCCAATTTTCTTGCCACATGGGACTGTTTTTAATTTGCCTTATCAGATGTTTATGTTCAGGAACAATTAGCCATATCAAATTAATTTGCTTCTTCCTTAACTCTTGGCAAAGTATCTAGGAGCCTTTAAGGTTACACCTTAGACGACGGCATTAATTGTGCGACTAAGTAAATGTTATAATTTATTGTTTCATTTACTTAAGATATTACATGTAAATAAAGAAGTACCCCCCATTTGAATCTAATAAAATATCAAAAAAATTATATCTCTTACAAATAAAAAGTCAACTCTCCCATCCAGAAGAAAATCGTGATTTCTATGGTTCCAATTAAAATAGCGACTTTCTAATCTTTCATAATTTGTTATAATTTGGCATATCTAAAAATTTCATAATTCAAATAAACCTAATAGAATACTAAAAATCTAAAGTCCGGTAAAAAAAGTTAAACGTGCATATGACTTCTCCAAGGGAGCCACTCTCCTACTGACAGCACTTAGTCTACTTGAGACCTCTCAGGATTTGGTCAAACCTAAACTATCATCACTTAAACTCATGAGATTTTTCACTTTCTAATTGAAAATAAACTAGAATCCTAGGAGAGAAAAATCAAAATGCACATCTCGAAACCAATTCTCACACTCTTGTTGTATGATAATGTGAACCTATGTCATCCATGGTTGAGGCTTGAGAATGTATGTAATTATCTATGTTCCTTGAGGAATTATCCATGTGAACCTATGTGATCCACACTTTTATGTTATCCTGATCTCTCGAGATCTCTCCGAGATCTCTTCTTTGACCCTCCCGACGAAGCGTGATCCAATATGGCAAACCTTGACTCATACTCTCTCGTCCAAAGTTTTGTTGTGTGACCAGGTGTCTAGCTCTAATCTGTAGTTGGCAGGTAGCTTGAAAACTTCTTAGGTCCTTGGACCATTTGTTAGATGTGGTTAGCTTTACATCAGGCTTCTTCTATTCTCTTTGTGAATGTCTTTTTATTACAATTCCAACTGTCTGTGTGGAACATGGAGGCATACAGATTCTTTGATAAGTTGTCAGAAAGAACTCGATTTCTAACATGTTCAATCTATTTGCGTTGTGGCAATGTATATGCTTCTTTTGAAAGTGGATAATACCAAATTACATTTAACCAATTTCCAACTTTTAACAGCCCAAGTTAAGAAAACTGTATCTAGCATAGGCAAGTTGCTTGAAATTTCTCTTGTTTCCTAGCCTATGATGTGATTTTTATGTAATTATCTTTTTGTTTACACTTTTTGTTACCTATGTAATGTCGGAAATCATATTTCATCAAAACCTTGAGATCTATTTTCCTGTTCCCAGGAGATGATTGCATCTCCATTGTGTCCAATTCTTCCAAAGTACGGGTAAGAAACATTGTGTGTGGACCTGGTCATGGTATAAGGTATTACTTCTCCCAACCCTCACTACCCTCATGAGTTAAGTCACAAAAATTTGATCTGGAGCTAATCCATTAATTTTATCCATTAGCATTGGAAGCTTGGGAAAGTTCAATTCTTCATCCTCAGTGAGTTATGTCGATGTTGACCATGTGATTTTTTTCAATTCTGAGAATGGTTTCAGGATCAAGACATGGCAGGTATAATGTCTCCAGCAGTATAATTGCTGAGTTGGTTATGTATGCATCGTTATGTTTTGAATTCTTATATTATGTCTAAATGCCAGGGAGGAACAGGTTTTGCCCATAAAATGTTTTTCCGAAATGCTGTGATGATAAACGTCTTACACCCCATCATCATTGACCAATATTACTGTGACTCCCTTCTCCCCTGCCCAAACCAGGTAGTAACCTGCTTCAGTCCACATGTGACATGTCACTTACTCTCCCCGTGCCATGATTTTTTCAAGATATTTATGCAATTGATGTCTGTGATAACTGCAGACCTCTTCAGTGAAGGTAGATCAAGTTTCTTTTGAAGGCATAAGAGGGACATCAGGAACTCAGAATGCAGTGACAATTGCATGCAGCGACACTCTTCCGTGTGAAAAGATCTTCCTGAGGGACATCCAGCTGTCCTTAACTCCGGAGAGCATGCAGCGGCATACTGTTGGAACGCCTATGGATCCAGTTATGGCTTTTTAGATCCTCCTTCCTGTCTAGAAGGCCATAGATACTTCTCCAATAGACGTGAGTTTCAATCCAGTAGAACACCAAGGTCCATCTAAAAATGGATTGGTACTATTCTTAACCCTCATAAGTGGATTATTCCTCCACAATTATTGTGAGTTCGTGGGCAGTTTGATGTAGTACTCACCTGAGATATTGATGACAATCATAATACGTTAGCATAGGTCATAAGGAATCTGGTATAGTCTAAAAAGGGCCAGACATAAACTTAGTCTGTGTCAGCACTTGCCTTTCCTTCTCAGTTGAGATAAAGCTGATAACGGTATGTTGTTAAGTTGGAAATGTAGATGTGAACACTATAGAACTGTTGGATATTTGAAGGATGAATTCGGGTGTAACTCATTGTTTGGCGGACCCGGTTTTTAAAATGAGATAAATGAGATATATTTACTGAATTCATTAAAGTGGGATTTTATTTCTCAAATCTTGTTCTGCAGTGACCCCATCAAATAGTTTGTCTAGCCTCCAGAAAGTTAGAAGCAAGTTCCTAAATCCATGAAAAGAAGATTTGCCAAGAGAAAGTTCATGTTCTCTCCCCACTTGCACAATCCTTTGAGATGATAAGTTTCTGTGTTGTCGCATCAGTAGAAGCAAAAAGCTTATGGATGCATGGATGAAATACCTTAATCTTCTGCCTAGTAGAGTTTGAAAACTTTTGTGAACAGGTGGAATAGGAGCTCAGAGGGGAACTCAGCTAGATGGTGGTTACTTGATATTGTACTAAAAACCATCATCAAAGCATGCTCCATTCTTGACAACTTTGGAATAAAAAAAATAGAACTTCGGAATTTAAAACATAGACTTTGAATAGATTGCGGTCAACAGATCCTTTTACAATCTGTAGATTAATATATATTTTGACGGGGACACTCCTGTAAATAGGAGTAACATTTCGGTACTTTGATAATGATGGCCTAGGTGTCGGTAGTCTGTCTAGTCTGGTTGGACCCATATGGGCCTGAGCTTTCTAACATGTAATATGTCTACTAAGGAAACAGGACTAAAATAGGATGTTGGTCCAATTTTTTATTGGCTTCAATCCCATGTGTTTGGTATAGCTTTCAGTTGAAAATATTTTTGGACTCTTGGAAACTTTGACTTAGCTACTTTAGAGAAAGAACGCTTGTCTTTGTAAGTCATTCTTGGCTTCCAACCAGGAATTTGGATGCTAGCTTTCTAGATGGGAGTAAAATTGGGATTGTTAGTAAATGTTTGATTATTATTTTTCTTTTGTGTGGAAACAAAAAACTATGGTGGGTCAAACCAGCAAATCGGACCGGATCAGAGAGCTCTAAGTATGGTATTAATTGGAATGTACCGCATCAATAATAAATAATAAAAAGAGAAGAAATTTACTGGGTCATAAGATTTTAGACACAGTATGGCTCAAACATACTCCCCCGGTGTATATCCAACCATGACAAAGACTGATTTTTAACCAAAAGCTTTACCAAACACGTCCTTAAGTGTTTGACATGTATACATACAACTAAGAGTAATGCTAAGGTAACTAGCCGACGTGAAATGACCGCTCGGCTGATCAAGTGGAGCTCACGTGCGGCCGACCAATTAAATCGGCCATGCGGCTATTCCAACTCATGTTGGTTACTCGAGCACCTAGATAACTAGTATTTCTCTACAACTAATGGTCTAACTTCTGCCAGCATTTCTGCGTACCGAAGCTATTTAATGATCAACATTTTACCTGTAAATTTTTTTTTTGATCATGATTCCATCTTGAATAATTAAAATTTATGAGCCACTTCTAGAAAACTGCGAAATAAAAGTAGAAGAAGAAGAACCGAAGTCATGGCAGCCAGGAAGCTTTGGACCCGTTGAAAGCTCTGCCCACAAAAATCCAAGGCAAGAAACCTGTTTAAGAGGCCGGGCCCTTTTTACTTCCCACCCCACTCCCCCGTAAAAAAATAAAAAAAAAGGACTCCGTTGATCCTTGATGCGGACTGTAATTATCTTTGGATTGTTTTTAAAAGGATAATATTTACTACTCATCTAGTAATATTAGTTGTCCCCCAATATGTATCATCCGTCCGTCTCTTTTCACTAATTCACCATGCATGACATAACATGAATTAATATGACTGTCGCATTATTGCTAAATTGTTGTCAATTGTTGGTCATCACTATTACCGATCATCCGTCACTTTTGTTACCGAAAAAATCTTATTATTCGGATGATCGATAGCTCCGTTTATATGAATTGTTTGGCCATTCGTTGATTAGTTAGATGGTCGAAATCTACACGAGAATATCACACGTAAATATTTTTACCCAATTAATCGGATAAAAAGTCTTTCTCTTTGTTGCCAACATCATCGTCAACATCCTATCACCATCGTGTAGTTACGGTCTATTACAGACTAACCTTGCTGATGAGAGCACGTAAACGCATCGCTCATGTTAAAAATATGGCCTCTCTTCAAAGAGTGCGGGGGGGGGGGGGGGGGCGGAATCATTCATTCCTTGATACCTTTATTTGATGATTTATTGATAAAGATTTTAGTCTATTCAGCTATCCTTTTTCTGCCTATCCTACTTGCCCTCTTATTTGTGGAAGCAAGTCATCCACAGTGTTGGATGGGCCATATCCAGTCATGTATATCTAGGGTTGAGCCATTTTCTCTTGTTAGTGGTATTATAAAAAGAGTAAATTAATTAGAAATCTTTATCAATTTTTTGACTTATTTGTTAGTATTTAACAGAACTGTAATTCATTACAGTTAGTGTTATCACATGTTATAGTATACATTAAGTTCTGTTACAGTAAAAACCTCTCTGTTACAGTTAGAGACTTCTAATTAATTACCCTTATAAAAAAAACACCCTCCATCACTCCATGTTGAGGTCATGAGTGAAGAAAATTTTTTGGTCATAAATGCCCTAATCCAACTTGCACTATTGACCATTGTCAACAAAAGAAAAAAGAAACGTGTTTCCTATGTGACAAGAGCTATAGGCCTATAATGTCTAGGGTTATGTAGAAAGATGGAAAGAGTTTATAAAAGATTAAGGTTTTTTTTTGGATTTGTCCACTTTGGTTAAAGGTTAAGTAAGATTAAGTAGAGCTTTTAGTAGGATATTAATAGATGAAAACAATAGTGTATTTTTTTCGAATATTATAGTGGAGCATAGTTATTAGAAATAATATAAAATAAGAAAGACAAGTATACGAATAAGTTAAATAAGGAGAGTTTGGTGAAAAAAAAATCCAAATCTTATAAGGAGCAGGTTACATGATGTAGGTAGATTGGTTAGTGCACCCCCACCCCAAAATCCTCAAAGAAGAAGCATCATGTGGCCAATTTTGTCGTATGTTTACCACCGTTCTCCCAATTTCTTTCTGAGAGTGGTTTGTTCCTTTCCAAAATATAAGTTAAGGCAAAAATGATGAAATATCTTATATGCATTTGTAAATAATCCTCCAGTGATGTCTTTGCTCCAATTTCTAAGATTTTATTTTTCTTCGGATGTCAAAGTGTAAAAGGTATGTACATGTGGATCTAGATTACTTTAACAAAAAAAATTTCTCTGAAAATGAAATGCTTTCTATTAAATCATTAAGTACAAAGAGAGAAACAACACAAAAAAGGGAACAAATGATACATAAACTGCATTGGAAATGAATACAAAAGGGATAACAACTTGGGTGATATTTGTTAGATTTAATCTAATGTGGGCATACATATACATAATAAATTGTATGCTATGGGCTATCATAAAGTTTCTCCCCATTAATGTGATTAATTAAGGATTTGAGGATATAAGCATTTTAAAAAATATGGGTCATATTTTAATCATGTGTAGAGATGAGGGTGTTAGTTCTATTTTATGATGGGCTAAAATAGAAATTGACACCAAATAGTGTTATAACGGTGCGCACAACAACGGTCTCATTCTTGTGTATAAGATGTTAGATCATAGCCCTCAATCTGTATGATACCTCCTTCTCCTAGACATGTCATCATCTTAGAGTGCTATTAGAGAACACCCTATTGAATTGAAAGACTGTTTCTCATAAATCCAAGTATATTTTTCGCTGTAAATTTATGGTGCTTTGACATAAAGATCGTTGAGCAATTCATGTTCTAAAAATTTAATCTCTCTCTCAAGTCTATCAATATTTCCTTCCTAAGGAGCAAATGGGTATTAAGAAAATCCATCGATTGGAGGCTCCAAGATGAGATAAAAGAGAAACCAATGCGAATTAAGACTTAAGAGTCGATGAAGTCATGGCAAGATTTGCTCGGACAAAAACATGGTTATAACATGTACTTAGGCAGCATTTGGAAATAGAGTTGGAGAGATTTTAAGGGGCAAAATATTTGACAATTTCACAATCGCTGCCAAATGTTACAAGGTGTCATTGGCTTTCGTGTGCACGACGATTTTGAGGGAAGAGAGATATAGATAGAAGAGAACGCGGCAGGCGCTTTTGCGGGAAGCGGCTCGGGTGCCGCTTTTGCGAAATCCCCCGTGAAAACACCGCGACAGTGGACGTGACGCGATGTGAGCGACGTTTGCATTTTTTTTATCAGCCCAGCCGCAATGGCAGGGTGTGACACGGGCGACAAGGTGGAAATTTCGTCGCCGTACATAAAGCCTCCGAAAATCGACTTTTAAAAAGTCGATTTTGACTTCTGCCGTAGCCATGCCAAACGCTGCCTTAGAGTAATTGGACGGCTAATTAGTATACGGATTTGTATCGGATCACAAGCTAAATCATCTAGCTAAACAACCTCAGATATTTACTTGCCATCATAACAAATAAGCCTGCAGGGACAGACCCCCAATCGGATGAACTCTCCAAACTTAAAACATAGAGAAACAATAGAATTAACTAACAAGTTGCAGCTGAACCGCTCACTTGGCTGTCGAAAAAATCTATTTTTAAATAAGAGTCCAAAACTCAAATAAAATACCTCTATCCAAAACAAAAAAAAGGAGGGTTGGGAAGAGAAAGGGAGAGGGGGCATGGTTGGCCGGGATCGAATCTAAATTTGTAAGATAATATGAGCTGTGGTATATTTTATCGATTTAATTCAATTCCATCTACATAAAATTTAAATTTTAATAATGAAAATTATTAAAAACAATTAATGTGTTGAAGCGGGCCACAGTATATTAGATTTTACAAAAGTCTAATTCCTCTGTGTATATGAGAGGACTGAACTCCATCATTATTAGTCAGAGTTTTACTTTTATTTTTTTTCATATTTTAATTTTTTTTTTTTTGCAAATTACATGTTGTTTTACTAAAACTCTCTTAATATTAATGGAGTCTGACCCTTTCATTTATTGAAAAGATACGGACTCATTTTACAAATAAGATTTGACAAATTAAACATAAGAGTGTTTCGAGAGGTAATCTAATAATGAGGCTACTCTGCTGCACATTGATGGACAAACTTCGAATTATATATATATATATATATATATATATATATATATATATATATTTGATTGTAGTTCAATGACATCTACCACTGGGAAGCCCCAACGCCACCCCGAGATTGAACCCAGGGTGGGCGCTCCCTCCCCACCCTTGTGTCCAACCCATCTAGAGCGGGAGACAAGTTCGAAGTCATATTTGACGTTCTTCAGTATATCTAAAAATTATTCGGGAAAAAAAATAGATGATTGGCACACTCTCATGAGAGTTTTTGAAGAAAGATCTTGCGCGTGGGGCTTTGGGTGGGTGGGTGGCTGGGAGGGGCCCAGGTCTCGAACCGGGCAAAGGCTGGGCGCGTCCGTGGCACTGGGCTATTCATTAAGGGCCAGTTGATTCATGGTTAAACTATCCATGGGTAGTTTAACCATGGGTCTGTTAACCAAAAATTTAACCAATTTTAGTTTGACATCTTACCCACGTTCTCCCACTAACCAGGGTAGGTTTACCACGTTTTCTTTTTTTAGTCAACTCAAAAGTTTGACTTAATTTATCTTTTTTTTTGTAATTACAAAATAAGATAATTTTTAGATATATATAATTTAAATAATATTTACAATTAATGATATTTTATAAAATATTTGAAAAATAAAAAAAAATAAAAAAACTGTCCCATGGGGGTAACTCTGCCCCACCTATTGAGCAGGGGCAGAGTTACCCATGGGTAACTGCAATTATTGCGGTACCCTTGGTTATTTCTACCCTTCCCTGTCAAACCGAAATTGGGAGTTTTACCCCCCTTGCCAAATTGGCCCTAAAAAAAAAAAAACATGAGAGGAGGTGGAAGGGCCAGATGGGGACGTGCCCGTGGAGGGGGCTGGCATGGTGGAGAAGGCGGAGAGGCCTAGGCCAAAAGGTCAGGAGGGAGAGGGGGATATGTGACGGTGGCGGTTGAAGGTGGGGGGGGGGGGATCATGGCAGGGTTTGAAGGCACGCGGTGGCGTGATGATAGATCTGGTTAAAATGGTGGCGTGTGCGACGGCGAGAGGGGTGGGAGGAGGAGATCGGGGGCCAGGTAGAACGGCGGTGGCGCAGGGGTGGCGGATCCGGTGGGAAAACAGTGGCGCGGTGGCACGGCGGTAGCAATCGCGCAGAGGCGGATGTGCAACGAAGCACGGTGATGTATCTAGCGAAGGCGAAGAAGGCGCGGCGGTGAGGGGAGTGGGAGTGGATTTGGCAGGGAGGGAAGAAAGCATAGAAGGCACCGGCGATCGCCGGTGGAGAAGACCAAAGGCGAAGAAAAAAAGGGCTTGGAGAGGAGAACAGAGAGAAATGGAGATGGGAGAAGGGGTGAGACGGAGTCGCCGGATCCACCACCCCTCCGCCGCGGAGGGCGACGACTCCACTTGCCAACGGCGGTGGCAAGCCTCGGGAAGTGGCCACCCGCCCCCCGAGAGGGCTCCGCGCGGCGGTGGCCTCCTTTTAAAAAAATAAAAAATAAATATTTTTATTCACATATTGCTTGTGTATTTATGTGTAAAAAAGTTGTCCACTTAAGAAATACAAACTATGCGATAACTAAACTAATGGGATATAATAAACTCGAGTGAATCGCGTACATTAGAACGCTTGACAAATAATGTAGAAAATAGAAATATAAAAGTCAAGAAAGGAAAAAAAATCTTAAGCAAAAAGTGATTATTTCATAAATAGAATAAAGTTGTTCCATCAGGAAAAAAATAAAATCTTATAGGAACCGAATGACGTACTTCTCGATCAACGCAAACTGGGTATAAAACAGAGAAAATACTATTTCATGCAACTAAGAAAAAAACACACACACATATATATATATATATAATAATTGACAAATAAGATATTATTGATGAATCAAATTATGGTTGGCTGAAGAACCAAATTAGATCAGCCAACCTACGGTACAAATTGAAGCGCAGCAGTTTGGCATGTTGATCTAATTTGCTTTAAAATTATAATAATAAAAGAATAAAAAATATAAATCAAATTATAGTTGCTATATATAATTGACAAGAAGATGTTCTTGACGAATCAAATCAATCCTCGAGTGTGTAGATTCGAGATTTTTTCGGTCAAGTAGGGTAAAGGTAATACGGGTACACGGAAAGTAGGAACTGTCAAATCCAGACTTTGAAATTCATGAACATTAATTCCTGAACCCACAAAACCACACGGGACGAGATTTTCTCGTTACCCAAAAAAAAAATCATAGTTGGCGAATCCAATCAATTTGACCAGGTTGGTCAATCTATGGTAAATTATATTCTAAATTACAATAAAATATAAAAAAGTAAAAAAGAACCAAAAAAACTTAATCAGAGTTATTGTGTCTTGGTCCACAATATTTGAGGCATAGTATGAATAGAATACGGTGCGATACGTCCAACCACGAATCAAATGCACGTTTATTTATGACAACAATTACGTGACAATCAAATGCATCTCTATGCAATGGAGAGATTGATCGAGGAAGGGAGCGATGACATGTGAAGGATAAAAAATAGAAAAGAGAATCACAATATTTGATTCTTGGAAACAACTCACATTAGAGTACGTAAAGGCAAGTAGAAATTTTGACCGGCAATGTTTTAACCAGATAATCGATATTTAATTGGTAATTGATGTTTAGTTGGTAGTCGATGTTTAATTGATAATTAATATTTTAGTTAGTAAAATAGTAACTGATGTCTCAGTCAGTAATCAATATTTTGATCAACAATTCATGTTCCTCTGTCCTCTTAGCGAACCAGAATTTAATATTTGTACCACGTGTAATTCTTGTGTTTGGTCTGCTATATGTATTAGCGAAGTAGCAACTGATGTCTCAGTCAGTAATCAATATTTGGTCAACAGTCCATATTCCATTTGTCCTCTTAATGAACCAGAATTTAATATTTCTACCACGCATAGTTCTTGTGTTTGGTCTACTATATATATTGAATGCAGCACAAAAAGTCTTCCCATAACGATGTGTTAGATGCGTCCGTTTGGTTAATATGTGTGTCGTCTTTTAATCGGCCGAGAGGGGTGACATAACACTACAGATGGTATCTTGCATTTTTTTTGCAACATTTGAAAACCAATAGTGAATATTCATCCGCTATATTTTAGTAAAGATGGTAAATTTGCAATATCTACTATAAAATTTTCTCCAACAAAAATCACAAGAAAGTACGACTCCATGGGGGCATACCCCCAGCCCACTTCTCACTGGTGATAGGTGTAAGAGGAGCTTGCTCCCACGGTATAAATGGCCATATGCATATGTATGGACGAATTCAGTGACCCCATTAGATTTTTAAAATTTTATTAAACATGTTAATAGGGTGTTTGAGAGTAAATTTTTTTAAATATTTTTACCTAAAAATTAATGATGTATCTATTTTTGACTAAAATTTTAAAATAAAAAATAATATTATTTGTTTGGCAAAAAATATCAATTTTTTAAATTAAAGTTTGTTTGGAGGGGGCCTTCCGACGGGGGGAGGAGGAGGGGCGTAATTGGGAGAGGAGAGGAGGGAGCCGTGCGTGTGTTTTTTTTTAAAAATTATTCCATACTTATTTTTGTTTCTGAAGAGATTTATATGGAATAAAATTTCTTCTCTAAAATAAAAAATTACTTACTAAACGTATTTGCAGGTCCGTTCTTTTTTTTTTTTAATTTAAGAGAAAAAAATTGATAAAAAATGTAACCAAACATCCCATAAATATATTATGAGTGACTCCATTAAATTAAAAAATTTAATTTATGAGTGTAATTTTAATGACATCACTATCCATCTATGGTCATATGGGATCTTGCATATTACTACTACTACTATTTTTGGTAACAAAGAACTCGTCTCGCAGAGTTTACATGAGTTAATATATTGATATTGTGAGTCCTAAGATCAGAATCTGACAGTCTCGAATTTTCGTATATCTATATTATCTTATCTCACTAGACCAAAAAAAATTAGACTTACACACTTAGAAGATTGTATATAGACCGAATATACCTCTTAAAAATACATCTCACATGTGAAAAAGAACAAAATGCAGGGAGTTGTGGTGAATGTTATTGGTGTGTTAAATATGATCTTAAGGGAGTGACTTATTAAACAATTTCCATGGTGATCAATAGGCATTATCAAGTATGATGCGGTCAGGGTGGTTCATTTTTTAGATTAAATCGAGAAATCAAATTGACTTAAAATTTTCGGTTCGTTTTCGTTCAAAATATTAGAATTCAAATTAACGACTCAAAACTAAATTGGATTAACTTTAAATGATTTAGTTCTACTTAAAACCTAATTGAACTAAAAATTAAATTCAGTTTGGTTCAAATAATATAATTCAAATCAATGACTCAAACTAAATTGAATTATCTTTAAATATTTTGGTTCGATTTAAAACCGAACCAAATTAAAATTTATTCGGTTCAAAATATTAGAATTCGGGTTAATTATCTAAACCAAACTAGAGAACTAGATTACCTTTAAATAGTTCGATTCTATTTTAAAATCAAACCCAATTGTGTGAACCAAATCAAATTAGATCAGTTTTTAATGGTTTTTCCTCACGGTATTTTCCGATTTTTTTTTTATTTTCACTAGTTTTTGTAGGACGTTTTTTCAGTGATTTTGTACTTACATTTTGTGTTAATAGATTTTACTATTTTTCTCATTGATATTTTATTTTCATTAATTTTTATATTATACATTCATATTAGTTGTCTTACATATTTTTATATTATATTAGCTCTTTGTTAGTTGTCAAAGGTAATATTTACTAATCTAGATAAATTTGAGTTATAAAATTATATTAATTTTCTATTATTTAATAAGATATATAAAATTTTTCCCTGAACTTTCAAGTGTTACATTGACTCCGCTTGTTATTAATATTACATAAATTTTAATGATGTGTACTTTAACTATTAACAAAAACTCACTTCTAATTTTAACCAAAAAATTGGTGTCGTTTGGAATGACTTCTGCCGAAGTCGGAATCGGCAAAAGTCGATTTTGTGGGCGAAGTGTGTGGAAGACGAGATTTTCACCTTGACACCTCCTTAAAAAAAAAAAATCAATTGCTTGCTCGCTCACCCACCGCGTCGACTCCCGAGGTAATTTCGTGGGTGATTTCCCAAAAGCGGCTCTCGTGCCGCATATTTTCTTCTCTCTATCTCTCTCTTCTCTCGTAAGCGATGCACACGTAAAAGTCGAAGTCGCCCCGAAACACTTGAAAACGATTGTAAAATTGTAAAATATTTTACATCTGAAAATCTCTCCGACCCCATTTCCAAACACGGCTTAAATCGTGAATCAAATTGAACCAAACTAAATTAATACCTATTCGATTCAGTTCCGTTTATATGAACTAACGATTAGATCTGACAACTAGCTGTTGCGTTTTCGATAAATTCTAGCCTTGTATAAGGTGGGGAAACAAACAATCCTTCGCCTTTCTCACCGGCAATCTCTCTCCAATTTTTCACTCTCTAATTTTTCAGACTCCACACCCGGTACTGCTGGAACAGTAAGTATTTCTCTCCATTCTTCTCCTCCCCACTCCATTGGATTGGCAGCTAGTAGTTGGGTGACCTTTAATAAGATGTCTTGGTGGTAAGGTGCTATATTGGCAAGCTTAAGATATTGGGGAGGAGGAGGTAGCAAACCTATGGATAGGGGTTCCTACCGTTCCTTTTTTGGTTCTTTTTTTAATTCAAAATGTGAACGAAGAAGTCCATTGTGTAAATTGACTTTGGAAAGAAAATTAATTTTAAAATTTAAACTCTACTATGTTTATTGATCTCATATTTCCTTGCGTTAATCACTTTCTCTTATGGTATTTTTAGTGAATCCCTCACTAAAAGTTGTCATCCCATATGATTCATGAACTTGAGATATGATTAAATACTTGTGAACTCCTCCTCGATCCTTTAACCCACTATTTTTTGTCACCGTAATAGAAATTTCCCATGAATAGAGAAAGAGAAGACATGAAAAAAAATACTCTGATATTTTTAGTGAAACACTCACAAAAAGTTGTAATCCCATATGATTCATGAACTTGAAACATGATTGAATACATGTGAACTCCTCCTTGATGCTTTCACCCACTATTTTTTTTTCACCATAATGGAATTTTCTTAGGAATAGCTAGAGAAATAGAAGACATAAAAAATAAAAATAATGATGGGTAACTTGAGTACTAACCTGTAGTGAGGTCAATTATTTAGGTGCCCCATTATGGTACTTCAATTATTGACCGCACGAATCTAATGGTTAATATTGACAAAGTTGGATATTTAATTAAGGGTTTTTTATATCACTTTCCTACTTTAAAAATTATGGACCAATTATATTATAATAAGTAGATTATTCGTAAAAATACAACGATATAATATAGTGGGAAAGTTTGAGATAGTCATTAGGGTAGGAATAGTTATATCTTAAAAATAACAACTAATTTTTCTATAACCACCTTCAAATATCTAATAAAACTAATATGCTTTTCTCTTGAGAAATTGTAGGTAAATAATTCACAAGTAAAATGATGGGAAACATGTGCTAGCTAGATGTGAAGATAGTTAATTAGGAACCATTAAGATGCTTACAATATAGTAGTCATATGATTTGGTGGCCATCAAACCATAGTTTATAAGTAGCTATTGGTTTGGTGGCTTATTCTATTATTTCCTGAACTATATATTAATTAGTCAATCTAAATAGGCAATGTTGTTGCCATAATCGTTACCATGTTTGGTCACATTCATTAAGGATCTCTTGTATCAATTGCTTGAACAATTTTGGTTGAAAAAAATATAGAAAAGGCATATGGCGTTTTATTTGAAATCATTAATTAGTCAAGTAATTAGATGGCTTATTTACTGTAAAAAAATGTTAAAAATATACTACCTCAGTTTCAATAGTTATTATGATACCAAGGATGTGACCCAAAAAATCCTGGGGAGCAACATTAATCCAGCACAATATTAATTTATGATTTTATATAGCAGCCAACAAAGGCTCTAAATATAATAATATTCCTCAATCCCTTAGCCTTGTGATTAAAATGTGATGATAATAAATTACCTGTTCTTTGACTTGACACTATATTTACTCCATTCATTTCCTCTTGCTGCTTTTCTTTGAATATAACCATCCCTGTGGACATGAGAGATCTATTTGCATTTCTACTATTTTATTAAAAATGTGGATGGTGTGTAAAAGACCCACAATATGATTCTTTTGGGACTATTTTTATACATGCTGTTTGAACATGCAATATGGGAAAAAAAAACACCAGTCGACTTCCTTTTCAGGATAATTGATATTTTTATTAAAGATAAATCAATACTTAGATGATTTATAGTTTTAAGCATAAAAGGACTTTTGCCATCATTATTCATTATTTTCTTTTTATTTCATGGGGGGGGGGAGAGAGAGAGAGAGAGAGAGAGAGAGAGAGAGCTCTTAATTTGTAAAGTGGATTACAAATGGCAGAATGACCAAACACTTATTTTCATATCTTTCATAGGTTGTGTAATTTTGACACCATACACTAAAAGGAAAATGGTACTATCACCTTTTAGCATACTTGGTTTTAAAACATTCCAGTCATATTCTGCCAATACCTTCAATTAATCACCAACACCAACCAACAAAGAATTTATTTTAAGGAATACTTCAAGGGTGTAGGAATAACATGATGGAAATAGAAAGATTATCTTTTTAATTGATGACAATGATCCCAAACATTCAATGCACAACAAATGTTTGGATTTGACTTAAATACCAAATCTGTTGAACCACTCTCTATTTGTTCTTGTATTTTGGTGATAATAAAATTTATGATGTAACTTAAATTGAATATTTTGTTTCATCTGTGTCGCATCAATCCCATAGCAAAATGCTAAGTCTTTCATTGATGCAATATTTGGCGCACTAAAATGATAAAATCGATGTTTAATCAATATACATCGATTTCTGTTTAAAGTGCCAAGTATCAAGCGCCGCAACGATTTGCTAAGAAGTCGATGCCATAACGATTTGATAAGTGGCCTAACGATTTCTTCTTTGAGCGTATTGATTTGATAAGAAGTCGTTCCCATAACGATTCCTTAAGTGACCGAAATGATTTTCCAAGAAGTCGATGCCATAACGATTTCATAAGTATTCGCAACGATTTCTTTAGAAGCCATAACGTTTTGTTAAGAAGTCGATGCCATAACGATTTCATAAGTGTTCGCAACGATTTCTTTAGAAGCCATATCGTTTTGTTAAGAAGTCGATGCCATAACGATTTCTTCTTTGAGCGCAGTGATTTGGTAAGAAATCGTTCCCATAACGATTTGTTAAGAAATCGTTCCCATAACGATTTCATAAGTCATGCTCATAACGATTTCTTCATGGATTCTGTTGAAACACAGATTGCCTTTATATTTCAAATATGCTTGGCGCTTAATATTAAGTCAAATATCTTCTGACAAAAAGCTGCATGCATATTTCAGAATCTTGTCAAAAAGATATGACCTACTATTTTCAGTATGTTAGCAGAAGCACAGTACCATGCATCGTTTATCATAACACTCTTTTATGCTAACACTCTCTTCTATGCTCACAGACATCGAAGACCATCAGAGTCTGATTAAGACAAATGAAGAGAAAGATCAGCAACGACTAGAAGAGCTCCAACGGATCTCTTCAACGGATCTATTCTAAAGCTGCTCAATATAAAAGATGGAGCATTGCTGAAGAACACAAGAGCCTTTTTCTTGATATCTTTGAAGGAGTGTACATCTGTGAGAAGCACCTTCACGCCACATACACTCAAGGAAAGAGAGAAGAGCCTGAGCCAAGAAGAAGCATTCAAAGCATTTCAAGCTCTCAAGCTTCCAAGCTTTCAAGCATTCGAGCCTTCTTTTCTCTCTTCTGTTTCTCTCCGAGCTTATTGTATATCTGGGGAGAGTTTGGGACTGTGAGCTTTACATGAGTGTTCATCTTGTAAGGTCTCTCAGTCTGATCTTTCTAAGAAAGATCTGTGTCCAGCTGTAGGACTGTATACAGTTGTTAACCCAGCTAGGGGTTGGTGTCTAGCAGAACCTAACTGGGGTTTGTACCAGTTGTTAACCCAGCTAGGGGTTGGTGTCTAGCAGAACCTAACTGGGGTTTGTACCAGTTGTTAACCCAGCTAGGGGTTGGTGTCTAGCAGAACCTAACTGAGGTTTGTACCAGTTGTCAACCCAGCTAGGGGTTTGTGTCTAGCAGAACCGCACTGGGGTTTGTTCCAGGAGGTTGGCTTCTTTACCTGTAAGAGAAGTGGGCTGCCTTCTTGCCCGGGAAAGAGAAGAAGACCTGGTGGGGGATCCAGGTGTTGTAAGGTCCATAAGGGGGACTGTACCCTTGGTTAGTGAAATCCCAAGAGTTTGCTTGGGGACTGGACGTAGGACTTCCATGTGGGAAGGGCCGAACCAGGATAAATCTCCTGTGTCCTTGTGTGATTGTTTATTTGCTTCCGCACTGCACTCTCTATCACACTGAACTAACCAAGCTTTCAAGTGTTATTTTTCTGTGTTTAAGATTCTATTTCAGATTTCAGAAAAACCTATTCACCCCCCCTCTAGGTTGGCTTGCTGCCGTACCAAAAGGGCCAACAAAATCTATGTACAAGAATACCTTTTCGATAATTATAGTTCTAGGTCAACCGTTTTAATTATTTTTCTTCATTAAAACAAAACACTAATTGATAAAGTAAATATTGATTATAAAATCTTTACCACTTCATTAATATCCATTTTTCAATCATGTGACACTAACAAATAAAAACAAACCACGACATCCTATGATCAGATAAGTTTCGTTTGGCACTCTGTGATAGGGGGATAGCTTAACAGCGCAATGGCCGCACATTTGGCTTAAAAGTCAAAGATTGCAATATTTATCTTACTCCGAGACAAAATAACTTTACGAGTTCAAAATTTCTCCTCGTTGAAGTCACCGACAAATGTCAAAGACGAGATAGGATTCTCAATCCTAGAAAACGAATCACAATACAACTTTTTTTTTTCTTCATAATTTTATGTATCAATCTTGATGCTAAGCAACAATGACAACAAACCTTTTTCCACAAGAAAAATAGAGTCCAACCTTGGAGAATTTTTCCCCTCCTTTAATTTATTAGGAAATGTATCTTAAGATGGAAATGGGTAGAGAGAAAATACCAAAGAGAGGTTAGGTAGCCACCCTTAGGCGTTGGCAGCTCATGGGCTTGGGCAGTTGCCTGCTTGCACTTTGCGCACTGGACGGAGTTAGCAAGAGGGTGAGAACATGTTAGGGCTGGGCAGGGGCATTTATGTCAAAATAATTTTTTTACATTTGCCCCTCTCTCCTCCCTTTTAACCCTTTTCTGGATAATAACGAAGAGTCCCCCGTCGGATACAAATCTCCACCCATCAATTAACGGATATGGTGGGAATCCTCCCCCCAAAACCGCTCTCCAAATCGTTTGGAACAAACAGTTCCCAAATCGAATACGGATTCCGATAACGTCACCCGTTCCCTCCTCCAATCCACTCCCCCCACGCTATTTAGTATTTGCCGAGTCCGCTACTCAGAGGCCTCACACGCGAAAAATCCACTTGGGTGGATATATCAACGACGTCACCCTCGCTATGCACACGTGTTCATCCGGGTGGGGGGGGAGTGAAGCTATATCCACACCCTCATCCCCGCCTTTGATAGACATGCCAGGTGCCGCTTGTTATACCAGGTGTCCACAGGAAGATAAGGGCGAGGGCGGAGTTGAGGAGAAGAGAGGTGACGATAGTGGAACCCTTCACACCCTTCCCGTTATCGCCTTGCCCTAATCTGGCGCCCCTCGCACGTGCCCCGTCCCCGTAATAATGCCCCAGCGAAGAAGCGCCACCCCCCCCTCCCCCCCTCCCCCCCCACACCCTCTATAAATACCCCCAGAACTCCCCCTTCTCCTTCCATCCCACTGGCTCTAAACGCCAACGCCAAGAACGAGGTGTGGAATCACCTCGCTGCCTCATCTCACTCTCTTTCTTTCGCCCCTTTCTCTCTCTATCACGCCACCAACCTCTTTCTCGTGTTTGCCCTAACATCCCCGCCCCCTCCGTCACCGCCTTCTCCTTCTTTACCTCCCGCAGGCCGGGAGCGGGCGGCGGAGGGACCTCACGGCGGTGGGGAGGCGACCGGCGGAGCCGCCGCCGTGTGGCTGTCTGCGGGGGAGGCCGGGGTTTCGCTCCCCCTCATTTCTTCTCTTCTCCTTTCGCCGGAATCGTCACTTGTTTTTGCTTGGCGTTGTTTGCTGTCTGGAGACAGATCTGTGGAAGGTTGGTGCTCGATCCTTGGTCTGTTTTGGTTCTTATTGACCCCCCCGGCCCCCTTTTGCCTTTTCTTGTTGCTGGATGCGATTTGAGATTGGTGTCAGTGCGGTGAGTCTGAGGCAGATCCATGAGTTGTTTATTTTGTTGGATTGTAGACCTCTTTAAGGGAGGATCGTGTGTGCCTCATTTTGTTGAACTGCTGCGGAGTGGCCATGCTATTGCTCTGTTGTTCCCTGGTTCGAAGCATCTATGTTTGTGCTACATGATTTTGCTTCGTGCTATTCAATTTGCTGAGACGTATTTTAGGGTTGAGAAATCTGGCTGTGTTTTGGGGAAGTAAGAAAATAGGTTCTACTGGCGGGGGGGGATTTGAGAATGTGGAGAGGGGGCAGGAGTCTCCTTGGTCAGTAGCTCATGAAAATAAATGGGGCGGTTGCTATAGTTGATGCCCGAAAACCCTTTTGCATTGTGACGCTGTAATGATGAGGCGGGTGCTACCATCGGGGATCTTCTGGCTAAGGCAACAATAAGGCATCCGTTGCGTGATTAGTAGATGTTGCCTTATCTTCAGGTGTCTCTTTGCCCTGCCATCATGAAATGGGCCGATGTGGCAGGAAATCTTCCCAAAATACTTTGAAAGACCATTCGTCACGATGATGTGTCTGGAGGGTGTCCGATGAGTGAAATCATGGGAAGGTATTTAGTTAGAGATTTTATGTCCATAGCGAGGTAACATGTTCATTCAAGAAGGATAGCATTTTCTTTGAGATATGTACTGCCTATGGATCTAGGCCCACTGGAGTGGGCAGATATTGATGCTATGTTTACCTAGTGTCCAGATTTAACGTAGAACTCTTTAAGATCTCTAGTGCGTATTATGTTATCTGCTATATATATTCAGAAACCTTCTTCTATTTAGTTTTTGTTTTTTATCTCTTACTAATAGGTAAGGACATTTTTTTTCCATTGCTAATCAAGTATATCGCATAATGCTGCATTGTCTTGCCCTCATAGCCTTCTAACTTTTTTCTTGGGCATTTCTCTGAATGGTGTTACAGAGACCTGTTGCAATCCAGTATTTTTAAGGATTTCTTTGTTGGGGAATTTAACCACTATTTCTCTTACCCACTTCACTGCCTTGTTACCTTCTGTGTGGGCAGGGAACCAGGGAAACACCATACAGATTGATACACTTGCTTAAAATTTATATGCATTCACACATGAGATGGGTTGTCGTGGTAGGCTATTTCTTGATCTCAATGAACCCCCTGCTGAAGAGGAAGACGAGGAGATGGTTTGTGTCCAGCCCCAACAGTTGCTACCTACGTCAAGTTCCAGCACCCCTAATCTGAATATTGCTTCAGAAGGTGCTCGTCGGATACTAAACAACCATGCTTTCACACATGCTTCTTCAGGATCTGGATTTCAACCTTTTATTAGGTCTAAAGATACTCAGTCTTCAAAAGAATGTGTGGCACGATGGATGGAGGAGCCAAATTCTACACGTGCGTCATCCCCTTCTACTCTAAAGCCGATTGAAGATAAACGACCAGAAATGGCACCATCAGTAGTAGTTCGCACTGATCAGACAGTTGAGAGAGAAGAAGGGGAATGGTCTGACATGGAGGGCAGTATGGATGCTGTGGGGTTCAGTGCAAGTAGTAAGCTTGAAGATACTGCTAACTCTGAGCCTGTACAGAGGCAAGGAACAGTAGAAGGGATTGAATCTTTAGGCTTTGACATGCCTGCGGAAATTAAAAACCATGGTTCTGGTATTCATGGTAATCTCAAGGATGAAAACAGTGGCACCGTAAAAGAGATAAGCAGGCATGCTTCTTTTGCACCAGATGGTAGCAAAAATAGTTATAAAGGTGAGGCATCTGTAGATGGCCTGGAGGAGCCTTCACTGGTTGTCAAGCCAAAAGATGTTAAAGGTGTTGAGGCAAGTCATGCTTTAAGAGTTGCAAATAACCTTGGGAAAAGGCCCAAGCTTGATGATCACAAAGAGGCAATGCTAGGAAAGAAAAGAAACAGGCAAACTGTATTCCTCAATATTGATGAGGTCAAGCAAGCAGGTGCAATGAAAAGCTCTACTCCAAAGAGACAGGCATCTTTTGCTTCTTCCGTGGTCAGTCGTACTGTGAAAGAAGCATATCGTGTTAATTCTTCTGCAGTTGAGCGAACCATGGAAAGACAGGCTCAGCCTTTGATCAAGGATCAGAGACAAGCAGATCCAGTGAGTACGATGGTGGTGCACCTTCAGATGTTAATGACCATAAGATAGAATCTAATGGTGATATAAATGCAGGACTTCAAGTTCGGCCTAGAAAGATAAGCGGCACTGAATTTCCTCAAGAATCGTGCCCACCATCTGTTTCAAAACAAGGCTTATGGAAGCAACCTGTGGACTCCAGGCAACTTAGGAACTCTCAGGCATCACCAATGAAGGCGGCAGTTGCATCACAAAATACTGGTGATGGGAAGTTAGGTAACAAGAAGAACCCCTCATTGAAGAAGCAAGCTACTAACAATTCCTTTTATCAAGATACCTCAGTGGAGCGCCTTTTGAGGGAAGTTACCAATGAGAAGTTCTGGCATCATCCAGGTAGAAACTCTCCTGTTTGTTATCTTCATCTCCCAATTGCCACAGATTATAGTAGAGATTTCTTTCATTTCGTTTCCTTCATTTGATGGATTACCGAGCTGTTTTTTTTCCTTTCATAAATGCATTTTCATGTGCGGAATGAAATGTCTTACATGCCATAGTGAGTAGAAGCCTGTAGATATGATCATTGTTTTTCTTGAAATATTTTTAGGAAGAAATGATATGGTTTCAGTCTGACTGGGTATTTTTTTGTTACCTTTCACATGTACTTGTATTCTTGGTTCTTTATACTGGATTTTGTCCATCATTATCTTCACAGATGTTATTTCTATTGTTCTCATGGAAATATACCTCTCTGTGGCTTTTTGCATGTTCTAACCATCTGATCATTTCAGAGGAGACGGAGCTCCAGTGTGTCCCTGGAAGGTTTGAATCTGTCGAGGAGTATGTTAGAGTCTTTGAGCCTTTGTTGTTTGAGGAATGTCGTGCTCAACTTTATAGTACTTGGGAAGAGATGACAGACTCAGTCTCAAGGGATGTCCACACAATGGTTCGCATAAAAATGGTGGAAAGGAGGGAAAGAGGTAATGTATGCATGACTCACATTCTGACTCTGTTTTCACAAGGAGTTTGATTGTTTTCCTTATGTTCTTTGGAGATGTTTCATTTTCACGTGCATTGAATAGCTGTACTTCTTCAGGCGACTCCTTGATTTGTCATCTTTACAAATCAGAATGATTTACTGATAGAGAATCAAGTTCTATTTTGTTCAAATATTTGGAAAGGATTGCTATATAGACTCTGTACACAAAATTCAATGGCTAGTAATTATAATTCATTAATAGTGTTCTTTGCTTAGTCATGCTTTTACTAGATTATATGACATCTGGTTTTCTGTTACTGAATTTTGAACTAACCCTTATCGTTCATGTATTTTAAATTTATTGCTTTACTTCATCCGATTTATTGCCATTGTGGCTATGGATGTGTTGGTTTCCTTCTGTTTATCCTTCTCTTGTTTGAACAATGAAGATTCTTATGTTGTTGGGTTTGCACTCAACACCCATGCAACGCATAGATGAATGCCACATTTTTATGCATCCAAAGTGCTTATCAGTGACACAATCTTCATCTGATCAAGGCTTACAAGTGGCTGGTCAGCATCATGCTCTGTGCCAGATTATAATTAGTCTGGGTGGTGACTTGAAGATGGAAAATTTCTTCTACCTGCTGACATGGAGTTTCCTAGCTTATTATTTCTGCTGCATATGTTCTGCAGAATCACAGCCAATCAGAGGGCCATTTCACTTGGTATCCTGGTGGAACTGAGGTGGCCTTTCTGATCTACACTGACTAGCCATCTTCGTTTGACATATTTTGCTTTTCTTCCTCTGTTGGTGTCATGGTCTGTGATATGCATTAGAGACTCGTATTCTGCTCTAAAATCTAGTTACTGAAGAGCATCTGACTTTCTACAGCTATTTCATTGCTTCTAGTTTTATTAGCTTTGTGGAACTAGCAAACAGATCATAAATTAATGCAACTTCTGTAATGTATGTTCCTTTGTTCATGTCTACTCTAAGAACTTCATATTTTGAGATCCATGGCTAGAAGTTTTTTGTAGTCATATAATATCTTATATCTTGCCTGTTAAGGATAAATCTCTCTTTTGGTTTGCCTTAAGATGTGGAACGAACTAAGCATCGGTTTACAACAAAAAAATGAAGTAAAATATTCTGATTAGTGATTACTTGGAAATTTGTTTCCTTCTTTTGATCAAATAGCATCTGATATATTTTTGAAGTGACCTGGATTCTTGTCTCCATTAATCTATCTGATGGATTAGGACTACATGATAGGTCGGGACAAAGCCTACTGCTAGTTGGGCCTTCCAAATGGCCCTACTCTATAATAGAGACCCTGGGTTGGGAGAGAGGCTGTGATGACAAATCCCTTTTAAATTTATCATTTTACTCCTAATCAATGCTAAAAATGGTTTTTGATTGGGAATGAACACTAAGCGAGATGAGGTGAGTAGCTTAACACAACCTGAGTAAGGCTTCACCTAACATGGCAAAAAGAATCAGGTGTGATATCCTCTCTGCACTCCATATTGCAAATGGGAGGAGAATGTATTGCATAAGAATTGCACAGCCTCCTGGTTACAAAACATGTTGTTCCAGCTACCTTTGTCATCGATGGGAAAATGCTGTAGATGAAATATTTTTTTGGGTCCTTTTTTAGAAAATATGGTGAAGATCACATCACTGATGTTATTGAAAAGGGAGGCGGTATAATCAATAGGTACAGAGGAGAGGTTCCTCTACAACAGAAATAAAAGAATTTTAGTGATTCACAATTTTTGACGGCTCCTCTCTCTACATCAGATTTGAAAAAGTAGGCGAGTTGTTGACATAACGTGATGGTCCTGTACCATGTTGCTTTAGGTCATTAGTTTTTACTAGTGGGCGAAGAGGTATTGGAAGAAGGTGGTGTCGCGTCAGATGAGGTCAATGTTGGATCTAATGGATATTGCTTGAACCTGATCTGATCCAGTCTCTGACCCGTATCCCACTCCCTCAAGGAGAGTCAAGCAAGGATGCAGGCTATGGTACAAGTCTACCTTGATTGGGATCTACGCTTATCCCAGGATAATTCAGTGGCTAGTGTGTCCGACTTTTAACTTGGTTTTGGTTTGATAAGTAGTGGCTACATTGCTGCTTTGATGGAAGATTGGGGATAAAGGCAGACACTGGTGGAAAATTACCCAACATGCCTTCCTTGGCCTAGTTTATGTTACTTGTTTACATATCACAATTTGATGCATTTGTAAGTATTATGCCATTATCCAAAATGCCTGCCATACCCAAGTACTTTTATTAATAAAAAAAACTGTTTGTGTTTATTTCATTTGCTGAGTATGATTGTATCATGACCATAACTTGATCGAATTATTTACAATATTAAACCCCATTAAGTGATGAAGAAATAGAGTGGATTTCAATCATTTGCTAGATTATTATCTCAATAACCCTGTTACCATTTTTAACAAAATAATTTTATCTCACAATGTGAGAGAGAGGAAAAGAGAGATTGAAAATTGACAGAGAACACAATAAAATACAACAGTATAACATGTGATTCTCCATTGGGAGAAGGGTGAAAGTAGGAAAGGACAGGCCTATGGTCCAGTAGCCTACATATTCCACGGATTTGCTGGAATATGGAGCCTTGACTTAATACAGGCCAGTCTGGATTTAACCCGACGTGATCAGGATCAGCTAATATACTGTCATTTAAAAAAAAGAGAGTTAAATCCGCTCTATGGTGGATTATTCTAGGGGCGACTTCTGCAAAATATATGATGTTAGACTCGGTCGTGGTGGATTCTCATCGAATATTTTGACCCTAACCTGATCAAGTTGGAATCCCAGGCCAAAATGACCCGACCCAAACTCCCATGATCCTCAAACCTGTGACTCTAATGTGGTGTATTAATGATCAGGTTGGATTGGCCTAAGACATTTAAGTTTTGCCAGGCCTGTGTGAAGTCACCATCAGTGCATGTGAAATCTTTTAATTTGTTTGGGGGGGGGTTTTTCTCTTTTTGGACCTGTTTGATCATTAAATTTTTGTTATTGCTGGATGTTGCTGTTTGTGCTCGTATTGCCAGTGTTACGGGAAATTTCAATCTGGTGACAACAGAATGTTGTAGAGACCATGCCTGTTCTCTGCAGTGGACAAGCCTGTTTGTGCTGGTTAAACTACCTACCTGCATGAAAGCATTGGAATCCATATTTCCATGAAGGAGTGTAAGTAAATGCTATTGATTCACATTACTCCCTTTTGGTGGATTGACTATTAAAGAACTGTCTATTTCTTGGACAACTGTGGGCATTTTGTGCAGTTGCATGTTGCATTATTCTGCAAATTCCTTTTGCTTTTAACAGACATTGCATAATGTATGCTTATCTATATTCAGAGGCCTCTCAACTAATTACTCATTTTTTGTTGTGATGTATGCACACATTTATCATTTTTGTGGTCCAAGCTGCAATGTTTGTCATGCAATGCAAATTGATGAAACATATTTTATTCTCATGAGTTTGAACCATGTTGACAAGAACTTGGTTTATTTAGGCAGGGATTTAGCATTGAAAAATGTTACTTCCTTAAATGAGATTACTAAAGATCTATTGTGCCTTAAACAATCGTGACAATGTTAATTCACTTTTCAAAATAAAGAGATGATGTAAAGTAAATGATGACTCATTGACTTGGGATTTTGGGAGTAGTATATATTCATGTTTCATGCATTAATTTCAATTTATTATTATTTCTTTTGTGTAGGATGGTATGACATTATAGTCCTTCCAGCAAATGAATGCAAGTGGACCTTTAAGGAGGGAGATGTTGCAGTTCTCTCATCTAGAAGGCCTACTGCAGGTTTGTCTATGAAACCTTCCTTTGGTTATGTCTACTGGTTTAATATGATGGTAATGTTTGGTTCAACATACCTAATCTGTAAGTTACCTGAAAGCAGTCAGGTCTAGAAGGGGCAACAATGGCGGCATGGGTGAGCAGGATATTGATTCAGATGCTGCTGGACATGTTGTCGGTACCGTTAGGCGGCACTCTCCTGTGGACACACGTGAACCCCCTGGAGCAATTATTCACTTTTATGTTGGTGATACATATGATTCCAGCAGGTAATATTCAACTAACACCTTTTTTGTGGTGTATTTGCATGCTTATTATGTATCCCTGTTAGTAAATCAAAGGAAACATTTATTTATGATCCTTGTAAACAGATAAGAGTTAGGCCTCTCTGATAACCAAATAGGTCTAGACAGCATTAGCTATCTGGTTATAGAGTTAACTATCTGAAAAAGCTAATCTCAGTAAAAAGCTACGTTTGTCTTTGAAACCTTCGTTTGATTATACACATGATCTGGCTTTATATATACGTATTCTTGGCTTTGTATATACATAATATCTCAATATAAGCTTTTTAAGATCAGATTATACAGTTTATACTTGCCTCACAAAAGAAGAGCAATTGAGACATAACTCCCCCCATCAAACAAGGAAAATATTGCATAACCATGTACTGGGAGGGGGTTATTAGCATAAAAAGCTATACTCTGGTTGTCACTATAATTGTTGCCTTCTCAATAATTTAAGCTCCTAATGTGAAATAAGAAAATGTGAGAACTATACAATAGGATTAGGAGCTATGGTTATTGTGTATTATGGGTACCTTACATCTCTTTTTCACTCCCTAGTCTGCCTATTGGATGACCAACACGGGATGGAAATAGGTTCTTTACTAATTCTCAGTTTGTTGGATCATAAGTTCTGTCAAAAACTGCCTAAAGTCGTTGATCGATCATGCTAGACGGTTCAATGCCTCATAGCATTTCATGTCTGCATGCAAATTCCACTGTCAATCCAGCATGATGCTGGCCAGTGCCTGGTAATTCTTTTTCTAGATTGTACAATGTAATGATTGTAATCAGATGGCTTAGCGATGTAAGAATTAGATTGAAGGATGGTACAATTTAATAGTTCATATGATTGTGGAGAAGCTGGAGACTGGGTACATCCTAGGAGATTCTGTAGAAAAGGATGAAAATTCTATGGATTTTGTTGATTTCTTGTTATTTTTCCCGGCTAACATATATTAAGAAGCAATATCCTAACTTTCAATTTTATTGGAGAATCTTGACGAGTTCCAGGACCCTATCTTCATGTCATCCGATGCATGTTCAAGGACATCTAGGAAATTACATTATGACGCAAAATAATCATACAGACTATTGAAAGAGGTTAAGTTGGGTAATGATTGTGGTGGTTGACATGGTGCCTAGATGTGCTACCTAGATGCCCTATCTGACCTTTAAAACAGTGGATGCATTAGAAAAGAAAATGTTTGCTTTTGATTCTTTTGAAATACTTTCAGTAGGTAATTTGGTAAATTGCGTGTTTGAGCATGGAGAGTCAACAGTTTTTTTTTGAAGTTCTGGATTCAATAGGATTATCATTGTCATTTTGTTTTTCTTTTAGCTGTTCACATGCATTTAATTATTAGTTAATAAAAATCAATAATACTTTCACATTTCTTGATTGAAGGCATGTTTGGGAGATGGCAAATGGTGAAAATGTGGAACTCTAAAGAAAATGTTTAAGGATTCCCAAGTTTGTACTTATCAGAAATTGAGAGAGAAACCATCATCCTAGGGGATAGATAGACATATCTTGGAAGAGTGAATAATGTTTTACTGAGAAGGGATCTCAAGGAAATGTTAATGAGATCTTAGAGAGATGGAGAGAGCGAGGAAGGGATAATGTTGATACCATGGAAATAGGATGGAGTTCACTTTTGTTTCCTCGAATAAGTTGGGGATAGGTTGAACCGTTGAAATGGGGTGGGGGAGGTGATTTTATACGAACGCCTAGGGAATGGAGTTCTGATTCCTTCTTCTGGTGAATATACTGGGTCAAGGTTGAAAAGGGGGGGGGGAGGGAGGGTGGATGTTGATGCAGATGCCAATTGATTGGAGTTCAGTTTCCCTTTTCTTTTGTCAAATAAATAGGAGCAAGGTTGGAATGGGTGATGCCAATGCCAATCAAATGGAGTTCAGTTTCCTTCTGCTTGCAAATAAATTGGGGCAAGTTTAGAATGGGCTTGCTTGAAGTTTGCACTTATAATGGGATGAGGTGGTATATAATGAACAAAAGCAAGCTTAGCTTTGCCTTATTTTTGTAAAAACTTGGAAAGTTATGAGTTGATGGGTGTGACATTTGATGGAGTGCTCTTTTCTTGGGGGAATAATCTGGCGAACATTACAATGATGGAGTTGGCTAGTTTGTATATACAAGGGAATTTCTATTGAGTGCAAAGCAAGCTTGGACCTTTTTCTTACCTTAGAATGTGGTCCTGGCAATGATGATTAAGATGATAAAATTATATATCATCAGTGTTTGGGGGCGATGAGAATAAAAAAAAAGCAATAATATGCCTTCTATTATTGCAACATGAAATGGAATTGCACTTGTGAAAGGTTGCATATACATAGGAAGTGTGGAAGATTGAACGTACACAATCAAAGATGATAAAATTATATATCATCAGTGTTTGGGGGCGATGAGAATAAAAAAAGCAATAATATGCCTTGCAACATGAAATGGAATTGCACTTGTGAAAGGTTGCATATACATATGAAGTGTGGAAGATTGAACGTACACAATCAAAGATGTCTTACCTATTCTGTTGTCATTTGAATTCATACAAGAGTTTTGAGAATACAAAAGGAAATACATGTACATGTAAGCAGGGACTGGGTCGAAGAGAAGAGAGGCTTCTCTCTCACAGGGGTGCTTTTCTTAGGGGAATACTAATATCTTTTGTTTCAATGCGAACAAAAGGAGTGGTCCTCAAACTTGACTTTGAAAAATCATTCGACAGGGTGAATTGGGGATGTCTCTTGCAGGTCAGCATGATGGGTTTTGGCGAGACATGGATTGGCTGGATTCGGTCTTGCATCAGCTCGGCTGCTTTCTCGGTGCTCATTAATGGGACCAACTCCCTACTGCTATTGTGGTAGGGGTCTTCGACAGGGTGACCTTTTGTCTCCTCTCCTTTCGTGTTGGTAGCGCAGATTATTAGTAGCTTATGGAGGAGAGCGGAGGTGGCAGGTCTCATTGCAGGTTTCAGCCTTGGACAGCAGGGTCCGCATATCTCTCATTTGCGGTATGCAGATGACACAATCATCTTCTTGTCGGAGGGGGACGAGCAGGCATTTGTGGCTAGATTTATGCTTGAACTTCTGGTGGAAGTTTCAGGCTGAAGGTGAACTTTGATAAAAGTATAGCTATTGGGCTGAATATGGGGGAGCATGCGATACATAGGGTAGCTAACATTATTGGATGTCAGACTGGCAACTTTCCTATCACATATCTTGGGATGCCACTGACTCCGGGGAGGCTTCGGGTCAGGGTCTGGTTGCCGGTGGTGCAGCGATTTGAGCGGAGGCTCCAGATTTGGATGAGAAAGTTGCTATCTTATGGAGGCCGTATGACTCTCTATTTCTCTGTTATGGACAGCTTGCCCACATACTTTTTCTCCATCTTCAAGGCACATAAGAAGGCCAAGCAGCTGGATATGATTAGAAGCAGGTTTCTGTGGTGGGGCAGTCATGATGGCAGGAAGGGAGGACATTGCATTACTTGGGGAAGAGTATGCAGGAGTAAGGAGAATGGAGGACTAGGGTTGAAAGACATCAACTCATTCAACATAGCTCTCTTGTCTAAATGGCTTTGGAAGCTTGGTATGGAGGAGCATGGGCTTTGGCTCCAAGTCATATCTTCAAAATACTACAGTGTTGGCAGAAGATGGGACTTGCTTATACCCAATATGTGCAGAGTCTCGCCAGTTTGGAAGGATATCCTATTAGCTGCAGATGTGGTCATGGGTGGGGTGAAAGTGAACATTGGGGATGGTCGCTCAACCAGGTTTTGGGGGGATAGATGGTGTGGTCATCAGCCTTTGTATGTGGCCTTCCCTAGGTTAGCGAGGATCACATCACAGCCAGCAACTTTAGTGGCGGATTTATACAATTCTCCTGGGGATGATGGGGTCTTTTGGTCCCCGTGTTTCAGGAGGCATCTCTATAAAGAGGAAATTGAGGAATTTCAATCGTTTTTGGCATTACTTCAACAGGTGAGGCTGAATGCAACGGATGGGGACGTATGGACCTGGTCATGGGAGACTTTAGGTCGCTTTTCAGTCAGAGCAGTGTATACAACTTTGGCGGATGGGGGTACCTGGTATGAATTTCTGGAGCAAGTTTGGAAGCCTAAATCCCCGCTAAAGGTTAAGATGTTTGTGTGGAGATTGTCATTGTATCATCTACCAACGGTGGATAGACTTAGTCGCTTTATGGATGGCATTCAAACAGTGTGTTACCTTTGCGGGGAAGAAGAAGAGACAACAGGCCATCTGTTTGTGCAGTGCCCATATTCACTTGAGGTTTGCAAAGAATTATGTTCCAGCATTGAAGTTACCTTCCCCAGGTCAGCTCTGTACTGGATCTTATCTGTGGGTGGAAAATCAGTAGGCGGCCAGCTGACGATTGGTATTCTTGGTGGTTGATATTGCATGCCACCCTGTGGACAGTTTGGGGGGGGGGAGAAATGGGAGAATTTTCTGCAGAGAGAGTCGGGTTCAGGAGAGGATTGGGTTCTGTATTAAACCTACAGTGAGGGATTGGACTTTGTTCTTATGTAATGTCAGCTCTTCCACCATTTTGACCGGGCTGGAAGATGCTTTTTGACTGGGAGGGGGTTGTGTATTCACTGACTCATATATGTCCCATCTTTTGTCTTTAATATATTTGTCGTACCATCCACTTAAAAAAAACTAATATCTTTTGTTTCTCACATTTATGCTGGATCATTGATTATAGGTTCTTTTCTGATGAGGAGTCATCAGGTAGTTAGGTCATCATCTAGAGAAATCTTTTCTTAGGCCTTGGAATCAAGTTGGTTCGTCAAAATTGTTATGCTTACTTAGCATTCTGTGGCCATTGTATTTTTTACTCTGCTTACATTACAAGTTGTTTCTCTTAAGTTCAACAATTTAGTTGTCCATATAGGTAGTTGGAGTCTCAATCCTTGTATGTCCAAAATGAAAATAGTTTTTGTTTCTTGTTCAGAAGAGAATTTCTTAATTATAATCAAGTGTATATCTTTCTAATTAAATGACCTTGTCTCTGTCTGCAATTTTTGTTTAACCTCAGCAAGGTGGATGAGGATCATGTTTTGAGGAAACTGCTGCCCAGGAGTATTTGGTATCTTACAGTTCTCGGTTCTCTTGCTACTACTCAACGTGAATACATTGGATTGCATGCATTCCGCCACCTCAACTTGCAGGTAATGTATTGCATATTTTTGCTTGATGATTTTGTGAGATAGTTCTATTTCTTGTTTGATATATAGAATCTTGTATGTCCAGATGCAAACAGCAATTTTGAAACCAAGTCCTGATCACTTTCCGAAGTATGAAGAGCAACCTCCAGCGATGCCTGAATGTTTTACACCAAATTTTGTTGACCATCTGCATAGGACTTTCAATGGTCCGCAATTAGCTGCAATTCAGTGGGCTGCAATGCATACAGCTGCAGGTAGTGGTGGTGGAACAACTAAGAAGCAAGATCCATGGCCTTTTACTCTTGTCCAAGGGCCTCCAGGAACAGGAAAGACACACACGGTGTGGGGAATGCTAAATGTTATTCATCTAGTCCAGTATCAACATTATTACAGCACTCTTAAAGAAACTTGCTCCTGAAAGCTACAAACAGAGCAGTGAGATCAGTAGTGAGAGTGCTGGAACTGGGTCCATAGATGAAGTCCTGCAGAGTATGGATCAAAATCTCTTCCGCACCCTGCCAAAGCTTTGCCCAAAGCCTCGAATGCTTGTATGTGCTCCGTCTAATGCTGCAACTGATGAATTGCTAGCTCGTGTTCTTGATCGCGGCTTTATTGATGGAGAAATGAAGATGTACAGACCTGATGTTGCTCGAGTTGGTGTGGATTCACAAACCCGTGCAGCTCAGGCTGTTTCTGTTGAACGCAGGACCGAACAACTTTTGGAAAAGAAGCGTGAGGAAATTATTGGTTGGATGCATCAGTTGAGGCTTAGTGAAGCTCAGTGGTCGCAGAAGATTACTCTTCTTCAGAGAGAACTGAATGCAGTTGCTGCAGCTGGTAGATCTCAAGGAACTGTTGGCGTTGATCCTGATCTTCTTGTTGCGCGTGACCACAACAGAGATGTTTTACTGCAGAATCTTGCTGCAGCTGTGGAGAGTAGGGACAAAGTATTAGTAGAAATGTCACGACTTCTCATTGTAGAAGGGAAATACCGTGCTGGGAATAATTTCAACTTGGATGAAGCTCGTTCCAAGTTGGAAGCAAGTTTTGCCAATGAAGCTGAGATTGTTTTCACAACAGTCTCGAGTAGTGGTCGTAAGTTATTCTCTCGTCTCACTCACGGCTTTGATATGGTTGTTATTGATGAGGCAGCTCAGGCAAGTGAGGTAGCAGTTCTTCCTCCCCTGTCACTTGGGGCGGCAAGGTGCGTTCTGGTTGGTGATCCTCAGCAGCTCCCAGCAACTGTTATTAGCAAAGCTGCTGGGACTTTGATGTACAGCAGAAGCCTTTTTGAGAGGTTTCAACAAGCAGGCTGTCCAACAATGTTGTTGTCTGTGCAGTACAGAATGCATCACAGATTCGTGATTTCCCGTCAAGGTATTTCTACCAAGGACGCCTGACGGACAGCGAGAGTGTTTCCAACTTGGCTGATGAAGTTTACTATAAAGATGATTTACTAAAGCCTTATATTTTCTTTGACATCAGTCATGGGCGGGAGTCCCATAGAGGAGGTTCTGTGTCATTCCAGAATATCCATGAAGCTCAGTTTTGTTTGCGCTTATATGAACATCTTCACAATGTTTTCAAATCAAGTGGTGGAGGCAAAGTTTCTGTTGGCATAATAACACCATACAAGCTTCAATTAAAGTGTATTCAGCGGGAGTTTGAGGAGGTGTTGAAGTCTGAGGAAGGTAAAGATCTTTACATCAACACAGTTGATGCTTTCCAGGGTCAGGAACGCGATGTCATAATCATGTCCTGTGTTCGTGCCTCAAGCCATGGTGTGGGATTTGTTGCTGATATCCGTCGCATGAATGTTGCACTTACTCGTGCAAGAAGGGCTTTATGGTATGCTCTAACCCTTTGTTTCTCTCCCCCCCCCTCCTCCTTACTACAAAAGAGGGGCAACCTACTGCGAAATGCCAAACTGATGGAGTTATATTTTTCTTTGCTTCAGGTTGTGGGAAATGCAAATGCGCTTACCCAGTCTGATGATTGGGCTGCTCTTATTATGGATGCCAAGTCAAGGAAATGCTTCATGGATGCGGATGGCATTCCAATGGAGTTCTTAGTTCCAAAATGTTCTGGTTATCCTTCAGGAAAAGGTTCCTCTAACTTGAGGGGTTTGAGGACTGGTGGGCAAAGGCAGAGACAATCTGACACGGAGGCCAAACCCAGGGGGCACTCAGCAGTACATCCCGAGGACGAAAAATTGAATGTCTCAGTTCTCTGAAACCGTGTAAAAAGATTCGTCTCAATGTGACTGTTGCCACTGAGGTTTCCATGGATGGTATGGATGATAGTGTCTGGTGAGAAATCTCGTGATGGTTGCAGAATGGCTCCTCCTAGAGGCAAGTGAATTCTGGAGCCATCATGCATGTGGGGCCCTTTCATATCCTTCATGTTGCCTTCTGAAGCCAAGCAGGTTTCTGGATGAATCAGGCGTCAATCTGCTGGGATGGCAACTGGGCATGAGAACATTCTCATCGCCTGTTTGGTCCCTTGGGTCATTCAGTTCAGAGAAGATCGGACATTTCTCAGGATTACCCATCTAAAGATTGGACTCACCTGGAGGAAAACCCCTGCCGAACCCTTAGAAGGAAGGGGGTGTGGAACTTGGTATGACGTTTGGAGCAGAAAGCGAGCTCCATGTGATGCAAGCATGGCAGCGAAAGAATTTTCCATGGACTCGCATGGGCAACCGTGCGAGGTTTTTGAACATGACACGCCCCCAAACGGCTGCTGAATTCTGGAGAATTGGGTACTCGGCGACTGCTGTATTTGTTCAGCCGTGCAGGAAGAGGTGAGTACATGTCGTATTACAAATGCCATCATATCATCTAAAAAACATACACAGCTGGCTTGGAGCACATTTTTCATGTGGATCTTTCTCTGCACGCAGACTGCATGGGCCGTGTGCATCATGATATTGGCATCTGGAACAGGTGCCGATTTTGTTTAGGACAACTTGGTAGCATCCGCCCTTTTAAAGGAAATTAGCATCAATTCATGTCTACAGATTTGTATTGGAAGAGGCTATTCGTTTATTGGCTGCTGGGGGAATTGGGGGAGTACATCGGTTGGGTTGACAACATGGTACTTCAAAATCTGTACATAAAAGATCTGTTTATTTATCCCAAGAGAAATACTTGTTGCACTTTTGAAAGTGCAGTAAAGTGCACTTCCCATAACTCCTTAATGGTCAGTTGTGCATTGTTCCCATCCAATAGGAACTATGGGAGGTGTACTTATTGCACTTTTGAAAGTGCACTTAAGTGTTTCTCTTATCCCAATTAAACTCCAGTCATCAGATCTCACATGTTTTTATCATTCTGCAGAATTAAATTTTCCCTTATACATGTACACAATGTACTGATCCTTGCAATGCATCTCTTTGGAGTTTCTGTTTTTGTGGGTGTCTGCACTTATTTGCTTCTTCGGATGTGGATTACATTCTTGTAATGCAAAATATATTTTGTCGGGGTTTGGAAACAAAGAATTACGGAAACCCCCCCCCCCCCCCCCTTTAAAGAGTCTGGGTATAAGAAAAGAAAAAGAGAAATGCTTTGACAGGTAGAAAGTTTTGCCTAGCGTCACATCTCATTGGTCGGGTACTGTGTCTTCTGCCTTGTTGGCATGTGGGGGTCTGGCCATCTCGACCAATGAGATACGACGGTTGAGTAACTTTCTATCCGGGTGGAAAGATATTCTCAAAGAAAAATGCTCTCGTAGGACAACAGTCCTCACAAGAATTTTTTTTAATATAAAAATACATATTCTAGCATATTAAGGGTTTATTTGGTAACCAGATAAGTCTTGGTAAGTTGCTAAAATACATCTTCTAGCATATTAAGGGTTTGTTGGTAACCGGGCAAGTCCTGATAAGTTGCTGTTAACAGGTCAGGCAAGTGATTTTGTAGTTTGGAAAGGCGGGTAGGCGGCTACCTGCGAGTTACCTCCCTCCACCGCAGGTTAACCCCAGTTAACTTAGAGGAAAAGGAAAGAGTTTTTTTTCACTTATCTGCATAGTTGTCAAGGCGACCAAGACTTAGTTGGGGTCTCGGATCGCCTGAGTGTTTAGGTATCCGCCTAAGCGGTGCCTAGGCGTTTAGGACGGAATCAAGTATGAGTTGTTTTCAAGTATTTTTTTTACATGATATTTATGTATCTATAAATATATATAATGATGAAAATTTAATAAAAAATATCATAATATGATCGACAAAGACAATGACATATCATAATATGATAGATGTATTATTAAAATAATACATAAATTTGAGAAATATATATAATAGCTATGTATCACAAAAAAAATATTTGCAAAAAAATAAAATGTCACAACAAAAAGGTCAACATTATATGAAAGCAACAAAAAATTGAACTACAAGTAAACAAACTCACATTATATATCATAAAGTCATAAAAAATCTAAATTGACATCTTCAAATAAATAAGCACACTAAATAAGAATAAGAAGTGCAAATATCATTCTATCATCAAAAAATTAATTTCTAACTTTTAAAACAAACCAGTAATACACATACATGTAAATAGTTAAATAAAAATAAGAAGTGCAATATCTTAACACACTTAAAACAGTAAAAACTAAATGAGTCCATTACATAATCTCACATATGTCTAAAAATTAAAACGAAACTAAAAAATGATAAGTCTCATGTGTTTGAGTGATGATAGTTTAAGTTTGACCAATTCTGAGACATCTCAAACAGATTAAGTGCTGTCAGTAGGAGAGTGGATCCCTTGGAGCAAGATTTGATGGATCGGCGATTCGGACCGAATCAGGTTCTCCCTGATTTGGTTCGATTCGCATGAATCAGACCGATTTGCATAGGATTATTATATATATATATATATATATATATATATATATATATATATATAATATATTGTGTGTGTGTGTGTGTGTGTGTGTGTGTATTACCCATAGGGAACACAGTTTCTTCATCATACTTATTTACTTGAATATCATTTAAATGTTATATTTACTTAAGATATTACATGTAAATAAAGAAGTACCCATATTTGAATCCAATAAAAATATCAAAAAAATCATCTCTTACAAAAAAAAGTCAACTCTCCCGTCGAAGAAGAAAATTACAATTTCAGTGATTTTAGCGAAATGCTTACTTTCTAATATCTCATAGTTTGACCTATTAAAAATTTGATAATTCAAATAAACCATATAGAATACTAAAAATCCAAAGTCCGGTAAAAAAATCAAACGTGCATGTGACTTCTCCAGGGAGCCACTCTCCTACTGAAAAAGTCAACTTCGGGTTTTAGTAGGAGAGTGGCTCCTTGGAGAAGTCACATGTACGTTTGACTTTTTTTTACCGGACTTTAAATTTTTAGTATTCTATATGGTTATTTGAATTATCAAATTTTTAGATAGGTCAAATTATAGAGATTAAAAGTTAGCATTTCATTAAAATCACCGAAATCGTGATTTTCTTCTTCTACGAGAGAGTTGATTTTTTTTTGGTAAGAGATAATGATTTTTTTGATATTTTTATTGGATTCAAATGGGAGATATTTCCTTATTTACATGTAATATCTTAAGTAAATATTTTATTTAATGTAAATAAGATGTTTCTTGAAATCGGGCTGGACTCAGCCCTGAAAATTGACCTGAATCCACTGTCTAAGCGGGATATTGCGGACCCCTAACGGGTCTAGGCGTGCACAAGCGCCCCGGCGTGCGCCTTGGCCGCCTTTTATACTCTTAAAAAGGCGGGGTGTTTTAAAGTGGCTAAGGAAGCGCTTAAGCGGCGCCTAGGCGTCCGCCTTGACAACTATGCTTATCTGGGGTTACTTTATATGAGGTTATCTTATCTATACCCATCCAAACAAGACACTATATCCTCGTGTCAACCTCCGTCAAGCATAGTAGATAGTAAAAGTCTTAGTCATCGGTTTGGTGAGAGAGTTGTAGCATGACCTTGTGATTTGAAAAAGTCTTAGTGCATTTTCATATTGCACTTAAGTGTAATATGACTAGACACTAACTCCATGCGACACCCAACAATTAGATTGTCACTTTATCACTCTCTATGTGAGGGGTGTCACATAAGTTTAGTGTCTAGTCAAGTACACTAAATTTTTCTCTTGTGATTTTATCTTGGGCTGGCACAATTCTCTAGTATCAAGACTTCCTCGAATGAAGTGCTAGTCAATTTGGGTGTGTTTGGTTCTATCATGTTGTGTTTGATTGTTGGTGATATCTATTTTGCTATCATAGTACCAACTTCATTGTTAACTACACTTTGTATTCCTATATCGCCGAAAAAAAGCTTTAATCCGACTGTCAATTTCGTGCTTTCCATTCTGCTTCCATATGTTCTCTTGTTCTTGTAAAAAGTATGCCTTTACGTGATAATCTAAGTATGATCATAGCATCGTGACGTCGATTAAACGAAGCTCTAGACAACTATTGCAGTTCATAAAACATCTTCCTGAATGTATTTCATGTCAACACCAGATAGGGAGGCTTTACAACTTTAGATTTTTTAGATTTTGCCCTTTGCATTATATTGAACAATATAGAGTAGTCACTTGGAACCAACTTGAATTTTGTCTGTTGGCAAAGTAAACTATTTCTCACAACCATTCTTGTTCAATTGCACTTAAACTTTACCTGAATTTTTTAGATTTTGCCCTTTGCATTATATTGAACAATATAGAGTAGTCACTTGGAACCAACTTGAATTTTGTCTGTTGGCAAAGTAAACTATTTCTCACAACCATTCTTGTTCAATTGCACTTAAACTTTACCACTTCAGGTCTGGATTGAACTGCTTCATGAAAGAAATTTGAAAAGAATACTGAAAAGGAAGTATGATAATGGTGAGAAATCTGGGAATAGTTGGCAGATTTTGGAAGTGAGATGTTTTACATAAACTACAACTCTTTTTGGGTACAATAGGGAGATTCAAGTCTGTATGAAGACATAATCCGTCTCCAACTCTTTCGGGAAGATTTGAATTTGTATCAAGACAACAATATGGCTATGTGAATACTAACAAGGTCATAGATCGGAGGCACAACATCTAAGATTGGTGGAACATTTACATAGCCTCTCTTTCAAACTTTTGTGCCCATGTGTTGATCATTAGTAGATGGAATCTAATATTGAGTATTCCAACGCACACGTTAGCTGGGTCCACACCTTCTTCTTCTTCTTCTCTCTCTCTCTCTGACATAGGGGTACATCCTTCTCTCTCCTCTTTTTGATGGACATTGGCTCATAGAGATCTTTGCCATGATATTGCAGCTCATGTGGATAGTCACAAAGATAAGGGCAACTGTTTGCAAATTTTTATATAGGTAACGAGGAGGCGGGGATTTGAACTTAAGTCTTATGATGTAGATCTTGACCACTCAGCCACTTAAGCATATTGTATATAGAGATGAAATCTTTAAAACATATATGTATATATTATGTATATGTATATATCTTCTCTAGGGGTTTTTTTTATATTCCATTAGAGAACACGAGATCTCCATGGGGAATGATCTTTAAAACTTTTAATTTGTCAGTGCATTTTTTTACATATATATGTATTTTATATTTTATGTACTCAAGAAGTGACCTACTAGTTAAGAGTAGATTCATGAGAAATTCTAAAGGATAATATAATAAGCTAATTTTTCAACTAAAAAAGTGTGATATTATGTTCTATTCGATAACACAAGATCTCCTTGGATAATAATCTTTAAAAGATTTAATTTTTAGTGCATCTTTAAACCTACTTTTCCTTAAACTTAGGTAGACTGTCATCTTATACAGAAATCCTGGTAAATTCTGTTCCATTCAGGATAAAAGTCCATTAATTTATTCCAATTTTTCTACCAGTTTAGTTATCCCACTGTGTTAAAAATAGTGTAGATCACCCATTCGCCCATCTTATTTACCTTGTTTGTTTCTAAAAAAAACCCTAAAGTAGGCGGCACTAGAGTTTATTTTCAAAGTTAACCCTAAAAAACTTGTAGAAGAACCCGCAAAACCTTGCTAAATATCATTCATGGTGTAACTCTTTGTAAATCCTTCACTGTGGTATCTTATTTATATATTGTGGAAGGGTAGAGCAGATTTGACCCATTAAGGTCATGCCTTATGGGAAGGAGAAATGCTTGCTGCATAACTTGGGGTGCAGGAAGTATGACTTAGATTTCACAGTTCAATGTGCGAGCGCCACTTGATCATCATCACTCCATGTACCTATTTATTGTGCTCAGGCGTATTTATTGCACTTAGCTCAGGCGCATTTAATGGGCATCCAATTTTTTGTGCTCCCCTAAGAATGTGGATGCTTTCCAAAAATTACATATGCTCGACATAAGATATATATGCTCCCGGGGAGATTATGCTTTGCCATGAACCTTGTGTTGAATCACTCTTATATTTATTCTTGTGTTTTGATGATAATTGAAACTCATAAATATGATGAATATATTTAATAATAATTTTAAATATATTTATGTATAAAAAATAAGACAATTTCTATCACTGTAAAAAAGAAATGCACTAAAAATCCATATCGATTACAGTTCAATATATATCGATTAGAGACTAAAATGCTACATCGATTATTGAAGAAATTTTCTATCGATTGGAGAACAAAATTTCTATCGATTGGAGTACAAAGTTTCTATTGATTGACGTTTAAAGTGTTCTTCCGATTGGAGAACAAAAGCTTCTTACCGATTACTGTTGTTTTACACCGATTGATGAACATTTGCCTTATCTTATCGATTGGTATTATGAATGTTCCGATTACTCAACAAATGTTCAACGTTGTTCCGATTGTGTTGTACACATTCCAATTACTGAACAAAAGTTTAGAATCATTCTGATTGGTGTTGTACACATTCCGATTGGTGAACAAATATTTATTACTCATTCTGATTAGCGAATAAATGTTCAATATTATTCCGATTGATGTTATTTACATTCGATTAGTGTTAATAAGACTTCAAATACATCGATTGGTGAATTAAATGTTCAGTACTCATATTATGCACCAATGACTGAATATATCTCTCAATTACTTCTGGAAATATAGATTTGTGAACAACATGTCTTTTGACATGCAATGAAATTTCAAATGTCCTTCATATCTTTAACTTATTATTTCTCATGTCTTGAAAACTTAAATAAATCACAACTTTTTATATATAACCTGCATTCGAAAAGATACACCCTGACTTGAAGCTACTTTTTGCATGTCTCAAAGGTCTCCTTCTTTCTTACTAGACAGAAAGGCAACTACTTAACATAGCAAGTTGTCAGCAGTGTGGATAGCGCTTTTTCGTTCGTCGGGAACTCCGAGCATCCACAAAGAGGAATATGATGGAAAAAAATAGAAGAAAATAAAACAGGTGGATGGTGGAGCACAACTCCTTAGATGAAAATCGTGATCGTCAGACACACGAGGGTGTCGAAGGAGGTGCAACACGTGGGTGCAAATGAAAAGATGATCGCGTGATACGTACCTTTGGAGCGGAGGGAGATTGCGCGGGGATGTGGGTTCCTCTTCTTCTACGAGCACGACCGGCCGTGGTAGAAGGCGCTTTTCTCGTTGATTACCCTTGCAAAATAGACAAACACACAAAAGAGAGGATTAGCCACGTGTAGTATGCAATTCTCAAAAGTGAAATAACATGAATAAAAAGGAGAAGAACACACCTCGTGGTAGTTTTTAAACCCCTAGAAAAGGTAGGTGTGTGTGTGTGTGTTATGCATGCATGTGTAATGCTCATATAAAAAGGGATAAAGGGAAGAGCCACGTGGGGCTTGGAGGAGGTTGATATGAACAAGAAAATAGAGAAAGAGGGGGTGCTTCCCCAATGGTTGATGGCGTGAGAGCCGCTGCTGCAATGTATGAAGGAAGAAGGGGAAGAAGCTTCCCGCGTCCCGCTTCGATGCACGTGAGGAAGACGACTGCTCCAAACACCAAGGAAGGAGGGCGTAGATTGACGTGGAATGGTAGACGCTCCTCCTTGGCCCGGAAGTCGAGTCGTCAGTCCGGCAGGACTTCGCCGTGATGGTTGGGGAATCTTTTTTTTTTTCAAAACAATGGCCTCGGGGGTTCATTTATAGGAAAAGTTCCTTGAATCGCGTCGGGGACAGTGGACGCCTATATAATGAATCGCGTCTGACCAAAGTGTCGCGCTTTAAAAGTCCGCTTGATTTGACAATCATAGCCTACAACTATATTTGGAATCGCGTTGTGATTAACCGCCGCGTTTTCTAACCAAAGCGATCTTTTGACAAAATCGATTCTTGATTTGAGGGGAGGTTTGAAACGCGGTGACTTAAGTGGACGCGATTCTATTTGTTATGATTAGAGACGTGAGAGCTCTTAAATGCGGCGACTTTAGGCTTTAGGATTTAGACTTTTAAATCGCGTCGGCTTATTCGGACGCGAATAAAAAATAGAGCATGTGACGAAAAAGCGAGTGATACGCGTCGGTTTTACCCACCGCGGATCAAAACCCTAAAAGGCGTCCACTGTATTGGACGCGAATCACTTGCCTTCATAAACGCGTCCACCGGACCCGACGCGACTTGAAATTGATGCCCACATTGCTCGGCGAGCCTTGGAAATGGAGGGGAAGCATCGGGGAAGAATTGGGTGATCCAAGAATGATTGAGAAACTACTCTTGCAAGGCAAAAGGAGGGCCATTTGTGGCATTATGGCGCAATATGAAATTTGTCCGCGATGAAGTCAAAATCACGTGTCTACAAGCAGGAAATGTGAAAGAGATGTGAGTTGACTGACATGCTATATCTTTCTTTCTCACTATCCTCTTCCTAACATTAAATGTTCACAGGACAAAGGAGATTTGAGGCATCCATTAGAAACAAAAAGAAGGCATTAGATACAAGGAAAAGAAGCAGAAGAAATAGCAATGGATAGAAGGAGCTCCAACGGATCTCCTCAATGATCTTCTTCAAAATGATGTATAAGAAGATGGAGGCTTTGAAATAGAAAGAGTACACATGAAAAGTAGAAGCGCCCAAGTAGAAATCTCTTCAAGTGGAAAGCATTCAAGCCATCACTCCTTCTCATCTCTCTTTGTGTGTCATTGTAAATCTAACTTTAGCTGTCAGGTTGCTGTCGAGATTAAGGAAGCCAAGTTTAAACTTGATCTCAATAACTTGCTCTTTCTTTTCTTAAAAAAGACTAGTGTGTTCCTCTTCCAGTGTGAAGAGAAGACCAGTGAGTGTGTTGTGTTATGTTCAGCAGAGGGACTATTCTGTGTGTTCCTCTTGTGTGGGAAGACCAACTAGGGTCTCTACTAGTGGAACTGTGCTTGGGTTTGTACCAGCAAGTTGGCTTCTAAGCTCTGGAAATAAGCACTTGGCTGAGGTTAAGCAGTGGGTGCGCTCACACCTGAAATTAGAGTAGGTTTGCTTCTGAGCCTGTAAAAGAAGTGAGCTTCCTTCTTGCCCGAGGAATAGAAGAAGATCAACGGGGAGCTGGGTGTTGTATGTCTATTGGAGGGATTGTACCATAGTTAGTGAAATCCCAAGAGTTTGCTTGAGGACTGGATGTAGGGCTTCCGTTGAGAAAGGGTCGAACAAGGATAAATTCTTGTGTTTTTCTTATGTGTGATTGCTTCCCTGCCTTTAATCTTTATTGCACACAACTATATTTATTAATCAAAGTTTAAAGTATTTGATTTGCAGTCAATTTTCTCTATCACCCTATTCACCCCCCTCTAGGCGATTATTACCTTGCTGCCGTGGGCCAACACCTTGATCATGCATGCTCTTCAGAGACTGATGCTCCCCTGAGGACGTGGATGCTCTCGAGAAGATACATATACTTTGCCTTGAATCCTAGTCATGCATGCTTCCCAAAGACTAATGATGCTCTCTTGAAGACGTAGATGCTCTCCAAAGACTACATATACTCCCCAAGAGATATATATATTGCATTGGACATACATTAAATACTCTTAAATTGAGCGCAATAAATGTGCACATGGAGTGTTGATAATCAGGTGGCACTTACCAATTGAATGGCTCAATCCAGGTCATGTGGTACAATAAGCATTTCTCTATGGGCAGAGAGACTACACTCTATTCCTTGCCTGAAGCCTGCTAATTTGTCGTGCACCCCCATCTATCTCATATAGTTACACTACACGACCCAAGGGGAGGAGAAACACGTGCGGAGGGCCTCTGACACATGCTTAAAAGATGATCTTATGTAAAATCCATCATATATTCAAGGATATTCTTAAAAAATTCATGAAGCTTAAGAGTATGTATGTGAATATCTTGTGTTATAGTACTTATATGCAAATTTGGATTTCTAATATTTGTGGTTTTTTTTGCATATATATATCTCTCCTAAAAGTCTAATTGTGCAAAATCTATCTTATATTTGTATTTGCATGTATATCTCTCTTATACATTAAAAATATTTTGAAAGACCACACAATAATTGACCGTGATGAAAGTGATTCCGTTGACGGATGTTAAGATTGAAATATTTTTTAAAACTTTTTCATATATACCTTTGCTAGAAGTCTAATTGTGTAAAAATCTAGCATGTATTTACATTTATATGTATATCCTTCTCGTGCATTACAAATGTCTTGAGAGACCTAGTCGTAACTGACCGTAATGGAATTGAAGAAAAACATCAACGAATGTGTACAAAAATTTATTTTTGTGTGAAATATTATAAAAAGATCATGCTCTTTTTCTCTCTCTCTCTCTCTAGAATGAGCTTAGTTCGATGGACTAAGCTTTCTCCACCACCGACGTCAAAGGGGGAGATACCCCTCTAGTGCCTCACCTCTCCTCGCTCTCTCTCTCTCTCTTCTCTCTCTCTTCTAGACGAGCTTAGTTTGATGGATTGAACTCTCCACCATTGATGTCGGAGGGGAGGGCATCTTCCCCTCTAGTGCTCTCACCTCTCTCTCTCCTCTATAGTGTACCACCCCTTTTCTCTTTTTCTCCGATCTCCCCTTTTCATGACGCACCTCTCTCATTCTCTTCCTGTGTCTTTGGGACGAGCCCAATATAATAGACTCCGCTTTCTCCATTATCAGTGCCAAAGGGGGAGATGTCACACCCTCTCTCTCTCTCTCTTGATAGTGAGATAAGGGGGGGAGGGAGGGAGGGTTATATATGAAAAATACTTTTGATAAAGGAGTTTTTTTTTTAACAAGTATTGAGGGTTAGTTTAGACATTTTTTGTTAAAGATGTTTGGCCGCAAGTGTCCTACAATGAAACATCTTACTTCCATCATTGTTGGTTCCGACGAGATCTCTTAAAATATTTTTAATGCATAAGAAGAATATGTATGCATGTCTGATATCTAATAAGGATACATATATAGAAAGTTCTTTTTCAGAAAGGAGGTCTTTTACAAATATGATGGTTATTTAAGATCTTTTATGCTAAAAGATGTCCAACCGTTGATATCTATCAACATAATGTTTCACTTTCATCACCACTAGCTACAATGAGGTCTCCAAGAACATTTTTAATACGTAAAAAAATGTACATCTAAATGCAACAACAAAATAGATTTTTCACGTAATTAGACTTTCAAGAAAAATATATATGCAAAAATCTTATATTTCTATCATATCACATGCTTTAACACTAGGAGCTTCTTAGATAGTTCATACATGGATAGTTTAGACTAACCACAAACTTCACAATCGTACTTTAGCACTTTTTATTTTTCTATCCCCTTTTATCCATAATTATTTAATCATCTACATAAGATAAGTTATCATCCTTTATCTATACAATCTACTCAAAATAAAATAAATTTTAATCATATATGTATCTCCTCATCAGTCATCACCTGTGTCAAAGTGGATGTTCAGAGATCAGAACGGCGTCGCCGGTGAGATGACGCGCGTCCTGGAGCTTCTCTCCATGTCCTCATCCAACTCCGCCACCATGTAGTCGCTCTCTTCGGAGGGACGGGAGAGCCGAGGGACATCAGAGCGGACAATGGCTAGCGCTCTCGCTAGCAAAAGGAGCGGCCTTGGCGGTCCTTGGGCACGGTACAATGTGAGCAGGAGGACCATCCCGGATGCTGAAGCGAGCCCGCGAGTTTCCGGAGAAGGAGAAGCGATACCATACCTGCAGGGCGCTGGGTAGAAGCGGTCGATGCCGTGGAGACGGTCCCATTAACACGTCTACCTCGATTATTCTTGGCGGGGAGATGGCGCTGTCCGAGATCCTGCAAATCTGCAATGCCTGGAGGACGTCGGCATTTACGGCACGCGGGGGGTGCGGAAAACTACCCTTCCGACCAGGATTAAAATGAAGTTCCTGGCTTCGAATGTGGTGATTTGGGTCCCTCTGTTCAGACTCCAGTGAACGCAAGTATCACCCTCAAGATGCAGACAGACATGCTCAGCCAGTTGGGGGTCACTCGTTTGATGAAATGCCTCAACAATCTAAGAAGGATCTGCGGGCCAAGGCCCTGTTGAAAGTGCTCTCCGACGAAGAAAGTTCCTGCTGCTTGCTGCTCGACGGCATCAAATAGAACTTAAGATGCCTGCGGTAAGTAATCCGCCTGCACCGCGAGAGACCCAACAACCTCTAGTTGCGCACAATTGACTGTGTTCATTTGGGTTTTTCAATGTGATGTCTCCCTTTCAAATTCTTTTAAATATTCTCATCTTCCAACAGTGCTGCAAGTGAAACATATCCATGTTCAGACAAAGGCAAAAGGCTAATAGTCTTTTTTTGTTTTTGACAAGTTTAACTTGAAATGTTGATGGTACATTACTGAAGGAAAATAATTCTCATGTTCTCCACATCGCCAGCTGAAACAGGCTTGGAGCTGAGACAAAACCACATGCAATTTGATTTTTGGTGTATCTCTTCTAATTGTGGCGATGCAAATTAATCAGTTCCTCATATTGATGACTCAGTTGAGTAAATCACTTCTCCTGTCAATGTGTAAAGCAGAAATCTTTTGATCGCTATGCCTGAAATACTACCTTGACAATTGCCTGAACTCCTCTCATTCCTGTCATGCTAGCATGCTACTTATTAACGTTGTCACAGTCTGATACAAGTAATAAACGTGAGTTGCTTTCTTCTTTCGTGATGAGTATATCCTATTTTCGTTTGGAACACGTTAACAAGTACTAGATATCATCTGTACGCTAGCATCTAATGTTCATTGTTTCTGTATATACTTCCTACACTTCTTTAAGCAGTTGTAATTGAAAGTTCTCTAACATGGAATGACCTGTTTTGTATATTTCATCTTATGTATCAAAACAAAGCAGGAAGCCAAGTGCATAAAAGCAGTCAGAAAACATGATGTGTTGGAGCCAACAGAGAGCAGGATGGTGCATGATATAATAGATGGCAAACCCAGTTAAATTGACAAGAGTTGATAGAAACAAAACAGATCAGTGAGGAAGTAGATTCTGAGAGAGAGTCAGAGAGACTTGCCTGTGCATTGGCTCTGGTGGCTCTTTCGCGAATGCTGTTACAATTCGGTCGATGGCCTGAAGGAAGGAAGGAGGGTGTCGTTCATGCTGCTGTCGTCCCACTCCAGCCCAGACCACCATTCACTTTCACCCACAATCTCCTTCATCTCCTTGACGCTGCAGGGCCCCATGGCAAGCCTGGTCAGCCTCGGGCATTGGCAGACATGGAGTTGCTCCAGGGAAGGGAAGAGCAGCAGCTCCCTGCTGATGCTCCTTAGTGCCGGGAGTCCAATCAGTGACATGAATTTTAGCTTCCGGAGAGGAGTAATGTCGCAGCCACCATTGCCTGCAGCCTCACTCCCTGTTCTCCCTCCGACATCGGTTAATATTAACTCCTCTACACTTCCTGTTCCTCCTCCCCCATCCATCAATATTAACTCCTCCAAGCCATGACAGCCTGCCAACTGCATAGACTCCAGGCAGGGGAGATGCTTCACCCACGTCAGATCTTGGAAACCATGGCACTGGATGATGCACAGGGAGCGGAGGCGCTCAAGAAAGACGGGCCAAGGAGGCGGGGGAAGAAGGCCTCCGTCGATGTTGCCGTCGCCTCCCTCAGCTGGAATCACAAGCCTTGCTTCTCCGAGGCCATTCAACTCTAGAACGTCCAACCTCGAGAGCTGCCTGCCAGCGATGTCCAGCCTCAGCTCCTCCAGAGCAGGGCAGGGTCCAATATGGAGCTCCCGGAGGTTTACCAGTTTCTCGAAGGCAGTGCGCAGATGGTTGGCCGAAAGGTCCGGTGCTCGTAGCCGGAGGAACCTAGTGCATCTCGACAACCTCTTTGAATTCATCAGCCTCTCCAAGGATGCTGAGCTGCCGAGTATGTCCAGCCCGAGCTCCTCCAACCGGCAGAGGGAGACGGCCTCCAGCTCCACCAAGCTCACCATGTCCAACAATGGCTCGTCTCCCACCTGCCGGCTCTCCATTTCCGTGCAGTAGCCGCTCTCGCGGAGGTTCAAAGCCTGCAACGCCGTCAGCGTGGCTATGGCACCGCGAGGGACCCTCGACAGCTCGTACGTCTCCCTCAGGTCCAGCTGCCGCAGTGTCAACAGCGTCGCCATCTCTCCGGGCAGAGATTCTATGCGCGTGCCCGACAGGTTGAGGTGTTGCAGCCGCCCCAGCAAGCCAATCTCCTTGGGAAGCTCGGTAATGTCAGTGCCCGAGAGGTCTAGCACGCGAAGGGAAGGCATGCTCACCAGGAAGCCCCCGGGGAGTACCTGCAGGGGGTTGAGGTTGATGAACAGGGTGGAGAGATGCTCACACGGACAGAGCTCGCCGGGCAGGTCCTCAATGTTGTTACCCAACAAAGACACCTTCCTGGCCTCTGCCCATCTATGGACCCTGGGCAGGCAGCTCAACCCCTTCTCCGCATCCACCAGGAAAGTGTTCATTGGGTCATACTCGCCGCCGGTCAGCCATATGGCCATCTCCCGGACGACGTCGTGCAGCTTCACGGAGAAGCCCTCGTCCCCGCCGCCGCCCTCCAGCAAGCAGGCGGCTTTGAGCCTGCGGATGATGCCGAGCCCCCTGTTCCGAGCTCGGTCGAGGCCATCCGAATGCGGGGTGTCAAGGAGCCATCCCCGACCCAGCAGTTAACCAGCCGCTCCGCGGGGATCTCGTGGTCCTCGGGGAACAGGCAGCAATACAGAAGGCACTGCCTCGCTGTCTCGTCCTTCAACCTGTCGAGGCTGAACTTTAGGAGGGTGAGCACCTCCTCCTCCATGCCTGGAAGCTTCTCGGGGGCTTCGCTCAGCATCTCCACGGCCTCCTCCCACTCTCCCACCGTCCTCGTATCTGCCATGGCTCGGCCGACGGTGATAAGAGCAAGGGGCAGTCCCCCGCACTTCGCAGCCAGCCTCCTGGCAAGCTTCCCTATGGAGGGATTCTCCAAGTCTGCGTCGTCGCCCACCTTCCCGCAGAAGAGATCCCAAGCCTCCGCTTCGCTGAGGACGTTCACCTTCACCTTCCTCTGGGCGTCCATGGCGACGCAGATGTCCCTGGAGCGGGTGGTGAACACAACCTTGCACCTGTTCTTGGGAGATGGGAACGGGATTCCTACCCTCATCCAGTCCAGCTTCTCCCACAGGTCGTCGAGCAGCAGCAGGAACCGCTTGGTGGAGAGCACCTTGAACAGGACCTTGGCCCGCAGGTCACCCTGGTCGGGCCTCTCCAGGCCTTCCACCGAGCGGGCGACGCCCAGCCGGTCGATCATGTCCATCTGTATCTTGAGGATGCTGGCGTCTCTGGACGCTGTGACCCAGATCACCACATCGAACCCGTGAGACCCCGCGGCCAGGAACTCGTTGTTGAGCCTGGTCAGGAGGGTCGTCTTCCCAACCCCGCCCATACCGTAGATGCCGACAATCCCCACCGAGTCGTCCGCCAGGTGCTGCAGGGCCTCCGACAGCGCCCTCTCCCCACCCACCACCGACGTCCATGTGCTCGGGACCGCCTCCACGGTGTCGATCGTCCCGACCGACACCCTGCAGGCGTTGAACCGTTTCCCCTTCTCCTGCAACTCCCGGGCTCGCTTCTGCATCCGGGTGGTCCTCCTGCTCAGCTTGTACAGCGCCCAAGACCCGCCAAGGCCGCTCCTTTTGCGGGCGAGAGAGCTCTCCAGCTTCCGCACCTGCTCGTCCACTGAGTCCACCGCCTCCATCCAACGCCGGGCCTGGTTCGACAGCATCCTCGTCGGGGGAACCCCATGGGCGAGGACGTCTGCCTCCATGTCCGCCTTGACATCCCTCAATTCCTCCATCTGCCCGGAGAGGGCCACCACATGGCCCTGTATCTGGAGGAGGACATTGATTCGTTTCGCGGTGGACAGCAGAGGCTTCAGAGCGAGCCTCACCGCACCGGTGATGTCGATCTGGACACCGGCCATGGAGGAGCACCAAGTGTGTCGAGCAAATACAGAGAGAGAGAGAGAGCACAGAGGAGCAGATCGCAAACTTGACCATTGGCACAGGGAGACGAAGTCATGAGACTGACAACAAAGTCAAACGATCACCAGCTAGAGGAAGGTCTCATCCCAGCTCATCATTTCCGTCGGCGCGAGCGAGGTTCCGCGAAGCCCTGCAGCGGCCGGAGTGGAGCTTCCTTGGCGGGTAGGTGAGCAACGGCGTCAACTCTTCCTCCCCGTTTCTTTTATCTCGTCACTCTCTATCCTCCCCGGTCCCCCGCCCGCCGGGGGGCCAATAATTTCACGGCGTCGAAGACTCGGAGTAGTCCCCACTGATCTTGTCTTGTTCGTTCTCTTTCTTAACTGATGAGAACGGCAGAAGGCTCGTTGTAGACGGATTGACGGAACCTGTGTTTTTTATTTATAATCCCCCCTAGTGTCTTTAATTACGTGAAAAATCTACCTTATATTTGCATTGTAGGTATATACTTACTATAATTAGAAATTATTCCATGAAGACAAGTTCACTATTGCACAATGCCAGAACCAAGTAAATATGAGAAACACTTTGTACTTCAGGTAAAAAAAATGTCCGTCCACTTGATCTTAGGCACAAGCAAGTGAGTTTTACCGATAACATGGCAGTAGGACTCAAACCCATTTGTGGCCGGGTATTTTGTTCGAGAAACAAATGTTTCTCAATAAATAAATAGTGTTGCGGGGAGCAAGCAAAAGTTTATTCTTTTGATAAAGAGAAATATTTATTATAAGATCAATCATGCAACACTTTTGATGTGAATTGTAATAAAATAATTTTTTTTTGTTAGGAAAAAGAGTGAACACTTTTGATCAATGTGATTACTTTCTTGTAATCCATGTCTTTGTTGTTATAAGACTTGAGAACTAATATTTACATGAAAATAAGTCTATCCTTGCAATAAGGCAGCGGCGAATTACTTGAAAAGCAATTTTTTTAGTTAAGGAAGTATCAAAAGTAGATATACCTTATCAAGTATTCTCAACTCAATTTTATATTGCAAGAAGGGTGTTGTAATAAGCATTTCTTGATTCCCTCACTTTTGGTTTGAAGAGGCTCCATTTGAGACCCTGACGAAGAACCTCGGATAATAAGGGGGAAATTGACGATGATGACATGCCTAGCTCTGTTGGTGATGGATATGCAAAAAGGACAAAAGATCAAGAGTTTTGGGATGGGGGTCCTAAGGAAAATCCTTCGATGTTTAAACCAGTGACGGGCAAGAGCAAAGAGCAAGAAAAACGAAAGAGAAACTAGAGGATACGAGATCATTGTTCACTAGCCTGATGATCTTAGGTGTACTTATCTCTGGCAGAGGACTATTCTTAGGAATATATTGTTATGTGCTCCCTTATCGGCCCCAAAAGGCTGGATAGAAGAAGAGATATTGTAACATCTTGATTATATAAGAATAAATAATCTTAAGAAATTCTGGTTAATCGATTTTAATGTTACACTTGATTAAGTGTACTCCACGATATCATTACCAAAACTATTATTAAAAACGAACACACATAACTTTACATGATATTCTAGCCATAATAAATCTAAAATATCAACTAAAGTAAATACTATTTGTAATTGATAGAAAGGGATTAAGGAAATTATATTATAATTGTATACACACACAGATATATATTACGTAACTATTTTCATTGTTCACCTACGTAACATGGGTTACATATGAACTTTTCTATGTGTTATCCCATGGTTAAATCTTTGTGACGTGGGTTAAATCCGTGAGAGGAGCCCATCAGAGAGATCTCCGTCTTCCAGGTGGATCTACCCCTGTGAATTATCTTAACTTGTGAAATTCCAACGCATATGCTATATAAGTCGAACCTTGGCCAAAGGCTTTGGTTGCTGGCTTCTCTCATCACCGAAGTTTGTGGAAGAAGAAGAGGAAGAAGGCAGGAGACTGTGCAAGGGTGAAGGTTCTATTGGAGCTCTATTTTCCTCCTTAAGGTAGGATATGGTCTTCTTTCCCCTCTCTTTCTTGTACTATCCCTTGAACATCATTTCAAGTGATCACGATGCCTATAGTAGTGAGTTTACATTAGTATGTTACAACTCAACAACCCTCGGCCATCACAAAGTAGAAAGAGCCAGTTCTGTAAATTCCGCCAGAATCGATCGATCGACCGATCATATTGGTCGACCGATCCCCCTCTGATTTGCACGCCCGAGGGAGAAAAAGAAAAGAGATGAGGAGCTTAAAGTCTTCCATTACCCTTGAAAAGTATGCACAATTGTAGAATAGACTCTCCTCTTCTATTCCTAATTGTTTATTTCCATTGCCAGGTTAAAAAAGTTGGTGCGATTTTGACCTGTGGGATTCCAATTTTTTCAGAATCGGTCCACTGAAAACCAGATATCTGTCGACCGATTTGTCCTTTCTGGTCGACTGATTTGGTTCTTCAGGTCGACCAATTTTATCTTAAATCAAGGACCTAACTACTGGCTAGGTCGGTCAACCGATTTTGTCATTTTGGTCGACTAATTTTACCTTTTCGGTCTACCGATTTGGTTCTTCAGGTCGACCGATTTTATCAAGAAAAATCAGAACCAAACTACTGGCTAGGTTGGACGACCGAAATTCCTTGAATGATTGACCAGTTTCCCTATTTAGTCTCTGTTTGGCATTTCATCCAATTATTCTTATATCTTGATTTAACCTTCATAAACCCGACCTGGTATTATCATTACAACGAGATTCCTTGAACTTGAAATCGGCTCAAAGACCATACATGATTAACGATCAATGGAAATGGTATGACACACTTTTGGGTCTTCGGACTTGCTTGAACATTATGCCTGTGCAAATGGGACCGGTCTAGTCTTGAGAGGAGCACCCAAATTCGATTACTAGCTGTACAGATCGAAAATGGATCAATTGGGTGTTTGACATGATACCACCTACTACTAGATTTGGTCTGCATTTCCATGAAATCATATCATGAACTAGATTATACTTGCTTACTGTTTGGTTCAAAGCAACTCTTTCTTTTCACTATTACCCTTTTCAGTGTTCTTATGAAACTTTTGTGTACTAAATTGCACTCTCTCATTGTATGATATGCACACTCAGAGTTCATTTCCAATGCTATCTTGTACCTTACTCTCATTATAGAAGGCAAATCCTACTGGGCACAATCTGTCATGCCCCGCCAATTTAGCAGCAGAATAAATCGGGGAGGCATGAACAACATGTATGGTAACGTAAATTGCGCATACATTCGCAAATATCAGAGCAACTAATGAACAATAATTACAATAAAACTCATCATTTTATTGATATTTCATCTAAATTATTACAACCACTAATTAAGAGCCAAACATAGGGCTCAATAACATCATTACATTTGGAAATGAAAACTAAGCAACTAACTAGACTAACTCTAGGGTACTGGGGACAATCCATCGCTATGACTCCAGGACGCTCATCACTCCAGACCATTCCCGTTGATATGTGTAGGGTCATCATCCAACTTACCTGAAAACACAATAACAAATAACAAAGGGTGAGCGATAACGCTCAGCAGGACTTAATATCTCATGTAAACAAGCATGCTTTAAGTGATTAATATCTTGTAAAACAGGTTAGCTAGAGAGAACGATCGTGTATAGTCAAGAGAGTAATAGTACAAGATAACAAGTGAACGATAATACATTTCTCAAAAGTATTGCAAAACTAGGATGATAAGGAAATGACCATGTAACGAGATAGCATGTAGTGAGATAGCGTGTAACAAGATAGCGTGTAACGAGATAGCGTGTAACGAGATAACGTGTATGGTTGCACAACAGTGCACTAGAAGAGTACGACAATAGTCACTCTAGGACAGTAGCCGTTCACGATGGCACAGTACGTTTGAACTCTTCAGACTAATATTATAACAGTCAGTGCTAGCACAATAATAGCACAGAAAATGTACAGTACGTCTGAACTCCTCAGACTAATAATATAACAGTTAGATGCCTAGCCAAAATAGTATAGTCAGAACCGGTGCAATGCAGAACACCGTCATTAGCCCCTGCAGGTATTTTCGGGTGGCTCTCTGTCCCTAGGACTAGATTTGAGTCCCTCGGATACTCTCCGTGCCCTGCACAGTATGCATTGGATACAATAGAGTCACAAGACCCATATTATAGTGCTAGACAATCAAGTATAGTACAAGCAATAGGAGCCACAACAGCTCAAGAGTCATAAGAGAGTACTATATGAATAGACGAGATAGTAGAGTGAACGTGAATAAATGATAGTACAAGAATAGTAGATGAGATAGGGTATAATCGAAAAACAACGATAAACCATGATAGTAACAGTTGCACAGAACCATGTCGGGTACCAGAAGTCTGGTAGAAGTCACATCCGCCCCACTAGTCGTGCTATGTACATGAGCCAGGTGGTCCGGCGTGATCACAAGATAAGAGAGATCTCACTAAGGCCGTTTGGATCGTACTGATCCCTAAGGGTGTAAAGGGTTTTAAAGGTACAACCAGCTCATCGGCAATGGACGTGCGCCAAAGCCAAGAGACTTACAGAGGTCTTGACAAGGAGTCCCTAGCCCAGTCGAGAGTATTCCCGATGGAGAGGTGGTCAAGGTCAAGAGAAAGTGTGTAGAAACTGGTCCGTCGTGCCTCGAGTGCTCGAAGGCCGAGGAAAAATGGTAACGGTGTACAAATCACGCGAATAAAACGAAGATAAGTGTCATTTAAATAATATAGAAATTAGGTAATTAATTTCACTTAATTACCAGATACATTATTGAGTAATTTAATAGCGTCAAATGACAAACACTATGTTATGTGTGTGCAAGTGTAAAAAAATCACGAGAACAAGTAAGATTGTACACATAGCTCTTTAATTTAATTGATTTCATGTCAATAATACTCATGATTAATTTACAGGCCGTTAATAGTCATGACAGTACTTTAATTAGGGTTATACAAGGTTAAATTGACATTAATAGTAGGGACATAAGTGTAAATACTTGTTCTGGGCACAATAGTAAGGTCGTGACGCCAGCCACTGTCGCGTTCAGATCGCGACAGAGGTGACTGGTGCGTTAACAGGTCTTGTCACGACGGGGCTACCCGGCGCCTTCAGGTCGCGACGGGGGTCCCGGGCGCGACAGCTGAACCGGCCTGCCTGGCCCGGTTCGGGGGTGGGAACGCGACGACACAGGCCGCCGCATACTTAACGCGATGTGACAGTGGGGCGCGACCCGGCTGATATCGCGGCGGGTCGCGCCGTCGCGATATCAAAAGGGTCCGGCCCTTTTTCCCTTTTTCCAGAGCTGATCCTGTTTGATACAGGATACTTGTAAATTCAATATAAAATCGCACGATGATTCAAAAATCACGAAACCAGTTTTAAACGAAAGTAGACGCATAGATCTATCAACGTGCATGATTAATTCGAAAATAGACAAGGTTTAGGCATGCTTGGATTAGGTTACATTTCGGTGACCTAAACATGCGCAGTCAAGGTTCAATGAATTAATTAGCGATAGATACATGATGAAATTAGGGAAACCAAGGGCATTTGAAAGCTAATATGATGTAGTATTTATAAGAATTTTCTCAGGGCATGGAATCAAGTATATACGAGGTTTGAAAGCAAACATTAAGGTTTAGGTACATGGATCTAGCAGGATTTCAAGGAATTAATTCTCCTTCATGGGAGATCAAAATAGAGCGAAACCAAAGGGCTATTGCAAGGGATCATGAAGTGTTCCTAAGATAATTTTTACACGAATTTGGCTTGAGAGATTGCCTACCTTTCACGCGTTTAAGGAATCCTAGGGTTGAAGACGAGGTAGAAGATGAAATCTCTTTGCTCCAAGCTCCTTCCTTCTTGCTCCTCTCGTCCTCAGCTCCTCTCTTCATCCTTCAAAGTCCCAGCAACAAAATGAGACTTGGTTGGGACGAATTAGAGGTGTATAGGGTTGTTTAAGAGTCCTAATTAGTTAAAACTCTTCCTTCTCCTTCCAACTCTTAATTTCTATATTTATCCCCTTATTTCTTGCATTATCCCACCTAATAGGATATATGAGAGGTCTAATTTTGTGGGTAATGGGTTAGGATGAAATTAAGACTCTTATTTAGGATAATTACACCCCATTTAGTCTTTATCTTACTCTTTTCTATTTATTAGTATTTTTAGGTGTGATTTTAGCTTAATTACTTCCCATCTCATGATGGACTCTTCACATTTGGGCCCAACAAGTCATGCTAGGACCATTAGTAAAACTCATTACTAATTTAACTTAATGGGTATTGATTTATCTCTATTTATTTATCCTTTATTCTAATTTAAATCTATTTATCTCACTTATTCACTTAATTTCTCATTTTAATTCGATTTAATATTATTTATGCCCATATTTTTAACCTTCATCATTTGGGCTCTTACTCTTGGCCCAACATCTCATATGAGCCTAATTGTACAACCCATGTTCACTTTACTTAATGGATTTTTAATTATCCTTTTATTAGAGAATTTATTCATGGGCTAAGATTATCCATTTGTCCAAATATCATAATGGGCTATCATTCCATATTATTTAAAGTCTACCCACATGTTTATTTTAATTTATAATCCATTTTGGCTCATAAAATAATGAGTTCTCCGACTTATTCCTTAATTACGATAAGAAGTCGCATAAATTCTTAAACTTAGTCCAAATGATTTTTCTATGTCCAAATTTAATGATGGGTCATTAGAGAGTATTATTTAAAGCATAACTTTTATTTTTGAGTCATTTTTATATGGGTTGTTACACATGCGATAATGATGCGTACCTTTTTAACTAATTAAATTTATTAATTGATAAAATTTTAATTTATCTATAATTTTAAATTATGAAATTTTCTGGGGTACTACACAATCGCTCATGTATTCCTATTTTCCTTTAAGGAATTCTAGATGGGGCAAATTCTCCATGGATCTGTGTGTTGAGCGACTCTTGATTATTAGCAATCTCAGTTGCCTCCAGATGTTAGGAACCTAGAATATTGTAAATATTAAACTTGAATCCTTAGTTTGTATAGATCATATTGTATTATTCGCTGCACTACTTTATGAATGTAATTAAAGGTTTTATCTCCCCAATAGTAAAACTTTGTTCCTGATTTTCTTTGCTCACATTACAACATTTATACATATATTTAAATGTCGAGACGTGACAGACTTGGTATCAGAGCATAGTTTCCGTAGAACCTGGAAATAACCTGTGAGATGGGTAGAAATATGGCAAGTTAATTCTAGAATTAGTTGATATTATTTCATTTTAAATAGATTAACCTATTGACTGTGGCAGAATGGAACCCAACGCACGTGAGCGATTGCTACTAGCTATGGAACTATTACGACAAGACATCGAACTATATGCGCAAGCTCAACGTGAAACTCACCTGAGGATTAAAGAAGAAGTTTTAAAATTGACCAGTATGGCATTTCTTGCTAGAAATCCTCCTACATCCTTAGCAACCATGACTACGGTCATGAGTAATTTAGATAACTTAAAAGTTAGCCAAGACTTGCTGTCACACCAAGTCGAAGAATATTGGACGTTATGACAGAAGCGACAAGAGAGCTGTACTATAATCAGGAGGACGCCCAAGGGTAGTCTTCGGGATCCACTACTTGCTTGTGAAGTAGACTAGAACTCTAGGAAAACACCTTTTGTTAACCCCTCTTGAATGATAGTAGGTTATTGTGTATGACTAACTTTTGTAAAAATGTTTAGATGCTTGTATGGAGGATGTTGTCTCCATGTGCATGATGTTATGAAGTTGACAAATTTAGTTTAAGTTGAAGCATATGGTTATGGGTATTTTTTGGATTTTATGTAAATTTGTGTAAGGTACTCATAATCAACTTACCTTGGTAAATTTCATATGGTAATGAACTCGTCAAGGCTTTCATGATGATGAGAGTTCACACACAAAAGGCCAAGGTAAGTGTTTAATTACTTCAAGTGTTGAGACTTCGGATTGACTTGATTTATGTAGTTTTACAGGGAATCAGTCGACCAACCCTGAGAAATCGGTCAACTGATGTTCAAAGGATGTCGACACATGTTTTGTACAGGTCGACACATTGTGCACAGGTCGACGCACAAGTTAGGATCGAACGACCAATCTAGAGGAATCGGACGACCGATCTAGCCACAAGTTTTGGTAGGAGGGACAATAAAAAAGTTGGTCGACCGAAAGTCCAAAGTCAGACGACCGAATGATCAGTCGCTTTGCCAGTTGAAGTCTCGATCGTGTGAGTCCAAAATCGGATGACCGATCTTGGGAAATCAATCGACTGATTCTGGAAATCCACTTTCCAGATTGAAAAGGACTCTTTCTTATCTTGAATTCTGCACGAGCTTTTCCTCTAATCTACGGCCAATTAGGAGTCTTTTGGTGTGGGTCTCAAGGTAGAACTCTATCCTTGTGAGAAGTACAAGTTCTATCCTTGGCAGAACTGGGTTCCATATGAAGCAAGGAAGAAAAGGTACAGGCGAACCAGAGCTTCTTCTAGGCGTTCTCCTTCGGGTTTTCTGATACAAGTTGAAACCTTTAGACGTCTAGTGACATCTGCAATCAGTAGTACATCGTCCAAGGAAGCAAGAGCAACTGCTTGTCTTCTACTTCAACAGTTTCTCAACACCGCATACAGGAGAAATTTGAACCTCTGTGTTTTTATTTTATTCTCTTGTTCCTTGCATTGAGAAACTCCTCACAACATTATTTCTTCACAAACTTGTGTGTGAGATCTAGTTATGCTCGTGTTTGACAAGTAGGTGTGTGTGTGTAGAGTTTGATAGTAAGGCCTTGCTGCTGTTGAAATGTGTGTGTGTGTTTCTCTGTGTGTGGAGGAGTTGTACTCTGTATCTCCAGCCAAGTTCAGAGTAGTGTGTTGCCACCTTACGTCTGTGAGGGGTGAATGTAGGCGCACAAACCTTGTGTGACCGAGCCACCTAAATAGCTGCATACTGTATGGGTTGTTCCTTTTCTTCTACCTCTTCTATGTACGTGGTTGGTTTGTGGTAACGAGTCTGGTGCGATAATTTTGTTTGTCATATCGAATCAGATTAAATTTTAATTTGGTAGTCAACCAATTCACCCCTCCCCTCTTGGTTGTACATTGCACACGTTCACTTCAATTGGTATCAGAGCATTTTCTCTTTCTCTGAAAGAGAGATCCTTGTGTGCAATGGCCGACAAAGGGTACATCGCTGAAGGCCATTCGATCAACCGTCCACCATATTTTGATGGTAATAACTATATATATTAGAAGAACCGGATGCATGTCTTTCTCAGAGCTCAGGATTATGAAGTCTGGAAAGTTGTAAGCAACGGTCTATACGTTTTACTTGAGGACGAAGAACAGTGGACGGAAGATCATATTAAGAAATCTAAGATTAATTATAGTGCTATGAATATTATGCAGTGTGTAATTCATCCTAATGAATACTCATGTGTCTCCATGTGCAGCTCTGCTAAAGGTATGTGGGACAACCTGAAACTGATTTATGAAGTCACCTTGGAAGTCAAAGAAACCAAGGCAAACATTCTGGTCTCCAAATATGAGTTGTTTGGAATGAAACCAGAAGAAACAATCTTTGAGATGTTTGCAAGGTTTATAGCCATAACAAATGGCTTGAAGGCTCTTGAAAAAGACTACACCAGTTCTGAGTTAGTCAGAAAAATCCTCAAGTCACTACCTCCGGCTTGGCATACCAAGGCAACTGTTATTGAGGATTCCAAAAACATGGCAACCCTCTCACTCGAGGAGTTAATTGGATCCTTGATGACATACGAACTCAACTTGAAGAGAAATGAGCCTGAAATAAAGAAAGGGAAATGAATTGCTCTTAAGGCCGCATCAATTCGTCAAGATAGTAGCACTGATGAAGACAGTGACATGGACAGAGAAGAGGAAGAATTGGCAATGTTGACCAGAAAAATGCGAAACTTCCTCCGCAATAGATAGTCCTTTCATAGCAATCCAAAGAAGCCAGCTAGAAGGTGTTTCCCACAAAAAGGTGAAAGCAACAATGAGAAGGAGGTTATCTGCTATGAATGCAAGAAACTGAGGCACATGCGAGGAGAGTGTCTTGAATTGCAGAAGAAACTCAGGAAAGGCAACTTGAGGAAGACAACCATGGTGGCTACCTGGAGCGACGAGGATTCAGACACCTCATCCACTGGCCTGGAAGAAAATTCAGAAAACTTGTGCCTCATGGCTCATGGCTCATGGCAAGGAAGTTGAAGAGGTAAATGATGAAACTGAAAACTTTTCCTCAGAACAATGGGAATTAGTCTATACCTCTTTATTTGAAAATTTTAAGAAAGTGAAATCTGAAAACAAAATGCTGAAGAATAAGATTGAATCCATTCTTCATGATGAAACACCTTGTCCAGCATGCATTGCATTGAAGAGTGAATCTAAAATCCTGAAAGAGTCTCATTATACTTTACTTTCTAAAGTTGCTCAATATAAAGAAGAAATTGAATGCATGAATAGTGGAAAGGGCAATGAGAAAATTGTTAATCATGAGAAAGAAAACAATGAACTCTTAACTGAGATTGCCAAATTAAAAACTAAATTGAGTTCATTTGAGAAAGAAGTCTCTAAACAAAAGGGTGTTGTTTCTAGACTAATGAAGGGTAAACAGAGTTTAGACGAGCTCCTCTCAATTCCTGTTAATTTTCAGAGAGAGGGACTCGATTATAAACATGACAAGAAAAAGGCTTTTCAGTCTAGAACTAAAACCTCATTTGTCAAAGAAATTGACAATCTGAAATTTTCTAAGCCCAATCATGCCAAAAATACTCAATCCAATAAGAAAACTAAGGTTCATAGGACCAAGCATGTTGTTCACAACTGTACCTACTTTTTAAGACCATCACCACAGATGTCAAAAAATACCTATTTTTATTATGGTGGTAATGGTCATATCAATGTAATTTACCCATTCAAAAGAAATCCTCATAATATCAAACTGGTTTGGATCAGAAAAGATTTAATATCATCTTTGACTAACACCAGTGGACCCAAGAGGATTTGGGTACCAAAATCCAACTAGAACTTGTTTTTTGTCCTTGAAGGTATGTCTTGGAGCCCAGAGCGATAAATGGTATATGGATAGTGGGTGTTCAAGACATATGACTGGAGACAAAACAAAATTTACATAGCTTCAACTAAAAGGAGGAAATGTAACCTTTGGAGGTAAGGGCAAATGTAAGATTATTGGAACAGGTAAGATAGGAAACCATGTGAAAAATGTACTTCTTGTCCAAGGCTTGAATCATAATCTTTTGAGTATAAGCCAATTGTGTGATAAGGGATACACAATTATTTTTGAAAAATCTCATTGTGCCATAACGGACAAGAACTCCAATGAAGTAAAATTCATAGGTCAAAGAGTGAATAATGTTTATACTGTTGATTTGGACCTAATGAAATATGAAAATCTCTGTCTCTTGGCTAATGATAATGAGAATGTATGGTTATGGCGCCGTCGCTTGGGCCATGCTAGTTTTGGAGTTATATCCAAATTGTCTAGAATGGATCTTGTAAGTGGCTTGCCTAAAATGAAATTTGAAACTGATAAAGTTTGTGAAGCATGTGCTAAAGGAAAACAAACAAGAACTTCTTTCAAAAAGATAAATATTGTGAGTAGCATACACCCACTTGAACACATCTATTTAGATCTTTTTAGCTCAACCAGAACATATAGTTTAGCTGGGAAATCTTATGGTTTTGTGATTGTTGATGATTTCTCACGCTTTACTTGGGTATTATTTGTGGCCAATAAAAATGATGCCTTAATAGAGTTTCAAGTGTGGTGTAGGAAAGTGTAGCATGACAAGAGATTTGTCATTACCACAATACAAAGTGATCACGGAGGTAAATTTGAAAATTCAGAATTCAAGTCCTTCTGTGATGAACATGGGTTCTCTCATTAGTTCTCATCTCCAATGACACCAGAGCATAATAGTGTGGTTGAAAGGAAGAACATGACCTTGGTAGAGATGGGACGAACTATGCTGAGTGAAAACGGTCTTCCACGGTACTTCTGGGCTAAAGTGGTAAATACTACATGCTACATCATCAACCAACCCATGGTAACACCAATACTTAAGAAAACCCCATATGAGCTCTTTAAAGGTAAGAAACCTAATATCTCCCACTTAAGATCTTTTGGGTGTACCTGTTATATTCTGAATAATGGTAAGTCAAGTTTAGGAAAATTTGATGAGAAAAGTGACAAAGAAATTTTCCTCGGCTATGCTATAAATTCAAGAGCTTATCGTGTATTCAATAAGCAAACTCTTGTAGTTGAGGAAAGTTCACATGTCATTTTCGATGAATTTAACTTGAAGTTGACAATAGTAAACTTGTCTGATAATGATGCAGGGGATACATGCAACAGTCAAGAAAAATTTCCCCAAGAAGAGATAAAATCAGATAAAGATGCACTTGACCCGTCTAATACCATGGAGAAAACTGAAGACCCACCACTTGAAGAATTTTAAGAAATTCCAATGGAGGACTCTGAATTTCCCAAGGAGTGGAGATTCATGAAAGATCATCCTCCAAGTAATGTGATTGGAAATTTTGAAGACAACTTGAGGACAAGATCCTCACTAAGGCAAGTGGTAGATCAAGATCTAACATCTTTGATTTCTCAAGTGGAGCCTAAGAATGTGGACGAGGCACTGATGGATGAATCATGGATAATGATTATGCACGATGAGCTACACCAATTCTGAAGGAATGAGGTGTGGTCTCTAGTGCCTTGTCCTAAGGACCATTCTATGATTGGAACCCGTTGGGTTTTCAAAAATAAATTGAATGAATCCAGAATGGTAGTTAGGAACAAGGCCTGGCTTGTAGCCAAAGGATATAGCCAGGAAATAGACATTGACTTTGATGACTCATTAGCACTAGTGGCCAGACTGGAAGCTGTTCGCATTCTTCTCTCTTATGCATCCTCATTAAATTTCAAATTATACCAAATGGATGTAAAATCTACCTTTTTGAATGGGTACATCAAAGAGGATGTGTATGTAGAGCAACCCCCAGACTTTGAGGATGTCAATAAACCTCATCACGTCTACAAGCTTCAGAAGGCACTGTATGGATTGAAGTAAGCTCTAAGGGCATGGTATGAAAGGTTAAGTAATTTCTTGTTTCATGAGAATTACAAAAGAGGTAAGGCAGACCAAACATTGTTCACTAAGAATTCCGGTAAAGATATCATTGTGGTTTAAGTGTATGTTGATGATATCATTTTTGGCTCAACTAATTCCACCCTATGTAAACAATTTGCAAATCTCATGCAATGGGAGTTTGAAATGAGTCTAATGGATGAACTGAGTTTTTTTCTTGGTTTGCAGGTTAAGCAACTCAAGGAAGGCCTTTTCATATGCCAATCCAAATACACCATTGAACTGCTCAAGAAGTACGGGTTTGAAAATTCTAAATCCTTACCAACTCCCATGTCATCATCAATTAAATTGGAAAACTATGAAAAAGGTAAACCCGTGGACCCTATCTTATATAGAGGTATGATTAGATCCTTGTTATATCTTGCTGCTTCTAGACCAAACATCCAGTTTAGTGTCGATCTATGTGCATGTTTTCAGTCATGTCCTAAAGAGTCTCACTTAATGGTTGTTAAATGGATTTTCCGCTATCTTGTGGACATAATAGACTTAGGCCTCTAGTATCCCATTGGTTGCTCTTATGAATTAATTACATATACTATGCAGATTATACTGTGTAACACCTAGAATTCAAAATAAGATATTGAACATTAGGAAAAGATATTGATTACCATAAAAGATAAAATAACGTGATTACATTTGAATCTAGAATCTTTTTATGTAATTAATGTGATTATAGTACTATCTTTAGATGTGCGCGCCCCGACAGGGTGTCATCGGAATTCGGTAACGAAAATAAAATCTAACAACATCAAAATTATTAGAAAAATATACTGATCATAAAACATAAACATCATGAATTATTGATGCACAAATATCCAGATTAAGCCGACATAATGATTTTTGGAGTAATTCTATCCGTTGAAAAATCAATTCCAAAAATTAAACTAAAATCACCATAATTTGAATCATCTCTAATTAACTTATGTCTGAAATTTCATCACAATTAGATATCATTTGGATACAAAACTAGTGACCTAAATAAACCTAAACAAATTAATTTAAATTATGCAAACTTCTTACGTAAGCCATATTACATATGCATCATCGGTGGCTAATCCCCATCCACTCAAAAACTTATGGTTGGCAATAGGGGTTAGATGGCTATGAAGATAACCCTCACCCTCCGCATGGCTAGCCATTATAAAACCCCCCTCCCATTTCTTCTTCTTCTTCCTATTTTTTTCTTCTGCTACTTCTTCCATTTCTCCTTCTTCCTACATCCTCTGCTTCTTCTTCTTCCACTTCTCCTTCCTTCCTCCACTAAACACCACCACTTCCTCTTCACTGCTTCTTCGTCGAACCACCATCTCCATCACTATCTTGCTGTCCCAGAAAGAAAAGGGATAAGTGGTGAAGAAAGAAAGAGAGAAAGCAGGTGCTAAGGCAAAGAAAAGAGTGAAGGGGTTGCAGCACACTGAGGTGAGAGAAAGAAGTAGTCGATGAGCTTGGGGAGATCATCTCCACCCGACGATCACTTCTAATTGTGTGGTAGGTTTCTCTCTATCTTTCTTGATTGTTTATTCCTATTCAAGCATATTTGGATCGTGTGATTCAAGTTTTATGATTCTAGTTTTTACTAGAATCGGACAACCGATTTGGACATGTCGGTTGACTAATTCTCTCTCCAATTTGACCGATAAAAGAGAAAAGAATTCGAAAGAGAGGTTTAACGAGTTTTATTAAATCTAAAAAATATGTACAGTTGAAGTATTGGTCCCTCCCTACAATTCTTGAGTGTTTATTTCCATTCCCAAGCCTTTTTAGACTGTGCGATTTGCGACTGTATGATTCTAGTTTTACCAGAATCGGTCGACTGGTTTTTGGATTTCGATCAACCGACTTTGCCTCAAATCTACGACCAAGCTACTGGATAGGTCGGTCGACTGATTTGGTCTTTTCAGTCGATCAATTTAGTTTTCTGGTTGACCGATTCCTTCTGTTCGGTCGACTGACCTTGTGTTTTCTGACAGGACTAGTCCTTCCAGAAGTATCAATAGAAACCACGCAGAAATCATACCTTATCTACACTTCATATCATTTAAGTAAATGAAACATTTGTTTCATTTACTTAAGATATCACATGTAAATAAGGAAGTACCCCCATTTGAATCCAATAAATATATATGAAAAATATCTCTTACCAAAAAAGGTCAACTCTCCTATCGAAGAAGAAAATCGCGATTTTGGTGATTCCATCAAAATAGCGTCTCCTAATCTTTTATAATTTGATCTATCTGAAAATCTCATAATTCAAATAAACCCAATAGAATGGTAAAAATCTAAAGTCCGTGAAAAATGTTAAACATGTATACGACTTCTCTAAGGGAGACACTCTCCTACTGAAAAAGAAGTCAAACATGTCCATCCCTGATTTTACATTAATATAACTTTTACATTGATATGATATTATCTCCAATTCTAAATAAAAATTAGTAATTGAATGGTTTGATCGGCCATATTGATTTCCTGACTATCTCCATGATGTGTTCTTCCAATTGATGTCTAATTGTTCATCTGGTTAGTTGACTGATTCCCGTAATTTGGTTGACTGATTTTGTCAGACTATTCTATGCTATCAGCCTAAGCCTCGAATGACTACGTGCTCAATGGAAGTCGGCAATCTTGCTACTACATTTCGTGCGAGTGCGGGTTATTCTTGTCAGATTGGTAGATGTTTCTCTCTCGTCATTTACCTGGACTCCTTGAATGACTACGTGCTCAATGGATCTTGCTACTCCATTTCATGCGGGAGTGGGTTATTCCTGGCAATTCATTTTCATGAACTTACCTGCGTGACTCTTCAGGTAATTTCATGAAGTATAAAGCATGTTGATTAACTTGAAACACAAGGGATAAGTTTGTCATTAACACATAACTAGAAAATATTTATTCATGGTGTGTGAAAAGGCAAAATCAATAAACCTCAGTAAAACGAATATTATCATTAGTAACAAAATCAACCTAAATGAATATTATCATTAGTAATACAATTAAGGTTGATTAAAAATTCTTAATTAATCGTAATCAAACTACTTTAACCAACTAATGACTTGGATCTCAACAGAGTATCATTTAATCACTTTGATGTTCTTTGTAAAGAATAATTATTTTGCTCTGAGGGACACAAATGATTTTTGTTAGAAGCTTAATTGATTTTTTGTTATAAGTAAATTGATCGTTACAAATAGAAATATTTCATGCTCAGAGGATATAATCAATTGTCGGATAGGTACGCAGAAACTTTATATCGATTACTTTGTAAAACATAACATAGACAAATAATTGATTCTTAGTAAATCATAATCGATTACTTCAGTATAGGCGCATACTGCCTATGTAGACCTAATCGATTATCGAAGCGAGTAGAGAAAGCCACATACCTGATCATCCTTATACTCTTATAGTAGGAAACAATACTGTCATGCCCCATGCTCTATATTGTCAAGGTATTGATTGTTTTGGCCCACTGGTCTTATGATTTTGTCCCCTTGAGAGTAATCGGCCCCAAAGTGGAGATTTCCTAGGAAGGTCACACATCCTAAAGTTTTACCATGTTAAGCTCGTTTAACCACGAAGTTCTTTTAGAATCGAATCGATACTCTAAAAGGCACCTGTTTGATATGGAGTACAACTTAACTATACTTGAGGGTGTGACAATCTATCCTTCTTATATAGATGATGTACTCATCGCTGGTCCCATATACCATACAATATAGTTAAGCCCCTGAGCAGAAAGACTATAAAGGTAGCCATGATAGGCTCAAGAGGTGGCTCCCACTATATAGCACTTTGTTCTTTTCAAACTTAAGAGGTGACTCCCATAGTGTAACACTTTGTACTGTGTGACACTTAACTCCTACACTGGCTAGAGTATAGTTCTGATATCAAATATGTCATGCTCCCTACTCTTCACTATTGAGGTATGTTTGTTTTGGTCTACCAACCTCATGATTTTGTCCCTTTGAGAGTAGTCGGCTCCAGAATAGGGACTTCTTGGGAAGGTCACTGTAGCACCCTTGATTTTTAAAACCATTTTTTTAAATAAATGAGGTAAATAGATTTAATTGGAATAAGTGAAATAAAAGGGTATTTAATCAAGCCCAATGTGTTAAAACCCTAATGGGTTGTGTAAGTGGCTCAATTACAAAATAATGGGCCTAATAAAGAGGAGCCCATCATGAGATGATGAATAATTAATTTAAATTCGTATGTAATTAATTAATAAATAACAAAGGGTTAAGATAAATGCCAAATAACCCATAAATATCCAAAATAAGAGTCCTTACCCCAACCTAAACCCTTGGCCACGAAATTGGCTCTCTTCCCACCCTATTAGGTGGATAATTAATGGGAAATATGAGATAATTAGCTATTTTCGGAGTTAGAGGAGAAGAGAAGAGTTTTAGGTGATTATAGACTCTATTAGCCATCAAAACACTCCATTTTCGTTCCCATCCAACCCTAAACCGCAGTGGGAACTCTGGAGGACGAATGGAAGGCGATTTTGGACGAGAAGCTTGGAGGTGAAGGGCTGGAGATCGTTTTCTCCGTCATTTTTTCGTCATCAAATTAGGGATTTTCTTATTCCATGAAAAAGGTAGACAATCTCTCAAGCCAAATCCGTGTAAAAATTACCCTAGGAAGACTTCATGTTCCCGAGCAAAAGTCTCTGGTTTTGCTCCATTTCGATCTCCCATGAGGGAGAATTAATTCTTTGAATCCTTGTCAGTTCCATGTACTCGACCTTTCATGTTTGTTTTCAAACCTCGGGCATACTTGATTCCATACAATGATAAAATTCTCATAAATACTAAATCATGTTAGCTTTCAAACTCCCTTGGTTTGCCTAATTTTCGTCATGTATTCATCTCTAATTAATTCATTGAACTCTGTCTGCGCATGTTAGGTCACTGAAATGTAACTTGATCGAAGCATGCCTAAACCTTGTCTATTCTCAAATTAATTGTGCATGTTGATAGATCTATGTGTCTACTTTTGTTTAAAACTGGTTTCGTGATTTTTGGATCACCGTGCGATTTTATATGGAATTTCGAATGACCAGGTATCATAGAGGATTCACCCTGGAAAAAAGGGAAAAGGGGCGACCCTACCTGATATCGCGTCGACGCGACCCACCGCGATATCAGCGGAGTCGCGCTGTTCTGGCTATTGTTTTTTTATTTTAGAGTCAAAAGGCATCCACGAAATTATTTGAGGTCTTTAACTTTTGGTTGGTTTTCCTTGTTTTCCAAACATCCTTCATGTTACTGGTTTGGTTTTCCTTGTTTTCCAAACATCCTTTTGATCATGTTATTGCTGCCAGTGGTAAACTTATCCTTGTTGTCATGCTCTTTGGATTTCAGGATTTTGGGACATGTATGATATCAAAAATTATCAGAGGAATGAACCCTTTAGAAGAGCTACATTTTTTTCCTGTTCATCTCGTTACTATATATTCTGTTCAGACCAAATAGGCTACTTTGACGAATAGCTACTTGTGTGCCTACTAATTTCTTTATCCTTGAATGGTGAATGCATTCTTTCAAATGATTAGATCATTGGCCTAGGTTTTCTTATTGTGTTGGCTATCTGTCTTCTAATGTGGCTAATACTTTTTTTTAAACGTCATTTTGGTTTTGGCTATATCCATGTATGGGTTGTTGTGGTTCCTGTATCTTCCCCTCCCCATGTTCTAGCTATTGTTTTTTTTTTAGAGTCATAGACATCCACAAAATTATTTGAGGTCTTTAACTTCTGGTTTGGTTTTCCTTGTTTTCCAAACATCCTTCATGTTGCAAGGAACCCCTTCAAAATATTCAACAATTTATGAGTTTGGGACACGATCTCTCCTGTCTGAAGCTAATCAAGTGTTTAGACCCACCTTTACATGGATGGTAGGCATTTTGTGGTTCCTTGGTGGGGTGGAAATCTTTCTGAGTTTTCTTGTGTATATGATTAGATCCAACCATCTCCAAATTATTAATCAGCTAAACCTTCTGATCATGTTACTGCTGTCAGTGGTAAACTTATGCTTTTTTGTTCAATTCCAATTATTCTACTGCCTGTCTGCCCTCTTCTTGCTTCCTGGCTAATAATTTTTTTAAAAACTCCTTTTTGGTTTTGGCTATATCCATGTATGTGTTGTTGTGGTTCCTTTATCTTTCCCTCCCCATGTTCTGGCTATTTTTTTTTTAGAGTCATAGACATCCACAGAATTATTTGAGGTCTTTAACTTCTGGTTTGATTTTCCTTGTTTTCCAAACATCCTTCATGTTGCAAGGAACCCCTTCAGAATATTCAACAATTTATCAGTTTGGGACACAATCTCTCCTATCTGAAGCTAATCAAGTGTTTAGACCCACCTTACATGGATGGCAGGCATTTGGTGGTTCCTTGGTGGGGTGGAAATCTTTTTGAGTTTTCTTGTGTATATGATTAGATCCAACCGTCTTCAAATTAGTAATCGGCTAAACCTTCTGATCATGTTACTGCTGTCAGTGGTAAACTTATACTTTTTTGTTCAATTCCAATTATTGTACTGCCTGTCTGCCCTTCTTGCTTCCTGGCTAATAATTTTTTTAAAAACTCCTTTTTGGTTTTGGCTATATCCATGTCTGCCCTCTTCATTTTGGTTTTGGCTATATCCATGTATGGGTTGTTGTGGTTCCTTTATCTTCCCCTCCCCATGTTCTGGCTATTGCTTTTTTTAGAGTCATAGACATCCACGAAATTATTTGAGGTCTTTAACTTCTGGTTTGGTTTTTCTTGTTTTCCAAACATCCTTCATGTTGCAAGGAACCCCTTCAGAATATTCAACAATTTATCAGTTTGGGACACAATCTCTCCTGTCTTTAGCTAATCAAGTGTTTAGACCCACCTTTACATGGATGGCAAGCATTTGGTGGTTCCTTGGTTGGGGGAAAATCTTTCTGAGTTTTCTTGTGTATATGATTAGATCCAACCGTCTCCAAATTATTAATCGGCTAAACCTTCTGATCATGTTACTGCTGCCAGTGGTAAACTTATGCTTTTTTGTTCAATTCCAATTATTCTACTGCCCGTCTACCCTCTTCCTGCTTCCTGGCTAATAATTTTTTTAAAAACTCCTTTTGGTTTTGGCTATATCCATGTATGCTTTTTTGAATAGGTTAGAATATAACTGTAAATTGAAGTCTTCTGGTTACTGCCAAAAATTGAAGCATACAGTTGCCTTTGGTTATCACTGCTCTATCTATTTTAAGCATATAGAAGAGCTGCATTTTTTTTCCTGTTCATCTCGTTACTAATATATTATGTATAGACCAAATAGGCTTCTTTGACAGAAAATGCTCGGACTGTGATATGGTAAACTCTAGGAAGCAGAAAATGCTCGGACTGTGATATGGTAAACTCTAGGAAGCAGAAAATGCTCAGACTCACATAAAACTTCTGATTTTTTATAACTCAGCCGACTACTCTTCATTAACTTCCAATGATTTAATAAATCTAATTAAGTTCAGAATCTCCATTCAGGCTTCTTGTCACCTGCCCCAACCGCCTCAAGGTCAATGTCCCAACCAGGTACAATTTGAACTTCCTATCAGTTTTGCACTGAGTACAATGTGATGCAATCTTTTGTTGAAAACTATTTTATGAAGGAAGTATTAAATATGTAGAATGAATGTCTGCCCTCATTTTGTTTAAATATAGTGCTCATTATTATTTCTTACCAACCACTTAGGTTATGTGTGGACGTTCGATATGGATCGGCCATTTCTTGATTTGCTTAGGAATGAACTATTAGATGGGGACTTCATACCAAACCATGCATAGGACATGATTAAGGAGTTTTTTTGTGAGAAAGTATGGTTGTCATGTGACTATAACACATTTGAGAAGTAGATTATGTTTTTACAAGAACATATACGTCATATCCAAAGACCTATAAGACAACGTAGGTTTTATGTGGAATGATGAAAATTCAACATCTGTCGGCAATGACATTATGTGGGATGCATACAGTGAGGTTTGTAGTTCACAAATATTCTTGTAGGTATGAGTAAAAGGTCTTTAAACTCACATCACTAATTCCTTATTCCATTTGCAGTTCAACTCGTTGGCTTTGTGGTTTAAGGGAAGGAGCTTGCCATTTTATGTTGACATAGTCCAATTATTTAGTGAGTCTGAGGACCCATGACTTAGTTGTTATGACTTGACGACCTGTTCATGTATGATGTGTTTGTTTGTGAAAAAATGAAGGCACTATCCTTATTCTTATGTTTCATGTTTTAAGTCATAACCGTAATTATATTGACTTCTTGTTGTGTCATCATGTTATTTTAAATTAGAAAACTCAGTGCCTATGTCCATGGGAAAGGGTCGATCACCAAATTGGACCTTTCGATAAGACAAGATATTGTTAGATTTGTTGATCGATGAGTACCATAAAAGCTATGGTAGTCAAGGCACATTCAAAGCACATGTCTTTCTAGACATTTTGGATCGGTTCAATAGCACTGCCAATGTGAGAATGGATAAAGATTGTTTAAAGAATTGTTGGAGGAACATAAAGAAAATATACCACATCTATGAACAATTGCGTACACGATCTGGATGGGGATGGGATGAGGAACGAAATTTACTTGTTGCACCTGACGAAGAAAGCATACAGGCAGCAATTGCGGTAAGCTAGCAAGTAAGATGTAGTCCTCCAAACTACACATTTTGTATATCACATGTAAATGAATTTTTTTTAATCCACAGTCCAATTCTGAATTCAAGAAGTATCTGGACAAAGCATTTTCATACAAAAGATAGCTGGGCATCTTGTGTGGAAAGACAACTGTTCGGGGGAGTCATTTCATGGGCTCGACCCAAGAAGTAGATGTGGAGGCTAGACGGTCTTTTGGAGATGATGATAGTGTTGGCCGAGAGCAATTTAATGCTATGGGATTAGAGTCAAGCCAATTTTATTTAATTGATGGTGGCAATTTCAACCCTTTTGACTTTCCATCATCCTCACAACCAAATCCTCCATCACGGTAAGTTGGAGAGAAGACACCGACAAACATTCATCCAGTGGAAGATGAGGCAACCTCCCCAGCTAGAAGGAGGAGCGATCATGCATCCACATGTTCTTGAAAGAGAAAGATCAAGAAGTCATTTGATCCCACAATACTATCATAGTATTGTATGATGAACAATGAGTGCATCAATATAGTCCGGGCTTTATTTCCTACTTCATCAACCACATCATCCACACCACAAGAGCAATACATAATGAGAGAATGTGTTATTAGGATGAAGTCTTTGCCAGGATACAACCAGCAACTACTATTCCTAGCATCGACCCTCTTCGAGAAGCCTGAGAAGAGAGCATGATTCATGGCTCTTAATGATGAGGATGCTTTAGCATGGATCTTGAATGCAACTTCTTGAGATGCTCTCCATGTTAGTACTTGATGTGGGTCTTTTGTGTTTGTTTTTGTCATTTTAGTATCATGTTTCTCTATCTTCATCCTAGTAACATGTATTAGTAACCTCATTTGGTTTTTAATTTCTCTTTGTAGAAGTTATCTGCCATGTACTCCTATGAAATTATCATTATGAATATGAGTCTCCACCTTATGGTATTGCAGGCCGGTAGTCATTCTAAAATGGGCAAGTTTATGTGCTATGTAGTTTGGGTTGGTCGTCAACCGGGAATATACCACACTTGGGCTGATTGTTATGCCCAGGTCAATGGATACTCGGGAACGAAGTTTAAAGGATTCTCAACCTTAGAAGAAGTGCAACACACTTACTATGGAATGGTTGTACGTGGATCTACGTCTCAAGTACCAAGGAGATCAACCAATGCACCTTATGAATAAGTTACCCATGCACGAAGAGAATCAGAACGCAATGGCCTGAACAATGACATTCCCCTACTTATTATGCTCATGATATTGTTCCTTATTTTTCTGATTTTCTTAATGTTAGTTGTTAAACTCATTGTATTTTAAGAAACATAGCTGACTACTTCATGCTACTTGTCATGTTATTTCATTCGTAGTGACTTCTTCTCTTTCTCAAGACAATTTATTATGTTTATCTAAATATTAAGACCTTCTGTTGATGTGGACGCATTAGTACGGGAGATCCTCTGTGAGGAGAATGCCATCTTCTTCGCCATGGATGAAGCAATCGCTGATGAGATTTTTGAATCAAATGAGGAACACAGTGTCCCAAGGCCTATGCACACAAGTAGTCATAGTGGACACATATGGATTCATGAGGTTTTGCGGGGACATGAACGAACTTCCTACAACATGTTCAAACTACATACCACGACGTTCATGAAATTAAGAGACAAACTTATGGAAAGAGATCTTATTCGTGATTCTCGTTATGTCACAGCCATCGAGCAATTAGGAATTTTCATGTATGCAATGGGTCATGGTGTGGCATCCGGAGCTATGTGCGAGCATTTTCAACACTCTTCTGAGACTCTCAGTAAACACGTCCGCGAAGTCACAAAAGCATTGGCTTCCCTATGCTTCACTTACATAAAACTACCAAGTTTGACTGATCATGTGCACCCCCGCATCCGAAATGTTGATATATTTTATCCTTACTTCAAGGTAAACATTGCCTTCTTTAACTAAAAGAGCTCATTTTTCTTTAGATTCTCATTTTCACTTTGTATTTAAGATGCCATTGGAGCAATTGATGGTACCCATGTCCCAGCGCATATTTTTCGAGAAAAACAAGCACGGTATAGGAACCGCAAATGAGTGGTCAGTCAAAATGTCATGGGGGTTTATGGTTTTGACCTTGTCTTCCAATATGTGGGGGTAGGTTTTATGGGAGCAGTTGCTGACATGGCCGTCCTCAGGAGGGCTATGAATGTAGGTGGCTTTCACGTTTTGGAAGGTATGATTATCTTGTTGTGACTACCCACGTATACTTGGTTTAACGTAAAATGTGCTAATGTAATTTGTTAATATCTCATAGGAAAGTACTACTTAGTGGACTCGGAATATGGAAACACTGCTCATTTTGTGGCTCCATATCGTGGGGAAAGATACCATATCCAAGAATTTCATGGACGAGGCAATGCACGGTATAAGAACATGAGAGACAAGTTCAACCATCGTCATGCCCAACTTCGCAATTGTGTGGAATGTACATTTGGGGTGTTAAAGAATAGATTTCAAATACTGAGAGAGGGGAACTATTATCCATTTCGTACACAATTGTTGATTGTTATTACATGTTGTGTTGTGCATAATTTTGTCCAACGTCAATAAAGCGAGGACTTTTATTTTAACTTAAGTCGTGAAGGAGGGAGGGAGGACGAAGATGATGAATCTGAGAAAGACCCAAATCTTTCTGTTAGTGCATCTGACATGACGGCAGGAGGAGCTCTCCGAGATGCGATTGCCACACAACTGTGGATGGCTAACTGAGTTGTAATTTGACCTATTATCTTAATATTCTATTTCTATTAGCATGGTTACAACTTTATTATCCAACTAGTTAGCTATTTCGTGTGTCATTGTTTCTATTGTAATCAATTTTCATTGTGCATTTAATGAGTATTTCAACTACATGTAGGTGCAATTTGGGACCGGGAAAAGGACTTTGTCTTGATATATTTAATTGGACAACAAATAGAATGTAAAAACATCATAGGTGACTCTTTGAATGAGGAAGGATGGAAGAACGTCCAAAATGTTTTCAATAAGGACTTTTGCGTGGCTTGGCCCATATCACATTTCCTACATCGTTTTACATTCTATATGTCATTTTATTTGATAGTCAATTTTCACTAGGATGACGAGATTAAACAAATACGAGGTTCCAAATTAGCTTGGCAGCAATATCTTGAGGTTTTTATAAAATTTTACCTATGACGATTATGTATACATATTATTGACCAAGAATAAAGAAGTACAAATTAGTTACTGTTTTATTCTTCTATTGCAGTTCAACCCATTGGCTACAAGATTTAAAGAAAGGACATTGCCATTACACAATGACCTCATCAAGTTGCTCAATGGTTGGGGATCATAAAGACCTTGTGAATTCAATGATTTTGGGCAATGATGAGTGGGCATCCCTATCTAATTCAATGGTCAGATAGTCAAATTGGCAACTCCATTGAAAATGCGGATATATTTTGTATAGCCAATCTGAGCCAAAAAAAATTTGTCGTATATTCATCCTTTGCAAATATTCGGTTGGATGGCATCAATTGCAATCCCAGATATTATGCAGTGAATGTATTATAAATTATTGAACATGTGATATCACATATATACTTACATGGGCAATGATGAGTGGACACCCTTATCCAATTCAATGGTCGGATGGTCAAATTGACAACCCTATTGAAAATGCGGATATATTTTTGTGTAGCCGATCTGAGTCAAAAAAATTCACATCATATCATACAAATGCGATCCAACATTACTACAAGCTGACAATATTCAAGTAGGAGTCTATGTCGTCAGAGAAGGTACGTTCATATTTCATAAAAATTTATGTTCAAAATTTTCATAAATTATACTGCCTGTCATGTGACTAACATTGCATTCATTTTGTCACAGATTTTATCATACACGGCAAATGAATGAGGCGATTAAAATAGTTTCATGTATAAATTTGAAGGTTGCATCGAGCCTTCCATGTTATGTTGTTATTTATTGTTCAATAAAGTTTGTTACATTTAAAATTTACCATGTGTTCCATATTATGTCTTTTTTCCCAAAGTTTTGTTGTTACATACAGGAACAACAGGTGTTGTTAATAAATGTTGAATGAATTTTGTTGCTACGTACATGAACATGTACAAATAATGAATGTTAAATGTCTTCCATGTTATCTCTTTTTTTTTCTTCAAAGTTTTGTGTTTACATACATACAAGAACAAGTACAAATAATGAAAATATAAGAGAAACAGGGGAGGTACTGTCAATTTTTTTTTAAAATAAATTAATCTTAAAAATAAATAGAGGCATGATTACAACCTATAATTTGTTGTAATTAAATAAAATGTTATTTTGTATTATCAATAAGTCGATGTTCGTTACAATTAATTTTTCTATTGATGTGAAAAAAATAGATGATTATAAAAAATAATTTGTTAAAGTACCAAATAATCACAATTAATATAAAGTACTACCGCACCTTTTTTAGTACTATTGTATTTTTTAGCGATTATTAGTATTTTTTATTAATGGTAATATGTTGATCTCATTATAAAATAACTTTTATGATTAAATTATTTCAAAGAAAGATATATAGTTTAAATGAATTAAAGTGTTGGTTGGGATATATAGTTTGGGTATTCTCATCAAAGTAGAAAATGTTAACCCTTCAATGCCAACCAAAGCACTCAACAAACATGTGAGTTAACTCTATTTATTCAAGTGAGTTAACTCACTTGTTACCAAAGTAAAAAATCGGTTAGTTATGTATAACTTTGATTATGGGTTAGAGTTAAAGATAACTCCAACTCATTACCAAAGTAGCTTACCGATATCCAGCTTCCAAGGAGGTGGGTTGGAGTTAATCCGGTGAGTTAACTCCACTTTTACCCTTGCCATACCCTGCAATGGTTAGGGGTGTTCACTATTCGGTTCAAACCGAAAAACCAAACCGAACCGATCAATTTGATTCAGTTTGAAAGTGAAAAAAATTTGGTTTGGTTTCAAAACAAACTGAAATTGTAAATTCAGTTTGGTTCGGTTTACAGATCTTGTAAACCGAACCAAATCGATAAAACTGAATTTTAATAATATAATTTTAATTATACATATGTATCAAGTATTCAGATTTGTTTAATATATACATACATGTATATATATATATATATGTATATATGTAAATATACACATTGTGTAAAGTAATATGGTCATCAAATTTTCACTTATAGATAATATTTCCTCATTATATAGGTTGATGGTTAAATTGAGTCAACATGTGAATATGTGATTAAAGCTTTACCTCCAAAAGAAATAGTAGGTTAAAGTCTTGTTTGTGAAATGTCCACTTATTTTCGGGTTAAACCAAACCAAACCGAACCAAACCGAATTATATCGGTTCGGTTTGGTTTGAAAAAATTACGGTTTGGTTTGGTTCGGGTTGGCTCTGGTGATGGTTTGGTTTGGTTTTAAAAAAATTCTCTCTAAACCAAACCAAACCAAACCATGAACACCCTTAGCAATGGCTGCTTTTAAGCCCCCCTTTTTCCATCCCCAAATAGTCTGGGGTGCTGCGCCTTCTCAGTCCGCCTTTTTCCATCAAAGAAATATCCAAAAAATTAGACAGTTGATAGCAGATAACTTCCACTAAACGGTATGTAATGGTGGCCTGAAATATGCTAAGTATAATATTAAGTTAATAATGACCGACATACTACTTCTATAATGTTTTCTAATAATGTCAACAATCTAAGTGTTAAGCATAATTATAATGTTACCAATAATCTAAATATTTTTCATAATTTTAACAAACATTTAAGGCAAAAAATTGCTTAAATTTAACTATGAATAAAAATAGTAATTATGTGTGAATTTGTAGTTAATAACCAACGTATTTGTGTTATCCATAATTTAAGCTTAAATTTATTTATGATTAAAAATGCTAAGTATGTGTGAATTTACGGTTAATAATCAATGTAATTGTGTTATCCATAATTTAAGAAATATCTAACGTGAAAATTTTAACTGTTGAATAAATATGAAAGTAGATAAGTAATCAAAATGTCATTTACAATTACTAATAATTGGAATTAAACATCTTACAATTAGATCATCATTACGATTAAACATATTACACTTAAGAACAATATCATACTAAATTTTTTAATTAATACTAATTAACAATAAACATGTTCGGTGTAATTATAAAATAAATGAAATTTGCTAAGTCAATAATTAATAAGATTATTCTCCTTGTAAAATACTATAATAAGAAGCTTTGAAGACAATATAATATCATATACCTATTAGCAATAAAATATATCCACAAATGAAAAGAATTAAAAAAAAGATGATCAAGAGCATAGTACAAAGGTATTCTAGACATTGTCCAAATGAAAGAGTGAATTAACTCACTTCTTATTAACAAAATACTTTTAACAAAAATAGGTTAATTCTTTTTAGTCATATGAATTAACTCGCATATGAATAAATTAAAAAATAAATTAACCTTAAATTAATTTTAGTCATGAGTTAAAATTAATTTTAACTCAACCCATTTCGGCCCAAAGTATCAACTTTCCTCTCCCGGTCCCAGTGTTGGTGGTCGGCGCCGATTGAGGGTTTTGGAGAGGAGAGGAGAGAAAGAGGCCATATATCGCTGCCGACCTTGCTCTGGGGAGATGACCATGGAGGACGCCATCAGATCCTCGGTTGCTCAGGCGGTGGAGAGATTTGCTGCCTACATGGGCACTCTGCCGCAAGCAGCATCATGGGTGCCATCGTTCTCGCCCACCAACTGCGACATGATCAGCTGGATCCATGCGAAGGCTCGGTGGCTGATCCGGATGTTGGCCTGGGTGCGAGCCACCCTCGACGATGCCGAGGACATGGACATAACAGAGGAGTCCGTCCGCGACTGGCTGCGGGAGCTGCAGGCAGTCGCCGACGCCGCCGAGGATGTGCTGGATGAGCTCCCTCACGAGGCGTTGCGTCTGGGGTTAATGGGGATGCCTCTACCTCATCAGGTACACAGTTCCAGCTCTGTCACCCCACTGCACGAGCTTTCCGCGTTCTGTCTTGTGTTGAGCAGAGGATGGAAGATGTTGTTTCAAGATTTATGAAGATCAAGAAGCCTGAGCAAGCTCTGGAACTAGACTGCTGCGAGGAACAAGAGCATGCTGAAAGCATATCTGCGAGATCGACAACTAGTTCTGTCATAGAAGAGCCACGCATCGTGGGAAGAACTGAAGAATTAGCAAAAATTAAGCAGTTTTTGTTATTATCACCTGATGCAGAAGAATCTACAAGAAATAATGACATGGATGATCATGTCTCCGTGATGGCCATCGTGGGCATGGGTGGACTAGGGAAGACCACTCTTGCCCAGATTGCCTACAGTGACTCTCAAGTGAACCAGCATTTCCAGCTCAAATCATGGGTTTGTGTGTCTGAAGATTTTGATGTGATACGGCTGACCAAAGCTATGCTGCAGTCTTTGAATGTGGAAGCCAATGGTTTGTCAGAGCTGGATCCCCTTCAGCAAAAGCTTGTGCATAGATTGAGCAGGAATGAGAGATTTTTACTTGTCCTAGACGATGTTTGGGATGTAAAAACCCATAATTCAAGCAATTGGAATCTACTCACTGCTCCCTTACTCAACAGATCTGCGGACTCTAAGATTATCATAACTACACGGAGTAGTGAAATTCCAGAGATGGTGGCCACAAATTCGACCTATGATTTGAGTTTCCTGTCAGATGAAGACACCTTAGAGCTGTTTATGCTGCATGCCTTTGAAGGTCGAGATCCAAAATTACATCAGAATCTTGTGGCTATTGGGAAAGAAATTGCCAAGAGGTGCGGAGGTGTGCCTCTGGCAGCAAAGACAATTGGAGGCCTACTGCACACTAAAGATGATGAGGAGTGGAATAAAATCCTCAAGAGCGAAGTTTGGAACGCCGCTATTAATCAAGAAGGTTCTATCATTCCCATACTAAGGTTGAGTTACCTGGATTTGTCTGCCCCACTCAAGAGATGTTTCAGGTATTGCTCTCTATTCTCAAAAGACTGTGTTTGATAGGAATCAAACAATCCGCATGTGGATGGCGCAGGGTTACATCAAGGCAAATAGAAGAGAACTAATGGAAGATGTTGGCCAGAGGTATGTCGAGAACCTACTCTCGAGATCATTCTTTCAAAAATATCCAAGGGATCCTAAAAGATTGCAGATGCACGACTTAATGCATGATCTTGCAATATGTGTCTCAGGAGATGAATGTTATAGTACGGAGGGCGTTGAGTCTTGTCCCTTCCCGAGTCACATTCGGCACTTGTCCATTTACCCCCCTATTGGTTCCCGAATGACCGGCATATCAGCAATAAAGTATATCTAGACAAAATCCTTTAGATCTTTTCGTATTGCCGGATCCAAAATGTTATTTATCAATCTTTGAACGTGGTCTTCTAAGTGACTCATACCCAAATCGAACACCTTAGAGCATGGTTTGGCGCGCCGGATCGAGCCGGGCCGATCCCCCCGAATCGCATCGGATCAGGGAGGATCCGATGCGCGACTCGCCCGATGCGCCCGGATCCTTTCTTAGCAGGCGGATCGAGCCCGATGCGATGCGATGCGATCCGGCACTGTCGCATCGGGCGCGATCCGCCCGACACCCTTAAAGGGTGTCGGCGATGCGCTGCGTATCGGGACTGAACAGTCCCATTCGCAGCGCAGGAAACCGCAGGCCCCTTTCTCCCCCCCGTTTGCAGTTTTTTTGAAGAGAAAAACCTAGATTTAGGTGCAAATCCACAGGAGGAGGCTTCCTAAGTGAATTTGTGTCCATTTGGAGTGGATTGGAAGCTTTGAAGCCTTGTTCTTCAAGTTTTTTGAAGGTACAGGGTTTTCAAGGTAAGCAACCTTATTTCTTCATTTTTCTGTTATTTTCTTGGTATGGGTTAGATCTTGTTAGGAAATGATGTTGCAAGGGATTGATGTTCACTTGCAACCATTTCTCATCAAGATCTACAAGGTTTTCATGTAGATTTGATGATTTTCCCTAAAATATGATTTTCTGAAAAATAATTTGAAAAATCTTAAAAAAAATTAAACAATAAAAAATGATAGGAAGGTGTTCTATAAGTTCTATATCATGGTTAGAACTTGATTCTATAAGAAGTTTAGGGTATATTAATTAATGTTCATAAATAATTAATAATTATATTAAAATTTGAATAATAATTTTATAAATCTTAAAAGTGTAAACTACCAAAAATTGATAGAAATGTGTTGTATAACTTGTACATCATGATTAGAAGTTGATTAAATAAGAAGTTGAGCAATAATTAATTTATATCTTAGATTAATAAGAAGTATTTTAAAATAAAATGTGAAATTACAGAAAATATATATGCATGTGTGAATGGATTTCTGTGATCATGTGTTCATGTATATTAAAAAAATATCATATAACAATTAAGAAGTAAGAATACTTTCTTTTAGTGTTCAATTCTGAAATTTAATTTAATTACTGTTAATTTATTATTTATTTTTTGTCATTGTAGATGGCACCGAAAAGAGGTTCTGATGATATTGGGTGGCAGCATGGCATCATGTTGGAGAATAGGCACAACTTTAAGTGCAATTATTGTGGTTTTGTGGGACAAGGAGGTGGGGTCTCCCGTTTGAAGAAGCACCTTGCTGGTGGTCGACTAGCAGGGTACCATGACGTGCAGGGGTGTAAATCGGTGCCAAAAGAAGTCAAGAAGGCTATGAGTGAACACATTAAGCAAGTTCGAACTGAGACAGCAAGAAAGAAGGCAGATAAGGAGATAGCAGAGAGGATTATATCAGGAAGACAAAGAGATGAAGATGATGATGATGAAGTTCAAATGTATGCAGAATATGTTCCTGATCCTGATGTGCAGGAAAGGCTAGCAGAGCACATAGCAGGGCTGAGGCATGGGAATGATCAAAGGCAGGGCACAGAATGAGTTTTCAGGGAGCTCAGCATGAGGTTGGCAGTGGCAGTGGCAGTGGCTCAGCGGTAGGGGCAGTGGCTCCCGTCGATTTTCAAATGTGGGAGATTATTTCACTCGACCCCCTCCCACACAAGTACCAGAAGAAGGCAGGCATAGCAAAGACCCAGGTGTGCAAATTGAGGATGTGGACCCTTATGTTATCCTAGGGAGCATGGCAAGCAGACTAGGATTGATGATTCATACAACCAGCAGGGGCCGAAATACAAGGTGGGGAGAGCAATTGCAAAGTGGTGGCACCATACAGGGTTACCATTTAATGCAGCGAACAGTCCCTATTATAAAACTGCAATACAGGAGGTTCAACGTGGAGCCTACATGTGCAGCCTCCTACAGCTAGGGACTTGGCAGGGAAATATCTGCAGGAGGAAGTTGATGAGATAAAGTCTTACATAGATGGATTTAAGAAGAATGGGAGAAGTATGGTGTCACCATCATGTGTGATGGTTGGTCGGGCATCACCAGGAGCAGCCTCATCAACTTCCTAGTGTATTGTGATAGACAAGTCTTCTATCACAAATCAGTTGACGCATCCGAGCATGTACACAACTATGAATACATATTGGGTTTGATGCGAGAGGTGGTTGGGGAGATTGGGGAGCAATATATTGTGCAGGTGGTCACGGATAATGGAGCTGCGTACAAGAAAGCAGGGGAGGAGTTGATGAATATCTATCCTCATCTATACTGGACCCCATGTGCTGCCCTGTGTTGATTTAATGCTTAAAGAAATTGGGACACTGCAACCTGTGAAAATGGTGGTGGATGCAGGACAGAAGATAACACGTTTCATCTACAATCATCATCTGGTGTTGGCGTGGATGAGAGAGTCCACTGGTGGAGAGTTGTTGAGGCCCGGTGTCACCCGCTTTGCAACAAATTTTGTGGCACTACAGAGTCTACTGAAGCACAAGGATGGATTGAAACGCATGTTCAGGGGTGATAAATGGTTGCAGAGTAATTTTGCTAATACATCTGATGGAAAGGAGGTGGAAGGCATCGTCAACAGCTCCAATTTTTGGGATCGGGTCTTCAAGCTGGTACAGATCATTGAACCTCTATATGAGGTGTTGAGGGTGGTGGATGGGGATAGGAGACCATCTATAGGATTGGTATATGCAAAGCTTGAAGCCGCGAGGAAAAAGATCCGTGAAGTCTCACCTCGGCATGCACACTTGTTTTGGATGTTGTTGACGATAGATGGGACCGGCAGATGAGTAGAGATCTCCATATGGCGGGTAAGGAAATAAATCATATTTCTGTAATAATCTATTATTTATTGTATTGATGATGGTATTTTATTCAATTGCAGCATACTATCTCCACCCTGCATACCATTACGCACACGAGCTAGCATATGATGATGATTGACGGCTGCCTTTGCAAGGGTGGTTGAGAGATTGTCAAGAAGTCCTGTGCTAGCGGCAGATGCCATTGATGAGGCAAGTATAGGATTATCAACTTCCATCCAAAGTTAAATCAAATACTTGAAGTTCATAGGAGTTGATGATAATTTATGCTATGCAGATGAAGCGTTTTCGGGAAGCCACTGGGACCTTTGCTGAGCCATCTGCCATTGCTGGTCGGGAGCGTGTAGACGGCGGTAATATGCTTCCCATTTACATTTTTTATCATTGCAACTTGATGGTTGACATCTGATTGACATAATTGAATTTGGATGCAGCTGATTGGTGGTTCAACTTTGGGCATTCCGCGCCAACATTGAGGAAAATTGCAGTGAAGGTCTTATCGCAGACTTCCTCATCTAGTGGATGTGAGAGGAACTGGAGTACATTTGCATTGATACACACCAAAGTGCGGAATCGTCTCTCATATAGGCGTTTGGACCAATTGGTGTACGTCCACTATAATATGAGGCTGAGGGTCAAACCTTACAGAAGATCCAAAGAAGCGTGGGGACGTAGAGTATGATCCAATTGATGTTGGATTTCTACGAGATGAAGAAGACCAATGGTTGCATGGGTTGCACGAGCAACAACAGAGCGAGGGGAGTATGAGTTAGATGAGGAGGCAGACGACCCTGAAGATCCACCTCGCCCTAACACTTTCTTGGCAAGGGCAGTAGCAGAAGCAACAGCAGAGGAGGAGGAGATCGTGGGAATGTGGGACAGCCATATTCCCCTCGTTATGAGATGGATCCAGAGGCTGAGGTGGATCTTCTTGCGGACATACAAGTAGAGCATGTGACGCGTACTGCAGGTGGGAGAGTCATTTCTTTCTTTCATCTTACATGTTTTATCAGTTGCATTTATGCTAACTTCCTAATGTATAATGTTGGGGGTTATTGCAGGTAGAGGAGGAGGTAATGATGATGATGATGATTTTGATAGGTTGATGGAAGGCCTCCCCCGCACACAATCTAGAAGGAGAGGCTTATCTACCCAGGATGCGCCTCCCTCACAATCTACAAGGGCTCCCACATCATCTCAATTGGCAAAAGGGAAGCAAATAGCAACAGAATCCCGCAGAAAAATAACTGGTGCAACAGAGTCCCGGCCAAAAGAGTTGTTATACGAGAGCCACCTCCCGTCCCAGCACAAAAAAAGAAGGGTTGGTTTTCTGGTTGGGGATCCAAGAAAGGCAAGAAAGGTGCTACCGTTGTTGAAGATCCACTTGACATTGCCGATGCAGAGACTTTGGATCCAAATGCAGATGATGAGACACCGTCTCCATTGGATTCACCCCGATTGCCCAATAGTGCCTCCCATGATTCGATGACTACTGGTAGGCCATCATTTTGTATTAAAAATTACCTCAAAATGTATTTGTAATTTTGTATTTGTTCTAACTAATGTTCAAATGATATTGCCTTTGCAGGTGGTTCTTCATATGCTGGTGGTGACGGTGGTGGTAACGGTGGAGGTGGAGGTGGTAACGGTGGTCAGGGCGGAGGAGGAGGTGAGGGTGGTGAGGGAGGAGGAGGTGACATGGCATTCACAGAGGAGCAATTTTATGGGGGTGCAACACAAGATAGTAGTCATGGTGCCCCAATGCGGTACAATAGAAGGCAGAAGTTTAGACCTGGCAGTCAAACAAGAGGTTCACCAGTGGATTCCCATAGCTATGACACTATGATATCAGACTTTGAGAGGATGAGTACACAAGAGTCTGTCGGATCCTATGGCGGCCATAGCTATCACCCCGAATCCACTAGCACAGACTACTCTAGTGGGTACGGACCGTACAGTGGGTACACTGCCACAGTAGGCTACCTTGGTCCATCTCCATATATGCATCCGCCTCCTGCATATTCTATTCCTATTCCAGTCCAAGTTTTGGTTCCTGAGGAGGATGTACAGATGGCACAACTGGGGGTAGTCCGTCCGGCTGTCAAGTGTGGGACCATTATCTCAGTCAGTTTCGGCAGAGATACCATAGCATGATGACATGGGATGAGTTTCGTGGTTTTGTGTCAAGAACGAAAGGTCATCATCTTATTGGGGAGCTCCCCTCAGAGTCAGATGAGTCCGAATCCATGCCTAGCCAATCCCAATGGAATGCATATGATCCATATCAACAAGGGCATTGGGGATATTAGAGTAAGTCATTGTATTTTTATTGGAATTTAGAGTTTGATAGTTGTATTGACTTTGTGCAATGTAAATATCTTTCAATTAATGAGTTTCAATTTGTTTTCACTCTTCTAATGCTTTATTTCATTGAAAATAAATGTTTTTATACCAATTACATGATATAAATCTCATGGAATATGATGAAACATATGTACAAGAGGCCTAAACCACACAATCATTCAAAAAAAGGCCAGATTCAATGGAATCGGCCATAAAATGGTTCATAAATAAGGGTTCTGGCCGAATCCAAGCGGATCGAACCGGATCGGTTCGATCCGCCCGAATCGGATCGGATCAGGAAAATCCCGATCCGGTCCGAATCGGGGATCCGCCAAACCTTGCCTTAGAGTGCTGGACTTGCCTAGTGTTCGCCTTGATCATTTGCCGGAGTATATTGCTCGCCTGAAACATCTACGTTTTCTTCGCATCTCGGTGTCGGCTAAGGCACTTCCCGAATCTGTGGGCAGTATGTATCACCTTCAAACACTTGATCTAGGGCGAGTGTCTGAATTGCCTAACAGCATGTCAAATTTGCACAAACTAAGGCACCTCATATTGAGCAGCTGGGATTATGTTAGATACCCAGTGGGAATTGGGAAGCTAACAGATCTTCAGACGATTCGGGGTTTCCATGTGAGTCCAAAACACAACCATGCTAAATTGGGGGAATTGAGAGATATGAACAGCATCAGAGGAGAGTTTGCCATCAAAGGGCTTGAGAACCTGGCCGATGTGAATGAGGCAAAGAAGGCTTGTCTAGAGAAGAAGAGAAACATCTGGTCTTTGCACTTAGAATGGGACGACTGGGCTTCATCATCGTCCATTGACGATGAGGTGTTGGAAAGCCTCAAACCCAGTGTTAAGCTTGAGAGTTTGCAAATATTGGGCTTCAAGGGGCCATCTTTTCCATCTTGGTTGGGAGATGGGTCCTTTTCTAGATTGGGCACTGTTAAACTAGAGCACTGTGGAAATTGGACTTCTCTCCCACCACTTGGGCAGCTCCCATCACTCAGGTCACTCTATATATCTGAAGCCAGAGCAGTGGAGTACATTGGCGGTGAATTTTTCTGTGGGGGCTTTCCACAACTGGAGGAATTAACATTGGTGTACTTGCACAATTGGAAGTCATGGTGCGGTGCCGGGGAAGGAGATTGTCCCAAACTCAAGAAGCTTTCTATTGAATGGTGTGGAAATCTTGACTCCCTCTCTTTAATCAACCTGGGTGCTGTTGAGGATATCTCCATCTTTGAGTGCCCTAAACTCCAGTACATGCCTGGTAATTCTCTTGAAGTGTGGTGTGTTGAAGCAGCTCATCTCTCCCCTGCCGCACCAACAGAGGATGAGCCACATCTCCAAATTGATCAGGATGTTGGCCAATGAGAGGCATAGTATATTTATTATTAAATGCCGAACTGCTGCCATCGACACTGCAGGTCTTGTGCATCCACGGGAGTCCCTATGAGACAGAGCAATGCAGTTGACACCAGCATTTCCAAAGATTAAAGAAAGTTCAGCAATGTTCAAACAAAGAAGGTACGTACAAGAGTAATTACAGGTCTCATTGTACCTGCTTTCTCATCCTTGATGTGCTTGGTTAATTTGATTGTTTTGGTTGCTTCAGGTAAGGGTGTTCAGGGTTTGGTTTTGTTCAGATTGGGTCATTTTTTGGCCAACCCGAGCCGAATCGAATGAAACCCTCAAACCTAACTCAACTAAACCGAACCGAGATTATTTCGGTACAGTTCCGTTCAAACCAAAATTTGATATTTAATTAAATATAAATAGATTGATTAATATTTATACATTTAAAATGAAGATAAAAATAAAAAATATACATATTTGTATTAAATTTAGGATGGAGAGTGCAACCTTTACTTGGCGTTCCAAAATGTGCATGATGCGGGTGCGGCCTCGAAATTTTGTTCCATGGACTTCACAGAAATTCATACTTTGAACATAGAATGGGATCGTTGTACTAATGATAGGCTCAATGTTACAGATGCCATCACCCAGGAAGTTCTGTTCAACCTTTACCCATTTTGCCTCTCAAGTAAGAGACCAGTGATCCGAGTATACCGAAGAATGCTGGCAAGCCTCGGTTACTTACTGGTTGATGGAGTTCAGGTTTCTAATGAAAAATTCACTTCCTTGGAATAAGGTAAGCATGTGTCATCCTATCATTTTCCTTTCCCAAGCATCTCAAGAGTTTCTATTGGCTATGAATCATTCAAACAGTTAAGCTGCCCATTTATGCCAGTTTGACAGGTACCTAGGGGTAGCTAAACCAAAAATTCAACCCACCCAGATTTAAAAAATGAAAAATGCAACTTCTTGACTTACCTTTGGGTAAATTGTGAAATCATACCACACAGATCACATAAAAAAAACAACTACCGCCATCATGACACCTCATTTAAAGCCCCCCACTTTTTTTACTTATCTAGGGATAACAACTTGTCCTACCCCCATGGACTAGACAATTAAACCCGTGCCTTACCCTATCGTACCCCGCTTTAACTTTGGAACCCCTTGGTTAAGCCATCTGCGCAACTAAAGTGCACAGGATGACTAACCCATGGCATACCCCATGGTACCAGAGGCTACCCCGTTGCCATAGTGTAATCTTTTTCTCTCTCCTCATTCTTGATTTTACTAGATTTCGAGTTGAAAGGATAACAAGGCCCCATGGCCAGCTTTCCCATGCGAGTTAAGCTTACCTCAGAACATTGAAAACCCTGGAACATTATTTCTATGCATGTTGAGGGGCTTATGTTTCTGCTACATGGCCCTCATAAGCTTCTGAATAATAAGGGGCTCTAAAACCAATATGCCCTGTGGCTTAGCCTTTGATCATAGAAAATGATGGTGTCCTGATCAAGATGTATCTAGTACTCCTTTCATGGGTTCGCCAACTTTGTAGCTGATGATATGATAAGTATTCGCATTTGTTTGATGTTATTTTTCTCATAGTTTCTACCTGCCTAAGAATACTTCTGGAAATCTCTTAAATTGTACGGAGCCATCATACATGCTCTTCTTATTTTTATGTTTCTACAGAAATTGAACGTGGTGATGGATTAAGCAATAGAGGTTGTTGGAGTGCGCAATACCTTGTTCAAGGGGGATCACTGTTCACAGTACTAACTTATTTGATATATGAAGGTGATTTCTCTTGTATTTTCTTCCCCTAAATATAGTGGAATCTCTCTTCATGTATGTCCGTGTTGAGTTTCTCCCATTGTATTTTTGATGACTACAAAACTAACTTATTGATATATGAAGGTGATTTCTCTTGTATTTTCTTCCCCTAAATATAGTGGAATCTCTCTTCATGTATGTCCGTGTTGAGTTTCTCCCATTGTATTTTTGATGACTACAAAACTAACTTATTTGATATATGAAGGTGATTTCTCTTGTATTTTCTTCCCCTAAATATAGTGGAATCTCTCTTCATGTATGTCCGTGTTGAGTTTCTCCCATTGTATTTTTGATGACTACAAAACTAACTTATTTGATATATGAAGGTGATTTCTCTTGTATTTTCTTCCCCTAAATATAGTGGAATCTCTCTTCATGTATGTCCGTGTTGAGTTTCTCCCATTGTATTTTTGATGACTACAAAACTAACTTATTGGATATATGAAGGTGATTTCTCTTGTATTTTCTTCCCCTAAATATAGTGGAATCTCTCTTCATGTATGTCCGTGTTGAGTTTCTCCCATTGTATTTTTGATGACTACAAAACTAACTTATTTGATAGTGTAACTTAGCTGTCAAGCATGTTTAGGAGCTGGTGACTGCAGATTCTAAGTTGTCATTTTGAAAGAATTTAAAAAACTCAGGTAATAGCTCTTGGTGTTTTAAGATGGTTGGACACCACGCAGCGCGGACTGAGATTCTGCTTCCAAAACAGAGCCTGTTATTTTTTGTGTTGCACTCCGGTAAAGAAGGCTGAGTGGGTGAGGATATAGGTTAAGTTTGGAGACTTCCTAATCTAGGGGAGTGGCAACCCACCAGCAACAAAGGAAAAAGGGAGAAATTCAAGCTGCTGCTGTAGGGGCACTTGAACAATTAAGGAAGATCTCCTTAAGAACATGATGGTTTCTCAAGATCTGCTATTGAAGAAAGCATCTTCCATACTTCATCAGTTTTGCTGTCTGGAAAGTTTGTCTTTTGTTGTATTTCTTGTGTTCTTATTGTGGGGTCTCTAGTTGAGGACTTAATTTGGATCATCTCTTTATAAGGGGGATAAACTGTTCTCTTGTATTCCTGTTTAATTTCGCATATAAGCTATTGAAAAAAATTAAACGTTACATATTTATCACCCCTAGAATTGCATTTGCAGACATATTATCAAGAAAAACAAGAGTTGCATGTAAAAAGACTTTGAATGACCTTTTTGCATTATTTTTCTGTGCAAAAGGACCACTTGATAGAAATGTCAGGAGTGAGATTATACTATATATATAATATATATATATATATATATATGCAAAAAATTCTATTTTCTTGCTTGTGTGCTGTTGAAGTACTTGTTTGCTATAGTCTGTACTTCCATTTAACAAATTGCTTCTAGGATGATAATAATTCTTGAATTGCTTTCAAGATTATCTGTGATTGGTAACATATTAGCTACTGACACACACTTTTGAGTATGCTCTTCCATGGAACAACCATTACAAATTTTTGGCTAGCATATATTAAAAATGTTTTCATATGAATAAGGGTCTTTTGCACATACACCGTCTTACAGACAAAATTATGAAGTTATGGCCTTTTGATGGCCAAAAAGTATATCCATAGACATGTTCGAGATGACGGTGCCAAATGTGCCCGTGACACCCCGATTAATTTTAAGATTAAAATAAAAATAAAATATGTTTGAACTAAAAATGAGGAATTAAAAGGGTAATTATGAAGGAGCTAGTCAAAGTAAGAAAATCTTTTTAAACGTAATGCTTTGGTCGGTCGCGATTCACCAAAATAAGCGACCACTGTGTCCGTCGCGATTTATGAATTTTACTTTTATAAAAGAACCCTTAGACTATTGTTTTAAAAGAGTATAAGTATTGTGGCAAAGCCGTGCTGCGTTGGAAAGCTGAACCTTGAGCTTGAAGAGGAGAACTTCCTCCCCTCAAGCATTGCTTCAATTCTTCATCAATTGGAGTTGTGCTTTCAAGTTTTCAAGTCATTGGAGCAAGCAAGGAGGAGGAGTCTTCATCTCTTCATCCAAGCACGGCTGCGCCAACCCCTTCATTAGATTTTTCTTACTCTCCCCTTTTGTTCTTTTAATTCTCATTTAGTTCATAATTCATCACCTTAGTCATCACACACATCAATTCATTCACTCCATACCTACTTCTTAGGGGTTTTACACCACCTATTTAATCTCATGCAAGCAAGTTTCTCGTTATTTTTATTGAATTTGATATTACATAACTTGGTTTAATAGTATTTCTTTCACTTGTTTGCTTATTTCTCTCTCTTTTGGAAGGTAACCAACGAACTAAAGTCATCTTTGCCGGTCGGCTGGTTAGAGAAATAAGAGTCAACCCACCACATTACTCCCTCGATTTCGAGTGAAGGTAAGTAATCTCTACCTTTCGCTCTCTCCTTCGGTACCCACACGCACCTGGCGATCACACTTCCATCTTGTGCACACATGCACCACTCTTTTCTTCTTATTTTTCTCCATCTATATTTATATTTTATTTAAAAATATTTATCTTTTTTAATTATTCTTTATGGTGTTTGAAAAAGTACGTTCACAAATTGGCGATCACGGTGGAACGCTTTTTACTTTAGTTTTGGTTACCACTCCTTCGGCACCCATGTGTGCCCCTCCCTTTGACACCCACATGTGTCCTTCCCTTTGTATCCCACGTGGTACAATTCCCCTTCCCTCATACCCCACGTGGTACTTCTTTGAAATCCCCCGAAATTACCGAGTTGTGTTTTTGTGCTTTTCTTTTTCATAAAGTTTAATTAAAAAAAATTCATCATTCTGCCCCCTCCCTTTTTACTTACTTTCACTTGAAGAAAGCATCTCCATCTGACTCTTATTTCTCTAATGGGTTGGCTATATAGCATGCTTGTATGATTTACAACTTTTATATAACTCTCGATTGCCTTTTGAATCGCGACGTGTTCAGACGTCGCGCTTTTTGCTTTTGTGCGATGGTTTACCCAGTCGCAATTCTGTGATAGACACCGCATCGGAGGGAGTTGTCGCGGATCTTACTACTTCTACGAGTTGTTCGATCTGCGACCGTCTGAACGATCGCGATTCAGTTTGAAGCTCGACGACTGAACTCGTCGCGTTTCTGTCTGTTCACAAAGTGCCGCGTTTTCTGTCATTCTGCATTGTTACTTGCATCTACAGGGCATATTTGGTTGAGGGACCTCCTTCCCTCCTTATCCTAGATCCAAACACATTTCTCAGTGAGGACGATCTCTCCATTGGGTATTCCGTCTCATTGGACTAGAAAATCCTCATCGGGACCCCCGTAGGTCTCTGTACCCCGTAGATTCCCTCACGGTGGACCGAGCATGTTGTACCATCTCGGAGACCATGTTAGAATATCCCACATTGTGAAGGAGCGTGTTTAGTGAACCTGGAGTTCTCTTCATACCCATATAGGTTCCTACCCATATTGGAGTGAAATCATTTCAATAAAATCCACATTGAATCATATTGAAACAATTAAATTGGATGTAAGCATCCCTCAAAGTGTTTGATTAAAAGCTATTTACTTCTTCTCTCAAACTTGTTTGAGTAGTTGGGTGTTAGCAAACTTTGTGTGCTTAAATATCATGTTGCTTCGTTCAGGAAAATCAATTGGAATGATTAAATACGAAGATATGAATTACCATGATGAAGTGTATGATGAGAGGATGATTGATTGATGAAGAGAAGCAGTTTATGGAAAACATGAACTTGAGGATGGAAAGCTTGTTCAAGCATAACAAGAACAATTTCCGAATGCTCCACAGAAGAGCAAAAGCAAAATTGGGAAGAAAAAACCATACACAGGATAACAATAATTGTCAGGGATTCTCCATTCCTCTTCCACTCTCACTCTTGAATCATCCAAAGGACAGTAAACGCACTCAAAGATGTAAGAACTCTTCCCTTCCTATTTATCCTTTGAGGCTTCTTCAGCAATGGCATTGGGCCATAATGGATCCAACTTCATCCACACCCGGTTCTTTTTTTCCTCACGTTTATATATGAATTCTTGTGCACTGTTATTGTGTATTTGTAATTTGGTTATTATCCCAAGGGTGGTTGTTTGCACTTAAGATGTTGTATACACCATGGTGTGCACTAGAATTCACTTCTAGTGGGAGGACTCCCAACAACAAGGGTTGGGGAGAGAACTTAGGTCTCAATTTGAGTATGAGCCTATATAAAAAATGGTCCACATTTATGTAATTGGTTCACATGAAGTTAACAAATCATGTCTCATATCTTATGACATAAGATAATAGAGAAAAACTTGTTGCACTTTTCTATTACACTTTTAGTGCATTTTGTATATTTCTCATTGGCCAATATACTACTGGCACACTGTGCCCACCCAATGAGAAGTGCAAAAGTGCACTAGAAGGGCAATAGAAAACTGCAACAGGTCTTTCTCAAGATAATAATATCTTGTCCTATATCTTATCACTCGCACATGTGTACTTGACAACTAAGTGTACAATAAGTATTACTTTTACATCTTATGATGTGACTGAAAGGAAGGAGAAACTCCACTTAAGTAAATGTTTGATATGTGTAAGAGTTTCATATACGGTCAAAAAAAAAAGTTTCTTTTAGTTTTTATTCCCTGTAACTTTACACGTAGTGTTTTTGTAATTAGTTTTTTACAATTAGTGTTTAATGTTCTTAACTTGACTATTTAGCCTTCAATCCAAGAAACTTCACTTTTCTTGAAAGCATGCCCTTCCAGGGGACTTGTTTCTAAAGAAAAGTTAAGCTTCTTATACATTCATGGCTTAATAGATAAATCTCGAATTCTAATAATCTAATTGTGAAAGATTAAACCTATTAAAAGCCAAAGAACCCGACAAAAAAAAAATAAAGATGGGTTGGATTCCTTGGGCCGACTAGAGCAGGTTAATGTAAATGGTCTACGTAGTCCATTTTATGGGCCAGGCCCCGTACGAACCTAAATAATGACATTGGATTGGGACCGACCTGTCCACCTAATAACAGGACCATTTAAATTTTCTAAATCGAATTATGTTCTAATTTTTCTAAAACCTAGCTTAAAACCAAATCCTTCGTTAAAAAATGTTCAGGTTTAGGACATGATTTGTTTAATTTTAGATTCGTTTAAATCTCAACGTCAATAAAATCTAAAACGGCCCTACAACCTGGCCTATTTATCAATTTTCCCAAAAACTTATTAGGATGCTATTTGTCTCGCGCGCTGTAAAACAATGCTTCGCTCAATGACCAATTTCACAAATATTGAAATCAAATCAAATCCTACAAAACAGTTATAGACATTACAAGTGTAAATATATTAGATAAACATATGTTTAATTTTGATCTTAATGTTAAATATTAACATCCATGAATCTACTCAGAAAGATGGAATTCCAACTTGAGCCGAACGAAACAACAATTATTTGTTTCTTTGTGCGGTTCATTAAGTCAAGTTAAACTTGTTACTTAATTGAATTCGAATTCGAATTCGATGAAAGGCGGCCCCAGAAGGAACCATAAAGTTGCCTTTGTGTGAGTTGGAGGTCACATGTTCAAAACAAAAAATAGCTTCTCTAGTTGGAGGTCACATGTGGGGCCCGCGCGGCCGACCAATCAGGTCGGCCGCCGGTGCTTCCACGTCTGCCCGGTTGCCCAGGCGGACGTGCACCTAGCATTTCTCTTGTCGGAATAAGACTGTGTACATTGTCTTTTCCCTAGATTCTAGGTTAGTGACAATCTTGTGCGTTGGATATGCCTTTTACTTGATTGAATTCAACGCACCCTCTAATGAGGTCGCATTTCGAGTCTGCAAGGGCCAGCATGAGATGATCTCGAGATACTTGGAGTTTTTTTTTGGTAAGCGATGTGGTAGTTTAGAGCACCGTCCGACCAACAGAATCACCCGAATTCAATACTAAAAAAAATCACCTAAAAAACCCTTTGGGAAAGTGCTGCTCCCCAGACCTTAAAACCGAAACAATCTTCTCGGCGCCTCGAACCCACGCCACCCCGCCGCAGGCGGGTGGGTGTCCATCCCGCCTACGGCGGGGGGACGAGATACTTGGAGTTGAATGCTACAGTGTTGAGAAATGGGGAGATGAAGTAGCTGTCGGGCCAGCATCGATCTAACCTATAAGAAGTCGCTCTCGAGATGAGGTTCTTGGACTCGACTCTTTGACGATTAAGTTAGAAATCGACCATGAGACAGGAAGCAAAGGAAGTAGAGTTAGGTGATTTGAGAGCTTATGCCAAAATGTGACACGAGTCTCTTTTACTTTCTTTACTTGTGCCTATGGCTCTGCTTTTATCGATTGAGAGAAAGCGGTAGATATTACATCTCTCTAGATTTCCTTTGGAATCCCATTTTCTATATCTTGGTTGATGACTCCACGGTTTCGTTCCCACGGTGCGATATTGACCAAGCAATTCCCTCCTATTTTCCTTTTGGAAGCCGCCTTGCCATTGACGGCACCTGTAGCTCCAGATTATATATTATTAACAGAGAAATAAACCAACGTTCTTCGTTGGAACTCTTTGCCTTCTTTGTTCCAGATTTGTGGTTCATCTTTTTAATTGAAGAATGGAGTTTGTGTTTCAAGTTTTCGCTTGTCGATAGGTCGATCCTAGTAGTAGTGGGGTTTGTTTTCCACTTTAATTAATTAGTTTTTCTATATCCACATCTGAGTTTATGAATGCTTGAGCTCTCCCGGCACATGAAAAGATAATTAATGTTAGCATTTTTCACATAATAACCCATCTACTGATTAAGAACAGATTTATAAGCTAGCATATTGATCAATATCCAATATCTTAGGGTATTAATAGTAGCACGAAAAGAAGCGAGAAATTAATGGAAGTGGGTTTGGCGGTTTTAAACCCTTCTCAGGGCTGTTTGATAGCATAGTTAAGGATGAGTAAAAAGGGGTAACTTTTAGATTAGTGACTATATATCTAGGTTTGGATAGGGTGTGTTGACTAAGTAGGCTAACTAAGTTTAACTCCCCTTACTCATGAATAACACACACACAAATATATATATATATATATATATATATATATATATATAGACCTCTTTACTGTAATATGACTTAACATATACTGTAACAGGTGATAACACTTACTGTAATGAGTTACAGTTCTGTTAGGAACTAATAAATAAGTCAAAAATTTGATAGGGACTCCTAATTAATTTACTACCTCTTTACTGTAACATGGCTTAACATATACTGTAACAGGTGATAACACTTACTGTAATGAGTTACAGTTCTGTTAGAGACTAATAAATAAGTAAAAAATTTGATAGAGACTCCTAATTAATTTACTATATATATATATATATATATGTTATGACTCTATCTGAAATCGGTCATTACATTTGAAAACAAAATGCTTGGAAAAGACCATCACAATGTATATGTAGGTGTTATCCTATATAGCTAGGCCTGCGACAGAGTCATAATCCGGTTTCAATCCATGGGTAGAAGCCCGTTCGATGATTGGCTGAAGAAATTTAAAGCCATAGTCTATTTTCTTCAGTAAGCATATGTAAGTCAATTTCAAATTTCAATATCTAGCGTGCATAGAATAGGAATGGCTGAGACTTCCACTTTGGCACGAGGAAGCCATAGTTGTGCTAGCTACGAGTTATCCCATGTTGATAAATATCTATATCTATATATATATATATGGATTAATTATGTGAAAATCTTTTTTAGATTTATATTTATATGTATACCCTTATATAGATACGAAATATTTTCATAGACCTCGATTGTAACCTGCCACGATGGATATCAATAAGATATTTAGAATATTCTTTTCATTTATAGATACATACATATTAAAAATGACGATCAAAGAATATTCTAAATATATTATCAAATTCTATCGCGGAATATTACGATACAGTCACATGATATTTCCTATCCATAAGAACGTATAAATAAAAAATTTAAGAAATTTTATGTGGAAATGGATTTATGGATAATCCATTACAAATTAATTTTAAAATCTTTTAAGTTCTCATTTTTATCATGTTCTCATATGTATGGATGCATATTACAAATTCAAGTCCCGTCTAGTGCTACTCGAACGGTGTGGACGAGAGATGAATCGACAATCGCATAGTGCAGACGTGCCAATCACCGAAGTGACAACATGTTCTGGCTCCGAGTGTCGAATGACTTTAGGTTTATCTGCGCACCGTTTGACTTCGTCAAACGAAAATAGAGATCGGGTCGGGACCAAGATCCCGTCGTTGCCTGAGCGCAACGACATTAATTATATCTCTTTGAGAGAGAAAACCTTTGATTAATCGTCAGATTAGAAAATCTCATGGCCCAAGACGGAAACATTTGAAAAAGGTGCAAAGTGCGTTATGAAGTTAAGCCAAAATGGCAACGAAAAAGATGTCTATTTAATAGCATTTGACTCATCGTGATCATTATCATCTTCATGTACAATTGTTGGATCTTTTATTTATTTATACATGTGATATTTATAAATTAATGCCGATGTGTTCTCTTTGTTGCATTTGAAACATGATAGTTGTATTCATATTGGTGAGTCGGCAGTCTGCTGAGTCAGCGGAGCTCAGCTGAGTCGACAGACTATTGAGTCGAAAGAGTTGGCAAGATTTTGCTGCAACAATGAGTCGGCAGACTGCTGAGTCAGGGCATGACTGAGTCGGCAGAACCTTGCTGGTCAGTGAATCGACAGACTGCTGAGTCAGAGCATGACTGAGTCGGCAGACTCTTGCTGCATCAATGAGTCGGCAGACCCTTGAGTCAGAGCATGACTGAGTCGCCAGACTCTTGCTGCATCAATGATTCGGCAGACCCTTGAGTCAAAGCATGACTGAGTCGGCATGATCATGTTGAATCAGTGAGTCGACAGACTATCGCAATGCTGCCGAATCACCCAGCCAGTATGGTTTTAAAAGCTTTTAGTCACATAAAAATGCGCGAGAAAGTTCGGCGGCACCTCCCCTTATTCATAGCAAGAGGGGGAGGTCACGGTACTCGTCCACCATGATGGAGACGGTACCAAAAACAAGGTGTTTGCCGTGTACGGCCTCACCTAAACGGCACACAGTACCGATTCCCGAGGCTTGCCTACGAGGGAATCGATAAGTACCGAGACCAAAACAGATGTTCTCATCAATCGAGGCTTGCCGGCTCATCGTTCATGTGGCTTGCCGACTCATCAGTCCAAATCTCTTCACTGGTTCAGTGAGTCGGCAGCCTGTTGAATCCTTGCCGACTCACCAGCCAGAAACATTTAACAGTTCACAATTCACAGGAAAAATTCGTCGGCATCTCCCCCGGACTCATAAAACATGAGGGAGTTTGCGATACCCATCCACCACAGAGGAGATGGTACCAAAACGGGGTGTTTGCCGCATATGGCGTCACCCACGGTACTGATTCCCGAGGCATGCCTACGAGGGAACCGATGAGTACCGAGACCAAACGAAACCCTGTTGGCGATCTAATAATGTTTGAATCTAGATAATCGGGCATAGATATCATGTTATCTAACCCGATGTCTCATAGATGTCTCATTTTTAGGTGAGTCGACAGCAGACACACTTCTGCTAGCGTGAGTCGGCAACACCCATTTATAAGGGATGGCGCTCAGTTTGAAGGCGTACTCATGGCGAACAAGCGGGGTACGTTCACATACGGGACTGAGGCATAACTCAGTCGATTTTAAGCTTTTAGATGGGTTGGAACACCACGCCAACCTATTTTTAAATGCTTGAAGCTCACTGCCATAGTGAGTCGGCAGCAAGCCTTCAACATGAAAACAGTGATTTGCATGGTTTTCACCCCAGAAAATGGGATAAACACATCATACTCATGATTTTGGAAGTAATTAGATCATATTCAAGCCCTAGACAGAGCATGGATATCATCTTACCCAACTCTTTGGTGCTTGGGCTTGAAATCGCAGTGAGTCGGCAAGAAACATTCAAGCACAAAACTCAAAATGGGGGGGGGGGGGGATTTCCATTGCCAAAGGGAAAAACAACACTCTCAAAAGGGATTTGAGGTCAGTCAGTCCCATTTTAGGGCTCAAGCAAAATGTGGATATCGATTTACGCACTCTTGGATGCCCAAAGACTCACATGGCAGTGAGTCGGCAACCTTTATTCAAGGAGGACTGAACACCATACAGCAGAAAAGGGGCTCTTGTTGGGGAAAAATCAATGGGTGCTTGAATAGAAAAACACATGGGGTAAGGTGTCATGCCCCACCAATTTAGCAGCGGAATAAATCGAGGAGGCATTAACAACGTGTATGGTAACGTAAATTGAGCATACATTTGTAAATATCAGAGTAACCAATGAACAAGAATTGTAATAAACTCTTTATTTTATTGATAATTCTTCTAAACTATTACAACCACTAATTCAGAGCCAAAACATAGGGCTTAATGACATCATTACATTTGGAAATGATAACTAAGCAACTAACTAAACTAACTCTAGGGTACTAGGGACAATCCATCGCTATGACTCCAGGACGCTCATCACTCCAGTTCATTCCCGTTGATATGTGTAAGGTCATCATCTGACTTACCTGAAAACACAATAACAAACGAAGGGTGAGCGATATCGCGACGGGGGTTCCCGTCGCGGTCCGGGTCGCGACGGGTGAACCGGCCGGCTTGGCCCCGTTCAAGGGTTGGGAACGTGACGGCGTTGGCCGCCTCGTTCATATCGCGACGTGCCTATAGGGCGCGACCTGGATGATATCGCGGCGGGTCGCGCCGTCGCGATATCAGAAGGGTTCGGCCCTTTTTCCCTTTTTCCCAGGGTGGTTCCTGTTTGATACATGGTACTTGTAAATTTCATATAAAATCGCACAATGATAAAAAAATTACGAAACTAGTTTTAAATCAAAGTAGACACAAAGATCTATCAACATGCATGATTAATTTGAAAATAGACAAGGTTTAGGTATACTTTGATCAAGTTACATTTCAGTGACCTAAATATGCACAGTCAATGTTCAATGAATTAATTAGAGATGGATACATGATGAAAATTAGGAAAACTAGGGGTGTTTGAAAGCTAACATGATATAGTATTTATGAGAATTTTCTCATGATATGGGATCATGTATACACGAGGTTTGAAAGCAAACATGAAGGGTTAGGTGCATGGATCAGATAGAGATTCAAAGAATTAATTCTCTCTCATGGGAGATCGAAATATGGCGAAACTAGAGGGCTTTTACTCGGGATTATGAAGTCTTCTTAGGGTAATTTTTATACAATTTTAGCTTGAGAGATTGCCTACCTTTTCTTGCTGTTAAGAAAATCCTAGGGTTGAAGATGATGTAGAAGATGAAATCTCCTTGCTCCAAGCTCCTTCCTTCTTGCTCCTCTCGTTCTCAGCTCATCTCTTCGTCCTCCAAAGTTCCAGCAACGAAATGAGACTTGGTTGGGACGAATTAGAGGTGTATATGGTTGATTAAGAGTCCATCCTTTCTAAAACTCCGTTTTCTCTTCAAACTCTTAATTTCTCTATTTATCTCCTTATTTTCTAGCATTATCACACCTAATATGATAGGGGAGATGTCCAATTTTCGTGGGTAATGGTTTATGATAGGATTATGACTCTTTTTAGGACATTTATAACCCTTTTTAGTATTTATCTTACCCTTATTTAATTTATTTATTAATTAACTCCGAATTTCCACATTTATCTCCCCATATTCTAGCATTTATCTACTAATTGGCTTGGGGAGAGATCTAATTTCGTGGGTAATAAGTTAGGGTAAGTCTAGGACTCTTTTTAGGGATTTATATATGTCATTTAGTATTTATCTTAACCCTTTTTCTAATTATTACTATATTTAATCTGAATTTCATTTAATTAACTCCCATCTCATGATGGACTCTTCTTATTTGGGCCCAACAATCCATGTTAGGTCCATTAACAAAACCCATTACTAATTTGACTTAATGGGTATTGATTTAATTTCAATTATTCACCCTTTATCCTTATGTAAATCTATTTATCACACTTATTTAATTACTTTTATATATTTTTATTCACTTCAACATTATTTATGCCAATATTTCTAATCTTCATCATTTGGGCTCTTACTCTTGGTCCAATTAACTCAAATGAGCCAAATTGTACAACCCATGTTCTTACTTTACTTATTGGATTTTTAATTATCTTTTTATTAGAGAATATATTCATAGGCCAAGATTTTTTATTAGTCCAAATATCATAATGAGCTATCATCCCATATTATTTAAAGTCTACCCACATATTTATTTTAATTTATAATCCACCTTAGCTCATAAAATAATGGGTTCTCCGACTTATTCTTTAATTATGCTAATAAGTCGCATAAATTCTTAAACTAAGTCCAAATGATTTTTCTATGCCCAAATTTCATGATGGGTCATTAGAGAATATTATTTAAAGTATAACTATTATTTTTACGAAATTTTTATAGGGGTTCATACGCATGCAATAATGATGCGTACCTTTTTAACTACATGAATTTATTAATAGATAAAATTTCAATTTATCTATAATTTTTAATTAATAAATTTTTCGGAGTACTACATAAGGAAACACATGTTTATGCAATATAAATAAGCTTTAAATAAGGCATTCATACCACATTGCATGAAGAAAAGACAAATATGCTATCTTGTCTCATGGAGCTCATACAATATTTAAAAGGGACAATAAATGTCCATCACATATCACATGGGGGAATGGGGAAAAGACAATAAGATAAAGAGATATTTTGATTTGACAAGAGAGGGGAAGGGAAAGAAAGAAAACAAGAAAAGAACCAAAAGGGAAGGAGCGATCTCCCCCCCCCCCCCCCCCCCCTTTCCTTGGACTCTCTTCTCTCTCTTCGTAACCCCACCCACCCTCCTTTCTCGCTCTTCTTAGGAAGAGGGACCAGCAGCTTTCCTCCTCCTTTTCCTCTTCTTCTCTTCACGTAGCAGCCCCTTCTTCCTTGGAAAACAGATCAGAAAAACCCACCCTTCCCTTCTCTCTTTTCTCCCTTCTGCTCTCTTCTCTCTTCCCAAGAAACCAGAACCGAGAGCCCCCTTTTGCCTCTGCTCACCTTTTTTGTTGTGCTGCACAAGCAAGCTCCTTTTAAAGGGCTTGGGAGAGGCCTCTTCCCACTTTGCCCTTTTACTTTTTCCCTTTTTTCTTTTGGGACACGCAATGGACCTGCACATGGGCTTGTGATTTTGGGCCTACACATGACCTAATTTTTGGGCCTCATTTGCTGTGTGTTTCTTGTTTCTTTATTTTTTTTCTGAATGTCCACAATTTCTCACACAATTCATCTTCTAAGAGAGGTACATATGTAAAAAAAATTCAAATATTTCAAGTTTAATTGGCACGCTTGGCAAGGTCATAAGCAATGCTATTCCATAAGATTGGGCGATCGGCATTAATGTTGGCTCCCCAAAGTCATTATCTAGAGCTACGTGCATATATCATATGCTTCCAAAAATGCATGCCAGGCCATTACATTTCTTGGCTCGGCAAATCACAGTCATAGTCTAATGTTATTATTCCAGAAGTATGAGACAACAACAGTTGTTCTTAAGTTAAGATAAGGAGTTGCCGATGACCATAAGTGATGGCTCCACCATGCAGTCATAATTTAATTACTATTAGCAAAGGTCAATTACAATTGTTTCTTAAAGCATACAATATATATATATATATATATATATATATATATATATATACATAAATATATAATATGACAAATTGATGCCAGTGACAGCCCTGCGTGGTCCTTTGTTAATGTGGGAAACGGCATTAATCTAGAGAAGGGAAGACCTAGAAAGATGCTTGGCACATAAAGATTAATGGATTCATTTGTGATCTACCGCTGAAAGCATCATGTCGTTTCAGATATGACTCCATAAGAAAGAAATTGTAATTATATCCTTCATTGTTTAGTCATCAGTATTTTTTTCTTTCCTCTCGAAATTGTGTAGGTTTTATTGCCGATATATCTTAGTATGGATTGAGTAGAAGTATCATAATCGGGAGATAGAAAATGAAAAGGTAAAGGAAAGATTGTTCACCATCGATCTGATGAAACAAATGTCCAGAGTAAACAAAAAAAAAAAGATAAAAGAAGATTGTTTCCAAAGCCCAATATTAATTTTGTGCTGCTCTTCTATACCTGATTCAATGAACAGAAAGTCTCTACTTTCATCCGGCGTTGAGCACTCAGCCTTTGTTTGGTAATGGGTTGGGGTTAGAGATAACTCTAACCCATGTCTAAAGTTATGCAGGTCGGATTAACTCACTTTTTAGTTTGTTTTCTTGTGTGTTAACTAAGTTTAACTACAGTGAGTTAACCTACTTTCTCTTTATTACTTTGGCAAGATAAAGTGAGTTAATCTACTTTCATATCAAAAGGTGACTTGAAAAGAAAAAGTAGCAATTAATGTTGTGTACCGTCAGGACAAAAAAGTAGTTAACTCAATAGGTTAACTCAAATCCACCTCTAGATGTGGGTTGGAAAATTGTGAGTTAACTCACATCTGACTCACTTTTAATCTAACCCACTTGAGTTAACTTTTTTTTGTTACCAAACTGCATTTTGAGTTAACTCTGAGTTAACTTTGAATTAACTTTATGTTAACTCGTTACCAAACTGAGGCTCAGGGTCCGGTGTCCGACGTCTGATGCTCAACAGTTGACGTCGGACGCTCGACGCTCGACGGTCGGTGCCTGGCGCTCGGCGTTAAGTGGCCAACGGTTGGCGCCCAGCGTCCGACGTCCTACGCTTCATTGTCGATGCCGAACAATCAGCGTCGGGTGGTTGACATATAGAATATATTTTTTATTTTTTAGATATTTTTAATAAATATTTTATTAAATAATAAATATTAGAATTTTTTCAGGGAAAACATTTACATGGGTACTAAATAGATAATATATTTTAATTTTTTGTAAAAAATATTTCTTAAAATTTTTTTCCTATAAAGTAATTGGTGTCATTTGTGCACCTTACGTGTGATGCTGAGGGAGCTATGTTGTTTAAGATGGATGGTCTTTATTTGCTCTGAATTGTCAAAGACATCTGTATATTGAAGGCATTTTATATGTATGTAGTGAGTTTTATAAATTATGGTGATTGATTTAGATAATTAAATTGAATCTTAGTGAAGTTGGTTGGGATATTAGAGGTCCATTAGTAATATTTCGGAAGTTCTCAAAGTATTAATTTTCTTGAATTGTATACTTTTTATTTATTGTATGGGTAGATATATATACTTTTGCATGTGTCTGCCCTTTTTTTGAGTTTATTTGGAAAACTCGTTATTGATAGAAAAAAGAAAAAGAAAAAACCAGTTGCAGTCCCTTTCTTCTCTCTTGGCATGAAGCCAAACCCTCTTTAATTTCTCTCCTTTAAATAAATAATCTTCCTTCCCTTCTCGGTATTTTCCCCCACAAGCGCTGTTTTGTCTTCTTCTCCCTTTTTTTTTTTTTTCTTTTCCCCTTTCCCTTCTTATCTCTTTTCAATTATATGAAAATTTATTACAAGAGTATGATCCTACAATAAACATGATATATATGGATTCGTAAGAAAAATAACTTTATTAGTTGTAAAGAGAAAATATGCGTCTTGTCAAGGACTTCCAACCAATTGAATTATTTTATCACATTAACGTTATTTTTATTATAAAATGCTCCTATAATAAGTATTCTTCTTCGATATTTATTCTTCCAACTAGCGAGTGGTCTCAATTCCATTCTCCATTCTTCTTCTTCTTCTTCTTCTTCTTTCTTCCTCCTCATTTGTAACGCCTGCTAACAGTCAAAGCACCGGCGGCGTCCATAACCTGGAAGATTGCTTACGTTCTACCGCACCACTTCACCTCGGCACGCCACCACCGGACTCAACCACACACGAACGCCCGGCAACTGTTTGATGATTTGCTTCATGTGTTTGTTTTTAATTAGCTAGCTTAAACGAGATGGTCTTTACATAAACATATATATACAACGTTAATCCAAGATCACAGCGGCCGGATATATACTCAAATATATATATATCCGATCCAAATGCGTAGGCATGCACATATTGTAACGACGACTTTTGGTCATTCTTTAAATATTATACTGATCACCCCCTCCCTAGCAATGTCGTCCCCTATATATACACTAAGCAGGCGCACATGCTGATCAGGTCTTGCAGAGCAGCAGCTAGCGCTTAGGAAAACGTAGAGTCTTCCTCGCCCCCCTCATTTCCCCGACCCTCTTCTTCCTGCCCCCCTCCGTAGCCTTCCTGCACCGTCGCCGGCCGCCGCGATGGATGATGGGGGTGCTCGTCGTGGCTACTGGATCTTTCGCCTCGAGAAAGCTAGGATTCGTGACATCTTCAGCCTCCTCTTCACCAGAAGAACGATATCGGACTATGATTTTGTGGACAGCGGTGTCGCACCCGCCCCCTCCTCCTCCCCACCTTCCGGCGGCGCTTCCAAGTCCGACTTCAAGACCAGGTGCGTCATCGCTGTCGTACTGGCCGCCCAGATGATGCTCTCTGGCTCCAGCGGATTTCTGGCCAGCCTAGGACGAGGGATCGAGTTCTTGCTGAACCTCCCATCCTTCAACGGCGGGTTCCGTCCCCTGATCTGGCGTATCTTGACAGGTTCCTATCCGAATTCCCAAACCCCCCCCCCCCCATGCATTCTAATTAACGAGTATCAGATCCTCCGAACATGAGATTCAGTGAATATTGAGAAATACTATATTCTCTGTTTGTTAGTTAGTCGGGAACATAATGTTGGATTTATGGTTTTAGAATTCAAGCATTTCTCCTTGTGTGGTTGTGTGTGTGTAAGTTTAGTCCCATATTGGATATCTAAGAAACATGGAAGGCCTTAAATATGAGGTGCCTTTTGACATGCTTAGATATGTTAGGGGGACTTACACGCATGCGCGGGCCAGGCCCAAACCAGCTGGTTCCGGGGGGGCCGAGCCGGAAACCCTTTAACCGGGCGCGTCGCACGCAATTATCGCGCGCAGGGGGGGATACGGATCCCCGGCCCGTGGTGCGTTTTCGCTGTGCACGTTGCGGCTTCTCTGAGTGCTGCTTTCTGCTTCGTCGTGCTGTTGTTCCGTTGCATCGTACATGTCCTGTGGTATATTCTCTAAAGACAGTCGGCACGTCGGCGCTACAACCAGATAACTATTTCTGATCTCTGTGATCGTATCATCTGTCTATTGCTTACTTGCCTGTTACGGTTTTCTTACACATAATTTGATATGGAGGGATCGTACCTCTCCACAACGCGTTATGCGGAGAGGCGCGACCTCAGATGTATTTAATGTATTATTTTTTAATTTAAAATAATACATATAAATAGGATGTTAGTGCACACAAATAGGATCAGCGCACACAAATAACATATTAATGCGTACAAATAATATAAGAATGTACATAAATAATTCTATTTGTGTGCATTCTTATACTATTTATATGTATTAATGTATTATTTGTGTGTACTAATGTGCTATTTGTTTGCACTAATATCCTATTTGTGTGCACTAATGTTCTATTTATGTATATTGTTTTAAGGTAAAAAAAAAACAGTGCATTAAATACACCTCGGGCCGTGTCCCTTCACATGACGCATTGTGGAGGGGCACGACCTCTTCACGTCAAATTATATTCCCGACTAGTCGAAAACATACCATTACTCATGAATAATAGAGGGAAAAATAGTGGGACCACATGTATTTTACGAAAAAATTTAAATCAAAATGTGAACATTTTTTAGAAAGAACTTGTTCACACTTTCCCTCTAATACTCTCGGAGTCTAATCTTCCTATGTACTAAGAGGAATCGGACTCTTAATTATTAGATTCGCAACCCCCCTTATCCTATGTCCGTGTGCATCAAGTAGTGGTCATATAGATAATTGCACGTTTTCAAGAGTGGAGATCCCCTCAATATATTACTTGAGAGAACTCTATCAGTATTCTTGTCAATAAAGAGTGATGTGGAGGTGGGTTGTGAACTGATCGGACTAGTCCCCTCACTACATGTAGTGAGAGGATCCCATCTCCACTTCCAAGGTTCAAGGCCTTAAAATCCTTATTCTTCGTTAATTTGAGTAGTGCATGCAGTACGTGTACTGCATGCATGCCCTTCGCTTGGGGTATGCGTATGGACAGTGCTGAACGCAGTACTGATCTACGAATAGTTGTCGGAAACATACCAGGCATGAATTGATTGAGACGAAGATTTACCTGTGTCCTTTGCAGATCATGCATCCTTCTGCGTCTTGTTATGTATATCTAACTCGTCACTTTGCAGCGTCTGTCGTCAAGCCGAAGCGTGAGGCGAAGGAGTTCAGATCGATCATCGCCCACATCAATGGACGGCTTGGTCTCGGCCGAGGCAACCTCGTGGTGCCCGCGCAGACAAAGGACGACAAGATAAATCTGACAGAGTTCCTCCATCTCACCGCAATGGCTGCCGGTAAGGCATACGATAACGAAGCCAACGTCACGGATGTGGTTAACAACCACTGGAAGGTGATGAAACCGGCCCCTCCCTCCCCCCTTCTCTCTTTGTTCTTGTGATGATCAAACGCCGCCTATATATATATACATGTAGCTGCAGGCTCTCTAAGTTGGGCTTAATTCGTGTTTTGAACAGATGCACTTTGTGAAATTCTACAACTGCTGGAACAGTAAGTATATGAGCATATGCTTATTAGAAGTCATTTGGTATATATGTCTCATATTGTTGAAAAAAACAACAACTAAAAGACATTCTAGAAATAATGTTACACATTTGTAAGTTTAAAAATATACCACAAACTATTCCACGGTACGTATTAATTTCCTTCTTACATTAATTAATCTGGCCGGATTATGTCGAGTAAATATTACATTTCGAGATGTATCGACATCGTTTGATCTATGTGATGTTCTTTCATTTCTACCCAGGATAATTTCAAAATAAGATATTTAATTTTCATGGATACATATTTGAAAATCACTATCTTCAAAACCTATATTTTACATTATTGGCATCAGACATTGGTGATCAGAGGACTATAACTTAAAGGTGTGTCTTAAGAAAGCTATGGGGTCGTTTGTTATTGAAATAGATAAAAAATAAATAGAAATATCTCTAAAATTATGAAGATATTCTCATATTATTCTTGATCTATCCAGAAAAATACGGGTACCAAATATATGTGACGTATAAGAATAGCATCACCACACGGTCTTCATTACATGATGAGGTGGCATTACCGAATTATTAGAAGGAAATGCTACATATATAGGCTGTCCTATTACATTGTCGTTTGTGTTAAATAAATTAGCGTTGCTAGTAAAATAAATATTAATCGCCAGCATTAATCCTACGGAAATAACACCGATCAAGTAAGCAACCAATCTCCTTTAATCGTAACTTGGAATACCATCCAAGCAAATAATATGAGCATTTCTACTTACTAGTTAGTGCATTAATGTTTGGTATGAGATTAAAGAAGGGATAAGAGAAAAGTGAACTTTAGGTGCTGCCATCAAACAATAACTATTCTCGACGAAAATTAGTAGAAGAGCAATTTATAAGTTTGTAACAGGTGTTTGGATATATAGATGACCAGACATGGCTAGCTATAGGTAATAGGTAATTGCCTGACCGTTCTTGATATATATATATATATATATATATATATATATGTGAAGAGAAGTTGAACCATGACATGCAGAATTTCTCAAAAAGAACGCAACCCAAGCTTTCATCTTCTGCGACAAAGCGGAGGATGCCAGTCTGATCTGCGTGGCCTTCCGCGGCACCGAGGTGTTCGACGCCGCCGACTGGATCACCGACATAGACTTATCCTACATCTCCATGGGCTCCGGCAGGGGCAATGTACACCTGGGCTTCATGAAGGCCCTCGGTCTCCAGGATCGCAAGGACATGGAAAAGGGGTTCCCAAAGGAGCCGCCGGCGGAGGAGGACGGAAAGCCGCTGGCATACTACGCCATCCGGAAGCAACTTACCGAACTGGCGCAGAAGCACCCCAAGGCCAGGATCGTGGTGACCGGCCACAGCCTCGGCGGGGCGCTCGCCGCCCTCTTCCCTGCTCTGCTCGCCTACCATGACGAGACGGCCATCCTGAAGATGATGATGGTGATACCGCACGCGCAGCCGAGGGTTGGAGACAAGACTTTCTCCAAGTACATGATGGAGGCCATAGGTCATCGGTATCTCAGGACGGTGTACAGGTACGACTTGGTGCCGCGGGTGCCTCCGACAAGCCGTTTCCTGAACGTTTTTTCACACTTTGGGAAGTGCGTCTACTACACGAATTGGTATGCGTACGAGGTAACTAAGTAAACACCCCCCGGCATATATCATGTGCAAGTCTGCGTACATGCATGCAAGCACCTTATTAATTTATGGGTGCTAAGCCATGAAGTTTATAACGGAGACAGTAACATGGAAGTTGTGTACATGCATGTTGTTGCAGGAGGTGGAGACCGTGCCCAACTGGAATTACTTTAATCCCATATACAATACCCGCATGTACTGGGGCGCGTGGGAGGACTTGTTCTGGGCGTTCTACCATCGAGAGGGGATCGCATCGGTGGTGTACAGGTTCGTGGTCGGGATCCTCGTCCCGATCGTCGGCCCGGGAATCGTGTGCCACAACACGAGGAACTACCTCCACGGGGCGAAGCATGTGAACAAGGACGACAAGACGAAGAAGACGACGATCAAGGAGAAAGCAGTGTGAGGAATTGGAGGAGAATAGAAGGGAGGGATCAGAAGGCGATGTGATCGTTGCCGCGTAGTATCCATTAAGTTTGTCATAAGAATAGTTTTCCGAATCTGCTCCGTCTCACTGCCAACATGCATGGCATGCAGCTCAAAATAAACGACGCTAGCTGGTTTCTGTCTCTTGTGTTATCTTCTCATTAATTGTTCTCTGTCTGGAACAAATAAGTTAGTTGAAAATTGATGGCTATGTTTTTGGACTTCGCTCTGCAATAAATCAGATCTCGTGTTTTACTATATATGTTTTATGGCATTCTTTGTCATCGTATCTGTTTTTGGGCATGAGCTAGGCTATCTGAATCATAAATATATTCTGGGAATTATTTACCTCTACCATCATGGATTGTATAATAGAAAAACATGTATATTCCACATATCATATTCTTTCTTGTCCCAGGCATAATTCTGTGTGTAAAGAAAGCTAGCATCTTTACATCTTTCAACGGCTGACGATGATGGCAATAATTAATATAATCAGATATTTAATGAATTAGTAACCATACAGACCAGCAATTACCAGCAAGAATTAAATTATTAAATATTCAGAAATTACAGGGATTAATAGCATTAAACATTCAGAAGTTAACAGGAATAAGAATTAACATGAAACAAAATTAAGCAGATTTTAACTTTTTAGAAAACTAATATTTTCAAAATTTCACAAAACCAAAGACATTAGTTGGTGATTATTTAACTTAAATATATGTAGTTATTTTACTCGAAACAAGAAACAACAAGATTTTGGAAAAATTAGAAGTCTATGAAATTGACAAGGAGGAGGAGGAAGGGGGCAGGGGGTGGGGGCAGGTGGGGGGATGGGAGCCGGAGGCTCCTCCGGCACGGACGCACTGCAGGGAGAGAGATAGAGAGGTTCAGAGAGAGAGACAGAGGGACAGAGGGAGGGCCGGAGGGGGAGAAGGGGAAGCTAGGTGGGGGGAGAGGGCAGGGAGGTAGGGAGGAGGAAGGGGGCAGGGGGCAGCAGCGACCTTGGGAGGGGAGGGGGGGGGGGGGGGGGGGCGGGGGGGGGGGGGGAGTGGGACTTACCGGCGATGGAGAGGCGGGAGTGGCCGGCGACGGGGCTCACACACGGCGGGGTGGCGACGATGTCGTCCATAGCGGCTGCAGGTGGGGGGGATCTCCTCGGCGGGGACGACGTCGACGGTGGCGGCCGGAGTCGACAGCGGCGGGTGGCGAGCTCCTTAGCGACGGGAGGGAAAGGGGAGGAAAAGGTTGGGGTCGGGTCGACGGGAGGGAAAGGTGGGAGGGAAGATTGGTCGCGGGGGAAAATAGGGCGACAGAGACCGATTTGCGACCGACATAAGTTCTGTCTCAAAATCGGTCTCTGCAATGCGACCGACAGTATCCGTCGCTAGTCGGTCGCTTACAGAGACTGAATTTGCGACTGATTAAATCGGTCACAAATGCGGTCTCTATATCCGCTTTTTCTTGTAGTGTTATAAAAGAGGTCACATCTCCAACAAGTATACTTAGAGATCACCAAAGCAACATCTATGCTAGAGTGTGAAGGAAACGGGCAGATAAAGTAGCTGTCGGGCCAGCATCGATCTAACCTACAAGAAGTTCCTCCCGAGATGAGGTTCTTGGAGTCCTCTTTAATGATTAAGTTAGAAATCGACCATGAGACAAGAAGCAAAGGAAGTAGAGAGAGAGAGAGAGAGAGAAGAGAGAGAGAGAGAGAGAGGAGAGCGAGAGAGAGAGAGAGAGAGAGAAGAGAGAGAGAGAGAAGAGAGAGAGAGAGAGAGAGAGAGAGAGGTGGGTGATTCGAAAGCTTACGCCAAAATGTGACACGAGTCTCTTTTACTTTCTTTACTTGTGCCTATATATGGCTCTGCTTTATCGATGAGAGGAAGTAGAAGAGTTCAAAACTTTCAATATGAGATTAACCTTAGGGTTTCCCTTTAGACGATTTTATACCATCAAAAATCCCACCGGGTGCACGCCGTGGAAATGGATTTTATAACATCAAAAATTTATTATTTAAAGAATTTTATGTATCATGTTTCTCATTTTCTCACAGATACATATTGCAAATTTAAGTCCCATCGAGTGCTACTCGAGCCGTGGGGACGAGAGATGAATCAACAATCGTATAGCGCAGGTGTGCCAGTCACCGAAGTGACAATAAATGTTCTGCCTCCAAGAGTCGAAGGACTTTTGGTCTATTTGTGCACTGTTTGACTTCGTCAAACGAAAGTAGAGATTGGATCGGGACCAAGATCCCGCCGTTGCCTAAACACAATGACGTTAATTACATCTCTCTGAGAGAGAAAACCCTTGATTAATCGTCAGATTAGAAAGTCTCATGACCCAAGACGGAAACATCCGATAAAGGTGCGAAGTACGTGTTGAAGAAAATGTCTATTAAAAGCATTTGACTCATTATGATCATTATCATATTTATATACAATTGTTGGAGTCTTTTGTCCATCTGGTCGTGTGGTATTTATAAATTAATGCCAAATTTGTTCTCCTGGTTTCATTTGAAACATGATAGTTGTATTTATGTTGGTGAGTCGGCATACTGCTATGTCGGCGGAGCTCAGTTGAGTCGGCAGACTGCTGAATCAAGTGAGTTGGCAGAACCTTGTTGCAACCATGAATCAACAGACTGCTGAGTCGAGGGGTGACTGAGTCGGCAGAACCCTGCTACATTCTGTTGCCCAGCTAGCAAGCCGGGGGGGGGGGGGGTGAATGGGTCTTTAAAAAAATTAGTCAACTAATACCTATTTATAAAAACATTCACAACACACACACTTTGATTGCTGTTAGTGTTAGTAAGACAATGAAGGCAAAGATAAACAAGCACACACACTGCAAAAGGATTTATCCTGGTTCGGAGCTCCTATTCACAGGAGTCCTACGTCCAGTCCCTGAGCAATATCTCAGGATTTCACTACTAAGGGTACTGTCCCCCTTAAGGACCCTTACACCCAGCCGCAGCTGGTCTTCCTTTACATAAAGGGAAAAACACCACCCTGGATACCCCACCAGGTCTTCCTTCAAAACTGAAGGGAACACCACCAGAAAATTGTTCAAGAGGAGGATGCCCCTAGATCAAGCTTATAAAGCACACTTGATCTGAAGCAATGACTGAGAAGAACAATATCTACAATAATGGATTCTTCTCAGTACAAGAAGCTCTCTCACAGATCTACACTAAGCACAGAGAGCTAGAGCTGAAACTAATGGAAGTGTTTTTTGGCTCTCAGAAAGGTTGAAGACGATTTCACTTTGTATACACTTAGTTTTCTGTATATCTTCATTTGAAGCTTCAATCCTCTATTTTATATCATCCTTTTCAAATTTGAACGTTGAAGTGCCGTTGTCTCTAAGTTCTAGTTTACGTTAGACTGAGTGGTACTGTAGAAGCTTCCAGTCAACAGTCTTTATCCATTTCTGCACGCAGAGAGATATGATCTTCTGTAGATCCTTTGGCTTCTATTTTGTCCAACGTTGTATGATGAATGTTGTTAGAGACCTGCACACATTTAATGCTAAACAATAGGCATCTAAGCTGTCCCTTGTTTGTCAGTCAACGTTAGATTGATTTTATACAGAAGTAGAAGTTTCATTCTGTTCTTCCAAAAAGATGTTTACAGAGTAGGCACGAGAATAGAAGATATCATCTGCATGAATCCAGAGATACGTTCAGAGTAATAAATGCACAGACGTTAGAAAGATGTGCGAGAAAGCTTTGACTTTTCAATGCAGTCAAAAGTGAGTCAAATATTAAGTCGTTATATTTGGCTTAAGAAATCGTTGAGCATTAATAAGTGAATCGTTATGATTCGATAAGCAAATCGTTATGAAGAAGTCGTTATAATCAAATCATTATAGACCAAGTAGTTGTTCTTACTAAAGGAATCGATGTGATTACTAAGAAAATCATTACAGAGATCAAATCGTTACGAATCACTAAAGAACTCGTTACGAGAACGAATTGTTATAATGACTTAAGAAATCGTTATGACAAGCAAATCATTATGATGAGTAAAGAAATCGTTATGACAAGTAAATCGTTATGATAACTAAAGAAATCGTTATGACAAGCAAATCGTTACAATCACTATGATGAGTAAAGAAATCGTTATGACAAGCAAATCGTTACAATCAGTAAAGAAATCGTTATGACAAGCAAATCGTTACAATCACTAAAGAAATCATTATGACAAGCAAATCGTTACAATCACTAAAGAAATCGTTATGACAATCAAATCATTAGAATCACTAAGTAATCGTTACGATAGCAAATCGTTACGATCACTAAAGAAATCGTTATGACAAGCAAATCGTTACGATCACTAAAAGAATCGTTATGATAGCAAATCGTTAAAGCACATAATGAATCCTTATAAGATGAAATCGTTATGAACATAAGGAAGTCGTTGTAGCTACAGGCAAATCGTTATATCTTAGAAAAGAAATCGATGTATACTTAGACAAATATGATGCTATTTCAATAGAGAGATTAATTCTTACCTGTTTGACTTATTTTCCTTTGGTTTTATTTCCTTTGCTCAAGACTTGTAGAAAAGTAGGTTAGTGACCTTTATCATGGTTTTGTGAATCACCAAAATATAAAAGTAATTAAATTAAATTACATGGGGATGGATAGTTCATCACATTCAGTGAGTCGGCAGACCCTTGAGTCAGCACATGACTAAATCGGCAGCCTGTTAAGTCAGAGCATGGCTAAGTCGGTAGAACCCTGCTATATTCAATGAGTCGGAAGACTCTTGAGTCAGCACATGACTGAGTCGGTAGGACCCTACTGAATCAGTGAGTCGGCAGACTCTTGAGTCAGCACATGACTGAGTCGGCAGGACCATGTTGAATTAATGAGTCGGCAAGCTGTCGCAGTGCTGCCAAATCACCTAGCCAGTATGGTTTTAAAGTTTTTTAATCTCATAAAGTCTTTTAATCTCATGAGAATGCACAAGAAAATTCGGCAACACCTCTCATTGTTCATAGTGAAAAGGGGAGGTCACAGTACTCATCCACTATGATGGAGACGACACCAAAAAGAGGTGTTAGCCGCGTACGACGTCACCCAAGCGGCACACGGTACCGATCCCCAAGGCGTGCCTACGAGGGAATTGATGAATACTGAGACCGGAAATAAATATTCTCATCAACGGAGGCTTGCCTGTTCATCATCTATGAGGCATGCCGATTCACCAGCCCAAATCTCTTCACTGGTTCAATGAGTCGGCAGCCTGCTGAGTCCTTGCCGACTCACCAGCCATAAACATGTGACGGTATAAATCTCCCAAATGGCACACGGTATTAATTCTCAAGATGTGGCTACGAGGGACTGAGGAGTACGGAGACCGAAAATAGTTCGGTTATCGATCCAGCAATGTTTAGACTAAGAACTCGGGCATAGATATCCTAGCGGCGAAGCCATACCCAAGGCTTGGCATGTATCTAACCTCAAGACTTATTAATTATAAAAGCCTATGTTCGGCACCGTACTTGTAGTACCCCTAAAAATCCATAAATTAAAAATTATAGATAAATAGATATTTTATGTATTTATAAATTCAATTAATTAAAACGATACACATCATATTGCATGCGTATAAACCCCTATAAAATTTTTTGTAAAAATAGTAGTTATACTTTAAATAATATTCTCTAATGACCCATCATGAAATCTGAGCATAGAAAAATCGTTTGGACTTAGTTTAAGAATTTATGCGACTTATTAGCATAATTAAGGAATAAGTCGAAGAACCATTATTTTCTGACCCAAAGTGGATTATAAATAAAAAAAACATGTGGGTAGACTTTAAATAATATGGGATGATAGTCCATTATGATATTTGGACCAATAGACAATCTTGGCCCATAAATAAATTTTTAATGAAAAGGATAAATAAAAACCCATTAAGTAAAGTAAGTACATGGGTTGTACAATTAAGCTCACATGAGTTATTGGGCCAAGAGTAATTGTCCAAATGATGAATATTAGAAATATTGGCATGAATAATATTTATTCAATTTAAAAATATATAATTACTTGAATAAGTGTGATAAATAGATTTACATAAGGATAAATAGTGAATAATTGGAAACTAAATCAATACCCATTAAGTTAAATTAGTAATGAGTTTGGTTAATGGACCTAACATGAATTGTTGGGCCCAAATGAGAAGAGCCCATCATGAGATGGGAAGTAATTAGTCTAAATTCGTACCTAAAAATAGTAATAAATAGAAAATGGTTAAGATGATGATTATTTTAACTCTTACATATCTTAAAAAGAGTCCCCATCCATCCTAACACATTAGCCATGAAATTAGATCTCTCCCTAAGCCAATTAGTGGATTAATGCTAGAATATGGAGATAAATGTGTAAATTCGGAGTTAATATTTAAATAAATTAAAAAGGGATAAGATAATGACTAAACTAGCTTATAAATGTCTCTATAAGAGTCCTAGACCTATCCTAAACCATTACTCACGAAATTAGACCTCTCATCTATCCTATTAGGTGGGATAATGCAAGAAATAGGGGGATAAATAAAGAAATTAAAGAGTTGGAAGAAGTAGGAAGGGTTTTAGAGAGGATGGACTCTTGTAGCAACCATATACACCCTAATCCAACCCTATCAACCCTCATTTTCATGCTTAGACTTTGGGAGATGAAGGGAGAGGCTGGAGAACGAAGGAGCAAGGTGGAAGGAGCTTGGAGCAAAGGATTTCACCCCGTCTTCGTCCAAAAACCCTAGCTTTTCATTCTTGCAACGAAAGGTAGGCAATATCTCAAGAAAAAATCGTTAAATAATTACCCTAGGTAGCCTTCATGTACCTCTTCAAAAGCCCTATGGTTTCGTGGTATTTCGTTCACCCATTTGGGCGAATTTAATTCATGAAGTCCTACTGTTACCATGAACAGAGATCTTGTGTTTTCTATAATCCCCAACATGTACTTGCTCTCATGCCTTGATAAAATTTTCAAATATACTACATCTCATTAGCTTTCAAACTCCCCTTGTCTTGCTTGATTTTGATCTCCGATGAGGGAGAATTAAATATTTGAATATCTATCAGATCTGTGCACTCGACCTCATTGTTCATTTTTAACCTCGTGCAAACTTGACATCATTCCATGATAAATTATCATAAATACCATACATGTTAGATTTCAAACGCCTCTGGTTCAGAATTTTTCATCATGTATACATCTCTAATTAATTCATTGAACCCTGACTGCGCCTGTTTAGGTCACCGAAAAGTAACCTGATCAATGCATGTCTAAACCTTGTCTATTTCAAATTAATTGTGCATGTTGATAGATATACATGTCTACTTTCGTTTAAAACTAGTTTCGTACTTTTTGGATTACCGTACTATTTTATATGGAATTTAGAACGTCCCTGTATCACAGAGGACTCGCCTTGGGAAAAAAGGGAAAACCCAGACCGCCCCTGATATCGCGGCGGCGCGATACGCCGCGATAACAAGAGGGTCGCGGTCGGCCTCCACGTCGCGTCATGATGCGATGGGCCTTGCCGCCGCGATTCACTCCGGACCGGCCAGACCGGCCAGGTCCCGTGTCGCGCCCGACCGCCCCGTCGCGACTTGAACTGCGACGGGTGAGTCTGCCGCGTTTTCATGAATCCAACCAGAATGGAAAATTGTACATATGCCTGTTGTTTAAGCTTTATACCCTTTAATTAGCCATGATTAAATCATGTTATAATTAATTCGACTTGGTGGATGAATAAATGACATTAATGATATAAATTTAAAATGACGTTTGCACGACTTGTCATATCTTCAAGATTTCTTACACTTACACACACAACATTATTAAATATCATTTGACCTTGATAAGTTATGCAATAATGTATTCGGTAAAATAGTGAAATAAATGACTAAATTACCCTATTATATTAAATACAATTGTCTTCGTTTTTACTCGCGCATTTTATCTACCGTTACGTTTTCCCTCGGCCTTCGAGCACTCGAGGCACGACGGACCCGTTTTCTACACACTTTTCTCTTGACTTGGACCACTCTCCACCGGGAATACTCTCGACTGGACTAGGGACTCCTTGTCAAGGCCTCCGTAAGTCTTCTTGCTTTGGCGCACGTCCATTGCCGACGAGCTGGTTGTACCTTTAAATCCCGTTACACTCTTAGGGATCAGTATGATCCAAACGGCCTTAGTGAGATCTCTCTTATCTTGTGATCACGCCGGACCACCTGGCCAGTGTTCTTAGCACGGCTAGGGGGCGGTGGTGACTTCTTCTACCAGACTGCCAGTACCGACCTGGTGCTGTGCAACTGTTACTATCATGGTTTATCGTTGTTTTACGATTGTACCCCTATCTCATCTACTATCCTTATACTCTCATCTATTCACGTTCACTCTACTATCTCGTCTATTCATCTAGTACTCTCTTGAGTCTCTTGAGCTGTTGCGGCTCCCATTGCTTGTACTATACATGACTGTCTAGCGCCATAATATGGGTTCGGTGACCCTACTGACTTGAATGCATAGTGTGCAGGCACGGGAGAGTGTCCGAGGGGCTCCAATCTAGTCCTGGGGGCAGAGAGCCACCCGAAAATACCTGCAGGGGCTATTGACGGTGTTCTGCATTGCACCGGTTCTGACTATCTCGACATTGGCTAGACATTTAATTATTTACTATTAGTCTGAGGAGTTCAGACATATTGTACCAGTTCTGTGCTATTAGTGTGCTAGCACTGACTGTTATAATGTTAGTCTGAGGAGTTCAGACGTAATGTACTATCGTTAAACGGCTACTGTCCCAAAGTGACCTTGCCGTACTCAACTAGTGCACCGTGGTGCAACCATACACGTTATCTCATTACATGTTATCTCTTTACATGCTCTCCTACATGCAATCTCGTTACACGCTATCTTGATATACAAGCTGTGGCGGAACGCCTCGGCCAAGCCCGTTAAACCGATAACGTACTTGACCCGAGTCCACCTCCCGCGAACAGGCCAAAGCCTCGTAAGGGATACCAAACCACACTCCGTGTAAACACAAAGGAACACACCACATTATATATATATATCACAAGTTACATAGCCATATTTCCACAAAAATTGAAAAGAAGTACAAGAGCCTGGGGCATACCCCGAGGTACAACTGAAGAAAATAAATAACTAACTACACTACACTGCTGGAGCTTCTACTACACAGCTGGAGGTACCGACCTGCACCGCTACGGCGCGGCTCTGAATTGGACAGCGGTCGAGAAACGTCCTCCTCGCCTACACTGGGGGGTAGGGGTGAGCCTCGCTAGTCACTGGCTCAGTACGGAACTCCCCCAAACGAGCAAACCAAACCACAGGTACAAAGGCAATAAACAGTACCAACAATTTATAGAACAGCTAAGCAAGATATAAAAGTACTCACCGTCTGCCGACTACGAAAACAACTGTAATAATTAAATGGCAAACCAGTACAGGTGTACAAGCTAAAGTAGAGACAGCCAAACACGAGCCACGTGAATGGTTTGCGACACTAGAAATTGACTCGGAAAAGCTAACACAGGTCTACCTCTCAGTCTCGCAGCCACGGACGAAAGGTCCAGCTGCCGCTCCACGTGAAAAATCAAGCAAATGTGGAGACCAACCAAACACCACCACCTGCGGACCACACGGTCACAGGCCCATGCCTGACACCTCTAGAGATCCTGACCGGAACTCGCTAAAGTGAGGCACTGGAAAAGGACTAGCTGGGGTCCAGTACGTCTACTGGTGTCCGTACCCCCAACTACGAGCGGGCTACAAGTGACTAAAGACAAACACAAGTGTCACTGTCCCACTGTCGTCTATCCCTCAGCCGGACGCGCAACTCAAACACAAGAGTGAGGGTGTCCAGGTCAGACGACACAGACCTCGATGGTACAACACAAGTACCGGGACAAAGCCCCGAGCTAACAGCTTGGCTCACACAGAACCTGGGGCACCCAACTGGAGAGGTAACCACGGTAGGCGTCGTACTACTCGCCACGTACACAAAACCACGTGCACGTCATACACAAACCACGTGAAACCTCACGTAAACCTCAAGTAACAACAGTCCACTACACGTGAACCCAACTGGACTCGCGTGAACAACATGCAGCCTCGAAAGTGAGTAACTAACTGCATACCCTGTATGCTAAACACAGAAACCACGTGCACTCAGTGCACCACAGGTGCCAACGCACCACTCATTATCGATAAATACCATAAACAGTCGTTTCTGCTTATACATAAGTTAGCGACAACATCGACTGCCGCTTACAGGAAGTAGACGGCAATGGATCTGGCCGTCTGTATCCCGGCTGATGAACCTGGTGTCAATCGATCTTGACGCCAAGATCTTCAGCCTCTATCCCTGTAGAAACCCTAAACCGATTCTACAGGTTTTACAATCGTTAAAACCACGGAAAGACATGCAGAAATAGTTCCTCTAACATTCGTACACTATAATTAAACTATAACAGCATGCTTTACTACTTAAATTCATCAAACCACCCATTATCCCCGCATAGTGCAACTTAATCGAAAATGCATTAAACATGCTGATTCAGGTGGTTAAGTCGTGTTTTAATGATCCTACAGAGCTAACATGGCGTCCCCTACCTCAGAACACGCTCAAACCCTCCGAATTCTCCCGGTTCACACCGAACCCTCCGTGAGCTCCCACGGGAATTGCACCACGCCACGGAGTTTCCCCCGGCCGTCGGCAACGCCACACGTCCCACGATCCTCCAACCACTCTCCTGTACCTGTTGGAAGCTTTAAGGACACGGGGGCATGAAGCTGGGCAAGGGGAAGAGAGAACAGGTGGAAAAACTGCTCTCGGGTGACCCTATAACCTGCAGAATTCACAGGTTGGCGTCAACCCCTCTGCCGCCTAGGGTAACCGCCACCATAAACGTCCAATATTATGCCGCCAAGTTCATGAAGTCAACGACAACCTACTTGGACGCCAACAAGTCAACGACCACCCCTGGCCGCCAACTCAACCTCAACTGCAGCATGCCTATTCATTTCGGGACCTAACCTGCACCACACCTGCAACACACGCGCCTACACCACATTGGCCTCACAACGGCCACCAAACCACAACACACACGATCCAAAAAGGATCCGAAAATAAGCGACGTTACACAAGCTATCTCGTTACACGCCACCTTGATACAAGCTATCCTATTACATGTCATTTTGATACACGCTATCTTGTTATACACTATCTTGTTACACGCTATCTCGTTATGTTGTCATCCTAATTTTGCAATACTCTTGCGAAATGTAATATCGTTCACTTGTTATCTTGTACTATTACTCTCTTGACTATACTTGATCGTTCTCTCTAGTTAACCTGCGTTACAAGACATTAATCACTTAAAGCATGCTTGTTTACAAGAGATATTAAGTCCTACTGAGCGTTATCGCTCACCCTTCGTTATTTGTTATTGTGTTTCAGGTAAGTCAGATGATGACCTTACACACAACAACGAGATTGGACTTGAGTGATGAGCGTCCTGAAGTCATAGCGATGGAATGTCCTTAGTACCTTAGAGTCTAGTTAGATATTTGCTTTAGATTTCTTATCCAATGTAATAATGTCATTGAGCCCTGTGCTTTGGCTCTGAATTAGTGGTTGTAATAGATTAGATGAATTATCAATAAAATGATGAGTTTTATTGCAATTATTGTTCATTAGTTGCTCTGATATTTGCGAATGTATGCGCAATTTTCATTACCATACTTGTTGTTCATGCCTCCCTGATTTATTCCGCTGCTAAATTGGCGGGGCATGACACTACTTCTCTTCTCCCGTTTCTTATGGTTCACCTGGGGAGACGTCTGAAAATATCCGCACTTCAAAGTTTTTCAACTTGAAAGGATATGTTGATCTCCCAGGCTGAATAAGTGTTCGACATACACCCCTGGTCGAAAACCTTCTACGGTTCCCATTAATTTGCACGGTATATGCGACTCTTACAAACCATCGAATTTCGATTCGAGTAGGAACCACGACAAAAGGGAAAAGATAGGAAAAACGAGGCCATAGTAAAATTCCAAAGGAGAAATTCATTTTGACATTTCTTTTTACGTAAGGCCCCATGGACAGGATTTACAAAAACAGCAGTAAGGGGAGAAGCTACTAAGGCTCCTGCTCGGGAGCACTGGCGCCGTCACCTGCGGGGGACATCTGCCCGGCCTGAAATTTTACAAACTAAACACCGTCTAGGCAGGCATCACTTGTTCGACGCCAGCACTCCTGCAGAGCGGCCTCAAATGCCTCCCGAGCACGTTCAACCCAAGCAACCTGCTCCCCGTGCTTCCTCCCGGCATCAAGGCCCACTTTGTAGCACTGAGCCCCGAACTGCTCCAGGTCTGCCTTAAAGCCTGCCCCGGCCTTGTATTCGGCAACCCCCTGGGCCTTGGCATCCGCCAGCACTTTCGTGATGGCCTCTTTTTCGGCACGGGCCACGGCGAGGTCCAGCTTAGAGGCCCGAAGTGCAGCTTTGAGGTCTTTAACCTCATCTTGCAGCTCAGTTTCCCGGGCCTTGTGCTGCTCAACTAGGTCCCGGTAGAAGGCGTTCTGGGCATCCCACAGGGGCTTATGGTGCTGGGCCCGAGCTGCGAGCCTTCGCAGCACCTCCAGTGATCTGGCGACTCCGTCCATGAGCCCCTCCATGTTGACTTCTTCGTCATCATCGGCTCGGTCCTCTGGACGGTAACCTCCGCTAGAGACTTCCAGGGTCTACTTGGGGCTCGCCTGCTGACAACGAGCCAACACTTCAAGCCGCGATGCACTGGGACAAGGAGGCAGCTCCCTCGGCGCTTCGCTTTCCAAACGTCCCAATGCGGTCGCTAACACCTCCCGTGAAGAAAGCTCGGGGAGACCCCTCTTCAGTACCTCAGTTAGAGGTCTTCGGTCTTCCCTAGAGCTCTCCTCCTCGGCATCAACGGCCGCCTGCTCCGCAGAAGGCCCCGCTCCCTCACCGGCCTGGGCAGCATCGGCGTCAGTGGTTACTGCCTGACCCACTTCGACACTGGCCGCAACCCGACCATCCCCCTCCTCGGAGCGAGCTGCACCCTTGCTCGTCAAGTTTACCTCAGTAATTGCTTCTACTTAAGCAATTATTTCGGTGGGGGGCTGTAGTACCCCAGAAAATCTATTAATTAAAAATTATGGATAAATTGAAATTTTAGCAAGTAATAAATTCAATTAGTTAAATAGATACGCATTATTATCACATGCGTATAAACCCATATGAAAATTCCGTAAAAATATAATTATACTTTAAATAATATTCTCTAATGACCCATCATGAAATTTAGGCACAGAAAAATCGTTTAGACCTAGTTTAAGAATTTACGCGACTTATTGTCGTAATTAAGGAATAAGTCAAAGAACCCATTATTTTATGAGCCAAAGTGGATTATAAATTAAAATAAACATATGGGTAGAATTTAAATAATATGGGATGATAACCCATTATGTTATTTGGACCAATGGACAATCTTGTCCCATGAATAAATTCTCTAATAAAAGGATAATTAAAAATTCATTAAGTAAAGTAAGTACATGGGTTGTACAATTAAGCTCACACGAGTTATTGGGCCAGAGTAAGAGCCCAAATGATGAAGGTTAGAAATATTGGCATGAATAATATTTAATAAAATTAAAAATATGAAGTTACTTGAATAAGTGTGATAAATAGATTTAAATAAGAATAAAGGGTGAATAATTAGAATTACTAATGGTCCTAACATGAATTGTTGGGCCCAAATATGAAGAGCCCATCATGAGATGGGAAGTAATTAGGCTAAATTCGTACATAAAAATAGTAATAAATAGAAAATGATTATTTTAACTCTTACTTATCTTAAAAATAGTCCCCATCCCATCCTAACATATTAGCCATGAAATTAGATCTCTCCCCAAGCCAACTAAGTGATAAATGTTAGAAAAGGAGGAGAAAAATGTGTAAATTCGGAGTTAATATTTAAATAAATTAAAAAGGGGTAAGATAATGACTAAACTAGCTTATAAATATCCTAAAAAGAGTCCTAACCTTACTCAAACCCTTTACCCACGAAATTAGCCTCTCATCTATCCTATTAGGTGGGATAATGCAAGAAATAAGGAGATAAATAAGGAAAATTAAGAGTTTGAAGGGAAAGGAAGAGTTTTAGAAGAGTAGGACTCTTAAACCAAGCCATACACACCCAAATTCGACTCTACCACCCCATAGGTCATTGTTGAAGCTCTAGGGGATGAAGAGAGGAGTTGAGGACGAGAGGAGCAAGAAGGAAGGAGCTTGGAGCAAGAGGATTTCATCTTCTACCTCGTCTTCAAGCCCTAGGATTTCTTAAATGCATGAAAGGTAGACAATCTCTTAAGCTAAAATCGTGTAAAAATTACCCTAAGTAGAATTCATGATTTTCTTCAAAAGCCCTCTGGTCTGGTTGCATTTCTCTCATCCACTTGGGCGAATTTAATTCGTGAATCCCTGCTATTACCATGAACCAAAATCTCATGCTTTTTCTAATTCCCCACATGTACTTGCTCTCATGCCATGATAAAATTCTCATATATACTGGTTGCGACCTTGGAGTCGCGACGGGTACCCCCGTCGCGTTAATAGAAAAATAGCCAAAACCCGAAATTGCATATATACCCTTGCTCTACTTACTAATTAGCCATTGTTTACCCTTAATTAAACATGTATTCATAATTTGATCTGAATAAATATTAATGTGCAATAAATTACATGAATCTAATTAATTTAAAAGCTTTGTGTACAATCCATCATGCTCTTTTGATTTCATACACTTGCACATACTTAACCATCATGTTGCCATTAAACCTTAGTAAATTACTCAATAATGTATTTGGTAATTAAGTGAAACTAATTATCTAATGTCTCTATTATTTAAATGACACATGTCTTCATTTTATTCGCGTGATTTGTACACCGTTATCGCATCCCTCTGCCTTCGAGCACTCGAGGCACGATAGACCTGTTTCTACACACTTTCTCTTGACTTGGACCACCTATCCATTGGGAATACTCTCGACTGGGCCAGGGACTGCTTGTCAAGACCTCCGTAAGTCTTCTTGACTTTGGCGCACGTCCTTCGTCAACGAGCTGGTTGTACCTTTAAATCCCGTTACACTCTTAGCGATCAGTACGATCCAAAAGGCCTTAGTGAGATATCTCTTACTTGTGATCACGCGGACCACCTAGCTCGTGTACACAATACGGCTAGTGGGCGGTGGTGACTTCTTCTACCAAATTGCCGGCACACGACCTGGTGTTGTGCAACTATTACTATCATGGTTTTAACGTTATTTTACGTTTATACCCTATCCTCTACTATCCTTGTACTCTCATCTATTCACGTTCACTCTACTATATCGTCTATTCATCTAGTACTCTCTTGAGACTCTTGAGCTGTTGTGGCTCCTATTACTTGTACGAACATGACTGTATAGTGCCATATATGGGGTCCAGTGACCCTACTAACTCGAATGCATAATTGTGCAGGGCCGGAGAGTGTCCGAGGGGCTCCAATCTAGTCCTGGGGGCAGAGAGCCACCGAAAATACTTGTAGGGGCTATTGACAGTGTTCTGCATTGCACCGGGTCTGATTGACTATACTAACTTGGCTAGACATCTAATTGTTTGACTATTAGTCTGAGGAGTTCAGACGTACTGCACTATCGTGAAACGACTACTGTCCCAAAGTGACTATTGCCGTACTTGACTAGTGCACGTGGTGCAATCATACATTTTATCTCTTTACACGCTATCTCTTTACATGCAATCTCGTTCACACACTATCTTGATATACAAGCTATCTCGTGCCCGCCACCTTGAACAAGCTATCTATTACATGTCATTTTGATACACGCTATCATTTTGATATGCGCAATTTACATTCCCAACTTGTTGTTCATGCCTCCCCGATTTATTCCGCTGGTAAATTGGCGGGGCTTGACAGTTGGTGTCAGAGCCTAGAATGTCCTTAATAGATATTTATTTCTAGGATGTCAGTTAACTGCCCTCCACGCTCTAAGTCACCCACCTATCTAATGTGAGAATTGGGTAGAACCATGGTGAGATCTAAATACATATAAATATACATGCATCAACTTAGTAATACCTTAATTAGTGTTGCCCAGCTAGCTAGCCCAGAGGGGGGGGGTGATGGTTATTAAAATTTGATCTTTGATTAAAACCTGTTCACTAAAAAGATTACACAACAGCTTTAAACAGAAGTTAGAGTTAGAGGAAAAAGATAGCAAACGCACAAGACACAACCACACGACACAAGGATTTTTATCCTGGTTCGGAACTCCTCTCCACAGGAGACCTACGTCCAGTCCCTGAGCAATGCCTCAGGATTTCACTAACAAGGGTACTATCCCCCTCACAGATCCTTACACCCAGCCTCAACTGGTCTTCCTTCAACCTGAAGGAAAACAACCACCCTGGATACCACCAGGTCTTCCTTCGTCCAGAAGGGAACAAACCAATGAAGAGAAAATTTAAGAACACGCTTCAGACACTAGCTGAACTAGCTACAAGCTGAAGCAGACGAGCCTCAAGAGAGAAAAGGATTTAACAGGGTTCCTCTCCAAGGACTACACTGGCTCTCACACAAGAATTTCTTCTATGAACACTGAGAGCAAAAGAGCTACGGAAAACAATTGGAATGGACGCTTGTCTCTTGTTTGAAACTCAGAGGACTCGAAGAACTTGAGTTGCTTGCTTTTCAGAATGATATTCACTCTCGTTCCGTTCTTGTTCTTCTCCGTCTTGAGTCTTGTATTTAAGCTTCTACTTGAAATTTGAACGTTAAAGGTACCGTTGTCTCTCATCCAGGTGTACGTTAGACTGAAAGAAGTTGGAGTCTTGGAAGCTTCCAGTCAACAGTCTTTGAACACTTTGAACACGCAAAGAGAAGAGATCTTTTAGATATCTTTTGTCTTCTATTTGAATTAACGTTGCAAAGTGGAGATGGATCTGTTATCTGCACGCTTATCAACAGATAGCAAACAGCTAAGCTGTCTCTGATGTCAGTCAACGTTAGAAAGAATAGCATGGAAATAGTAAGACCAATTAGCTGAAACTAAAAGACGTTTGCAGAATAGGCATGATTATGGACGATATCTTCTGCATGCATGCAGAGATACGTTTAGGTCACATCACATGCAGGTGTGTCAGAGATATGTATACGTGGACTTTGACTAGTCAACACAGATAAAAACAAGTCAATGAGAGATATACAAGTCGATGGCTCAATGACTTATGAAATCGTTATAACCCATAGCAAATCGTTCTATAACAGAGGATATAAGAAATCGTTATGAATCATGGCAAGTCGTTCTGATTCTGAAGAAATCGATGTGAAACACTTAACAAATCGTTATGAGATGTAAGTCGTTGTGTTTCTAAAGAAATCGTTGTGAAACACTTAAGAAATCGATATGAAATGCAAGTCGTTATGAGTTTCAAAGAAATCGTTACGAGAACCAAAGAAATCGTTACGGCTTAGCAAGTCGTTATGACAGTACAGAAATCGTTATGAAACTCTTAACAAATCGTTGCACAAAGCAAATCGTTATGAGATCTGAAGAAATCGTTACGAGGTCTAAAGAAATCGTTACGCCTTAGAAAGTCGTTGCGAGTTCTAAAGAAATCGTTACGAGGTCTAAAGAAATCGTTACGCCTTAGGAAGTCGTTGCGAGTTCTAAAGAAATCGTTACGAGGTCTAAAGAAATCGTTACGGCTAGAGAGTCGTTGCGAGTTCTAAAGAAATCGTTACGAGGTCTAAAGAAATCGTTACGCCTAGAAGTCGTTGCGAGTTCTAAAGAAATCGTTACGAGGTCTAAAGAAATCGTTACACCTTAGAAGTCGTTGCGAGTTCTAAAGAAATCGTTACGAGGTCTAAAGAAATCGTTACGACAGTCAATCGTTACGGGTTCTAAAGAATCGTTGCGATATCGATTTGTTTTGAACTTTTCGGTCAGAAAGGAAATCGTTCTGCTTATCAAAGAAGTCGATGTGAAGTATGAAGAAGTCGATACAAAGACTTGGACAGAATATGAGATGAGACTTACCTGATTGTCCTGAACTTTCATTTTTCTTTTATTTCCTGTTCTCAAAGCTCAAGAAATTCTTAGAACTATTTTGTTAATCATCAAAATTTAATATATAAATAAGTGAATTAATTTATATGGGGAAAGTTTGGTCATCAATCTCCCCCTTTTTGATGATGACAAAATATACTAAACATTACACAACAAACAACATTTTTTCAGAATAGCTTTAGTTTTCTCCCCCATTTTGTCAATAAGCAAAAAGATGGTCGATGAGACAAAGAAGAGAGAAATCATTATATAAGTTGGAGAAAGATAGTACAAGGAGATAACAAGAGGCATGCTGTGAATAACAGCCCATGCCTTGATCTCAAGATCTTCAAAAATCTGCTGAAATACTCCAAAAGCAACTGAAAAGGTAGGACCCATGGAGGGAATGTTCCTTTGAATGTAGAGTTGCCTTTGCTGTTCTAAGAATACTCCATACTGGTTTTATCCAAGATAAATCTGTAAAATGTACTCTTGCCAAAACTGGCCCGAAGGAGAAATTTGTCCAAAGAGATTGGATAATAAATCTTGTGATCTAGGAGATCCTGCTTCAGAGCATAGAAGGCAGAATATCTGGCTGCCCACACAACATAGATCTCTTGAATAGGAGTGATGGAGTTGAGATCCAAGAATGTTTCTGCTGAAAGAGTGGGCTTCCTTTGACTAGCTAGATCACGGTTGATAGCTTCCAAATGTAGATGTGAGGCCTGATAAAGAATGTCCCATTCTGAGGGAGTAAGTCTCTCACACTCAGAAATGAGTGGAGCCAAGGTCTGAGAAGAAATGCGGCCAGAGTGGTATTCTCTGAAGATGAACCGCAAGAATGAAGGTAGTCTGCCCTGCTTGGCTGACATCCGGCCCATTTGCCTTGCAAACATGTCTAAAGCATGAGATCCTGCATCTGAATCAAACACTAGGGAGTGTAGCTTTGGCAGAAGGACTAGAGAGTCAATTTGAGGTGGCAAAGTCCACTGAAGAGGAAGGTTTACAGGACGTTCTGACTCAGCATCACTAGGCTGAATGAAATTGGCAAACTGAACCTCAGGCAGCTTGTTCAAGTACAGAAGTCACTGTACAGCTGAAAGTTCCTGGCAATACGAATCTCTTTCAAAATGTAAGGTCCCCAAGAGTTCTTATGTTGAATAATGAACCACTCAGAAAAGGTGAGTGGGTGAGCTCTGTGGGTAAGAGATTCTGCCCTGGCAGTCAAATACTTTTCATATTGAGCCTTATTTCCCTTGACAGCTGCCCACTGATCTTCAGTCTTGAACTCAGTGCCCTCAAGGATTTTGGATTTGTGGAATTTGGATATCTGAGTAAGAGGAAGAACAATGTTTAGGTGTTCGGATAGGTTAAGGAAAGGAATACCATAAATGGTAGAAAGAATGCACTTTTGAAGATATTCCTTGTAGATAGGTCTTCTCTTAGGATCAAGGGTAAGAGAATACCAAAGAGGAGGGAATAAGGGAACAGAAGGGATGCTAAGAGAGGAGGAAGTTTTCCTCTTTTTCTTGGCAGGACTGGGAGGATCAGTCCTGTGGATATGAGAAGCAGTGGAGAGAATGGTGATAAGGGTGTTTCTTTCAAAATCATCCGGAAGATTTGTGTCAAAGACACCAAGAGGTAGAGGTTTTTCCGGAGGAAAGATAACAGAAGAAGGAGGAGTAGGAGGATAGAAAAGATGTTTGGGATTAAAGGATGAAGTTGGTTGAACTGGAGGTGTTTGAGCTTGAGGAGGTGAAGGTTTGGGATTGAATGAGGATGGAGCTGAGATGTGAGAAGGAGTGGGAGAGAAGGAAGGTTGAGATGAAATGAAGGATGAGGATGGTTGGGTGCGAGGCACAGGTGTTTGATGGTTGGTGCAGGAGGGGCTGTAGAAGGAGATGGAGGTGAGGAGAGGGTTGGAGTGGCAAGAGATGAAGTGTCAGGGCCTTAGAAGCTGTCATTGGCTCTTTTCCCTTAGCCTGACCTTCTCTGACTGCTGAGGAGGGTCCTGAAGACCCTGAAGCTGACACTGGTTCTGCTGATCCCAAAACTGATGGCCCTGCTGGCCGAGACCCTTGAGCAGATGGCCCTGCTGGCCCTGGTGGCCGAGGAGCAGCAGCTGGTCTGCTCGGAGAAACCCTACTAGACTTTGACAGAACAGCAAGCATAGACTTCATATCAGACATCTCTTTATTGAACCACCTCATTGCATTTCGGATTGAAGATAAGTCTGAGGAGGTTGAAGCTTGACTAGCAACAATGCCTTGAATACTTGTCTGAACTGATGACAAGATCTCTCCTTGAGCCTTCAACAATGCCATAACAGGCTTCAGATTTACTTTTCTATGGCCCTTTCTTGGCCTTCTGAGAACAATTCTCTTCTGCTTCCCTTGCTGAGTGACAGGCTCCTCAAGATTAATATTGCTTGCACTTGGGCCTTCACTAACAGGAACACTGGCTGGAGGTGGAATTTCCTGAGATGGGGCAGCTGACTCAGGAACATTCTCAATCAATGGTTCCTCAGTGCCCACTTGCTCCCCCTGAATAGGAGCAGGGAGTTCAACACTTTCTTGCTCCCCCTGGGCAGGAGCATCCTCCAAAACAACTTTTTCCAAGTGGCCTTCTGCCACGGATTCAGACACTTCAGGTTCAATGACACTTTGCTCCCCTTGGCTAGGAGCTTCTTCCATGACCACATCTTGTTGAGTACCTGCTTGTATCTCAACATTAGCAACTGGTTCAGACTGAATTTCTGTATGGCCTGGTGCCATAACTTCTTCTTCAACACGTCCACCTACTTTAGAAGTAGCTGAGGTGGAGGGAATGGAATCCAATACCTCTCTTAAAATAGAGGCGACTAAGGTGGTGGGCAAAGAGTCTGCGACACCAGCTGCACCTTCTTCCATCTGAACTTCTGGAGAATGAGAGTCAATCTCCACAACAGGTGATTCTGAAACTTCTGCCTGGCTTGCCACAACTGGTACTGCTGCTGCTTGCTCTGCTGCTGTTGCTTGCTCTGCTGCTGTTGCTTGCTCTGCTGCTGCTGCTTCTTCTTGAACTTCTGGGATATCTCCAATAATCGCTTCTCCTTCTGCCACAGAGGTCTTTGTCCAAACTCCATCTTGCACTGAAAAACCACTTTTCTTCAAATTTCTGGACCTTATAGACTGGCCCATCTTCTCTACTACTGCTCCAGACACATCTACTCCAAAGTGCTTGAAAATCTTGGTGAGTAGATGAGCATAGGGCAAGGAAACATTCAACTTGCTCTTGGTTTCCCATATCTGAGCATGAGCAAATTTCATTCGCTCAATCATTACAGCGGCCAAGTTTATCTCCTTGTTCTGGATTGCCCAGAACATTATGTCCGAATCTGCCCTAGTGCATGAAGAAAACGTAGCACTTCGAGGTACTATAATTTGGCAGACAATAAAGTGAAGCAACCGATTAAATGCGGACATCTGATTAATATCTAGCTTTCCATCTTTCAGCTTAAACCCTGGACCAATAATTCCGAGACCCTTTACTTCATCATTCACAGAGTGAATGCCACTATACCCAGAGGTCTTTACTCCAAACAACTCATGCAATAGCTCATGGTTTATCTTGATTTGGATACCCCTGACAGAGGAGACAAGGGACCCATCCGCTTCTGGTTTCAAGCAAATGTAAAACGCTTTCACCAGGTCCGGATAACTTACCTCGGTGAAAGTAGCAACATCCATCCACTGCATTCTTCTCAAAGCTTCGACTAGACTGGTCATGCCACTCTTCTCAAGGTTCTGAACATCCACTGCCTTATTTCCGCAGATCTTCGTCTTCACGAAGGTAAACCTTTCTTGCTCCTTCGGGGACAGAAACTCAGCACTGTAACCTCCAACACTTCCGGTGATCATCGGAGCGGCCATGGGTGCAGAGGAGAAAGAGATTCTGGTGAAGGGAGATGATGGAAGGGATGGAAGCTCTCGAAGGGATTCTTCGCGGGAAGAGGAGAAAGCTTCGAAAGTTGCAGAGAGTCGATGCCGAAATCGTTAGGGCATCGGCTTTGGGTGAACAGATAAAAGATAAAAGGGTAAAGGTAGAAGACAAGTCGTTCTCAGAACGATTTGAATAAATTAATATTACTTTACCGAAAAGTGGAGCGCCAAAGGCGGTAAAGCCAGAAAGCGACAAAACCGTTTGACGGGTCAAACAACTTTCAACACAATAGCGGTCAAAGCATGTAGATAACTGAGTTTTGCTTATTCTTAAAGGAGAGAAAATTTCATTTAATCTGAAAAAAATTTATATGTCAATAAAGTTACAGAAATCTTTTCACAAATTGCACATCCCTAATTCCCTTCTAAGAGATGTAAATCTCTCTTCAGGTAGGGCTTTTGTGAAGATATCTGCTAATTGACCATTTGTATCTATAAAAGAAATTTCTAAATTACCACTAGCTACATGGTCTCGAATAAAATGATATCTTACCTCAATGTGCTTAGTCCTTGAGTGCTGTACTGGATTTTTGGTGAGGTTGATGGCACTTGTATTATCACACAATAGTGGAATTGATTTGATGTGAATTCCGAAATCCTCAAGTTGTTGCTTTATCCAAAGAAGTTGTGTACAGCAACTTCCAGCAGCAACATATTCTGCCTCAGCTGTTGATAAAGCTACTGAATTTTGTTTCTTGGATGACCATGATATTAAACATCCTGCAAGAAACTGACAACACCCACTGGTGCTTTTTCTATCTACTTTGCATCCAGCATAATCAGCATCTGAATATCCTACTAATTTTATTTCACAAGATCTAGGATACCAGAGACCTAAATCATGAGTTCTAGCCAGATATCTAAATATTCTTTTTACTGAAATTAAATGAGACTCTCTAGGGTCTGCTGATATCTAGCACACATGCATACACTAAACAAAATGTCTGGTCTACTTGCAGTTAAGTAAAGTAATGATCCTATCATACCTCGATAATTCTTTTGATCTACCTTTTTACCTTTTTGATCACTGTCCATTCTGGTTGATGTGCATTGGAGTTGATAATGGCTTTGCACCTTCAAATCCAAATTTCTTTAACAGCTCTTTGGTGTACTTGGCTTGACAGATATGAGTGCCATCCTTCCCTTGCTTGATTTGCAATCCAAGGAAGTAGCTTAGCTCCCCCATCAAGCTCATTTCGAATTCTCCCTGCATAAGCTTTTCAAAGTACTTGCAAAGAGATTCATCAGTAGATCCAAAAATAATATCATCTACATATATTTGCACAAGAAGTATATGTTTAACCTTAGATTTTATAAATAATGTACTATCTACTTTACCTCTAGTGAAACCATGATCTAATAAGAAAGTACTGAGCCTTTCATACCAGGCTCTAGGTGCTTGCTTTAAACCATATAAAGCCTTATGTAGTTTAAATACATGATTTGGAAATTCGGTATCATCAAAACCTGGAGGTTGTCAACATAAACTTCCTCCTTGATAAAACCATTTAAAAAGGCTGATTTGACATCCATTTGAAATAGTTTTAAATCAAATGCAGATGCATAAGCAAGTAAAATCCTAATAGCCTCAAGTCTAGCTACAGGTGCATAGGTTTCATCGAAATCTATGCCTTCCTCTTGGGAGTAGCCTTGAGCTACCAGTCTGGCCTTGTTCCTTAAGATTATTCCAGACTCATCCAGTTTATTTCTGAACACCCACTTGGTGCCAATAACTGAATGATTGGATGGTCTAGGAACAAGTGACCATACTTGGTTTCTCTTGAACTGATTTAGTTCATCTTGCATGGCTAATATCCAAGATTCATCAGATAAAGCTTCATTGACTGTCTTAGGCTCTATTTGAGAAACAAAGGCTAAATAATCACATGGAATTACATTACCTCTTGTTCTTACCCCTACGGATGGATCACCAATATGTTTTCAGGAGGGTGATCTTTCTGATGTCTCCATTCTTTTGGAAGATTTTCATGTTGGATTTCAGTTTGCTGCAGTTCTTCCAGAGTTGGATCTTCCTTGTCCTTAATTGAGGTATCTTTAATTTTTCGGACAAGTCATCTGCATCATCAATGTCACTAATTTCTTCCTTTTTCAAGGAAGGGTTAGATTCATCAAAAATAACATGTACAGATTGTTCTATTAATAATGAGCGTTTATTGAAAACTCTATAACCTTTGGGTTTAGAAGTGTACCCCATAAAGATGCCTTCATCTGATTTGGCATCCAACTTACCAATGTCCCTTTTTCCATTGTTGTGGATGAAGCAAGGACATCCAAAATTCTGAAATGGCTGATCTTTGGCTTCTTTCCTTTGTAGAGTTCATAAGCAGTCTTCTTCAGAATCGGCCTGATCATTACTCTATTAATGATATAACATGCAGTGTTGATGGCTTCGGCCCAGAAATATCTTGGCAAATCATATTCTGATAACATGGTTCTTGCCATATCCAAAAGAGTTCTGTTTTTCCTCTCAGCAATTCCATTCTGTTGAGGTGTCCTTGGGGCTGAGAAGTTGTGCTCAATTCCTTGATCATCACAGAACTTTGTAAACTTTTCATTCTGAAACTCACCACCATGATCTGATCGGATAGAGACAATTGTGAACTTCTGATCTTTCTGAACTTTCTTACTGAAGCTGACAAAATTGTCAAATGTGTCATCTTTGTGCTCTAGAAAGGATACCCAAGTGAATCTTGAATAATCATCAACTATTACAAATCCAAAATTCTTTCCTCCTAGACTGGTAGTCCTCATTGGCCCAAATAGATCCATATGAAGTAGTTCTAAGGGCTTTGAGGTGGTTACTACAGTCTTTGATTTGAAAGAGCTCTTGGTGTGCTTTCCTCTTGCACAAGGTTTGCAAATGCTATCCAATCTAGAATTGACCTTTGGCAGTCCTTCCACTAGCTTTCTCTTTCTGAGCTTATTCAAACCGTCCAAGCTGCAGTGACCCAATCTTCTGTGCCACAGCTCTGTTGATTGATCTTTGCTGGCTGCCAAACAGACATCTTGATTCTTGAGTTCCTCGAGATAGAGAACATACAAGTTTCTTTCTCTGTAGGCTTCAAATATGACTGCACCATCCTTTAATATACTGCACTTTGATTCTTGAACTGAATCTGATGGCCTTTGTCACACAACTGGCTGATGCTATAAGATTGTGCTTTAATCCTTTGACCAGCATTACGTCTTCAATAACTGATTTTCCTTTGATGTTCACGGACCCACTTCCTATCACAGTGCCTTTTCCATTATCTCCATAGGTGACTGTACCTTCTTCAGCTTGGAGATCAACGAAAAACTTCTTGTTGCCTGACATGTGCCTTGAGCATCCACTGTCCAAGTACCATTTGGATGCTCTTGAATTTCCCTGAAATTTAAACACTAAGTTTTAGGTACCCAAGTTCTTTTGGGTCCTGATGGGTTAGTATCATTGATTTTTCCTTTTATTATCCACTTTTTGTTCTTGTTAGGACAGTTGCTTTGTTATGTCCTAGTTTGTTACAATGAGTACAGCAGGTTGTTCTAGTTATTCTTTCAACTGGATTGTATTTAAATTTTTATGTTCTTTATTCTTTTCGGATATAAATTCAGGAGTTGGATAAGTATTAGGAAAGACTTTTGTTTCTTCATTTTCCGAGGAGTATAACCAAAACCATGTTTCTTCTTAGTTGATCTTTTAGCTCCATTTATCATTAGAAGAGGTTTATTATTTGTGAACTTGTTTATGGTGCTTGTTAAATGTTCATTTTCTTTATTTAATCTTTCTATTTCTGTTTTAAGTCCACTTAAGTCTTCTTGTTTTTCTAAGTGAATTATTTTTCTATTTTTCTCTTTTTTTATCTTCACATAATAATTCATTCCTTCTTTTATGTTCAGTTATTTGTTTTTCAAGTTCTTCATTTTCGGTTTTTAGATCTGAGTTTGTATTTTCTAAACAGATTAAATTCTTCTTACTAATTTTAAGTAATTTAGATACTTCTTTATATTTTTCATAGAGTTCATTAAAAGCACTTTCTAAGTTATCAGAATCTGAATCATTGCATGAATCAAAGAAGAGTCAGAAGTTACCTTATCTTCGGTATTGGCCATGAGGGCCAAGTTTGCTTCTTCACCTTCACTGCTCGAGCTTGACTCACTATCTGAGTCACTGCTGTTCTCCCAAGCAGCTGCCATTGCTTTCTTTTTATACTTCTTGAATCTTCTGAAGTTGTCCTTCTTCTTATGATCATTCTTTTTGAGCATTGGACAATCTGCCTTGATGTGTCCAGGCTTCTTGCATTCATAGCATATTACTTCTCCTTTCTTCGGATCCTTTACTTCTGGTTTTCTGAAGTCTTTGTTCTTCTTGAAAAATCTTCTTCCGGACTGATACTTCTTCTTCTTTGCTAATATTCTCTGAAGTCTTCGAGACAGCATGGCTTCTTCATCATCACTGTCTTTGCTACCTTCACTGTTATCCAAAGATTCTTCTGATATCTCATCATTCGCCTTGAGAGCATTTGATTGCTTCCTTCTGCTGGAGGATTCTCCTAATCTCTCCATATTTATCTCATGAGCCATGAGAGATCCTATTAGCTTTTCCAATGACATTAATTTCAGATCATTGGCTTCCTCAATGGCTGTTACTTTTGGAGTCCATGAGGATGGCAGAGATCTGAGTATCTTCCTGACCATGTCTGGTACACCATAGACTTTACCTAATCCAGCTAATCCATTTGTGATATCTGTGAATCTGCTAAACATCTGAGTTATGGATTCACTTGGCTGCATCTGGAACCTTTCATATTGGGCTACAAGAATATCGATTCTTGTCTCCTTTACTTTGTCTGTCCCTTCATAAGTAATCCTGAGCTTTTCCCACATTTCCATTGCGGATTTGCAGGCTGAAACTCTGTTGAATTCTTTCTTGCTGAGGGCACAGCAAAGGATGCTCTTGGCTTTGCAGTTTAGGGATATTCTTCTTCTGTCGTCATCTGTCCACTGAGCCTTAGCATTTGTGACTAGAAGATCACCTTCTTCTACAATGGACCATATTGTATAATCGTGGCCTTGTAGAAAGTACTCCATTCTTGTCTTCCAATAGGTGTAATCTTCTCCATCGAACAAGGGAGGCCTGTTGACTGACTGACCTTCGAAGTTGCTTTGGGCTGCCATTGATCTTTGCTCTTCAGATCGTTGGATCTTCTTCTTTGTCGAAGAGACTTGCTCTGATACCACTTGTTGCCCAGCTAGCTAGCCCAGAGGGGGGGGGTGAATGGGTTATTAAATTTGATCTTTGATTAAAACCTGTTCACTAAAAAGATTACACAACAACTTTAAACAGAAGTTAGAGTTAGAGGAAAAAGATAGCAAACGCACAAAGACACAACCACACGACACAAGTTTTTATCCTGGTTCGGAACTCCTCTCCACAGGAGACCTACGTCCAGTCCCTGAGCAATGCCTCAGGATTTCACTAACAAGGGTACTATCCCCCTCACAGATCCTTACACCCAGCCTCAACTGGTCTTCCTTCAACCTGAAGGGAAAACAACCACCCTGGATACCACCAGGTCTTCCTTCGTCCAGAAGGGAACAAACCAATGAAGAGAAAATTTAAGAACACGCTTCAGACACTAGCTGAACTAGCTACAAGCTGAAGCAGACGAGCCTCAAGAGAGAAAAGGATTTAACAGGGTTCCTCTCCAAGGACTACACTGGCTCTCACACAAGAATTTCTTCTATGAACACTGAGAGCAAAAGAGCTACGGAAAACAATTGGAATGGACGCTTGTCTCTTGTTTGAAACTCAGAGGACTCGAAGAACTTGAGTTGCTTGCTTTTCAGAATGATATTCACTCTCGTTCCGTTCTGTTCTTCTCCGTCTTGAGTCTTGTATTTAAGCTTCTACTTGAAATTTGAACGTTAAAGGTACCGTTGTCTCTCATCCAGGTGTACGTTAGACTGAAAGAAGTTGGAGTCTTGGAAGCTTCCAGTCAACAGTCTTTGAACACTTTGAACACGCAAAGAGAAGAGATCTTTTAGATATCTTTTGTCTTCTATTTGAATTAACGTTGCAAAGTGGAGATGGATCTGTTATCTGCACGCTTATCAAACAGATAGCAAACAGCTAAGCTGTCTCTGATGTCAGTCAACGTTAGAAAGAATAGCATGGAAATAGTAAGACCAATTAGCTGAAACTAAAAGACGTTTGCAGAATAGGCATGATTATGGACGATATCTTCTGCATGCATGCAGAGATACGTTTAGGTCACATCACATGCAGGTGTGTCAGAGATATGTATACGTGGACTTTGACTAGTCAACACAGATAAAAACAAGTCAATGAGAGATATACAACGTCGATGGCTCAATGACTTATGAAATCGTTATAACCCATAGCAAATCGTTCTATAACAGAGGATATAAGAAATCGTTATGAATCATGGCAAGTCGTTCTGATTCTGAAGAAATCGATGTGAAACACTTAACAAATCGTTATGAGATGTAAGTCGTTGTGTTTCTAAAGAAATCGTTGTGAAACACTTAGAAATCGATATGAATGCAAGTCGTTATGAGTTTCAAAGAAATCGTTACGAGAACCAAAGAAATCGTTACGGCTTAGCAAGTCGTTATGACAGTACAGAAATCGTTATGAAACTCTTAACAAATCGTTGCACAAAGCAATCGTTATGAGATCTGAAGAAATCGTTACGAGGTCTAAAGAAATCGTTACCCTTAGAAAGTCGTTGCGAGTTCTAAAGAAATCGTTACGAGGTCTAAAGAAATCGTTACGCCTTAGGAAGTCGTTGCGAGTTCTAAGAAATCGTTACGAGGTCTAAAGAAATCGTTACGGCTAGAGAGTCGTTGCGAGTTCTAAAGAAATCGTTACGAGGTCTAAAGAAATCGTTACGCCTTAGGAAGTCGTTGCGAGTTCTAAAGAAATCGTTACGAGTCTAAAGAAATCGTTACGGCTTAGGAAGTCGTTGCGAGTTCTAAAGAAATCGTTACGAGGTCTAAAGAAATCGTTACGACAGTCAAGTCGTTACGGTTCTAAAGAAATCGTTGCGATGTCTTAAGAATCGTTGCGATATCGATTTGTTTTGAACTTTTCGGTCAGAAAGGAAATCGTTCTGCTTATCAAAGAAGTCGATGTGAAGTATGAAGAAGTCGATACAAAGACTTGGACAGAATATGAGATGAGACTTACCTGATTGTCCTGAACTTTCATTTTTCTTTTATTTCCTTTCTCAAAGCTCAAGAAATTCATTAGTACTATTTTGTTAATCAACAAAATTCATTAGTACTATTTTGTTAATCATCAAAATTTAATATATAAATAAGTGAATTAATTATATGGGGAAAGTTTGGTCATCACTTATCCCCAAAGTCAAAAAGGAAATAATTAAATCTATTGCTCCCTGAATTAGTGGAGATGATGGACATGAAATATTGCCGAGTAAATTGGAGTATATCCATCATCTCTGAAATTTGGGAAACCAAATTCTATTTTAATGAGTGAATGATTTATACCCCGAACAATCTCTTAATTAAAAATTTGGTAAATTGAAATTTATCAAGTAATAAATTCATTAGTTAATATGTACGCAATCTATTACATATGCGTCATAAACCCATAGGACAATTCCCATAAAAAAATATTATACTTTAAATAATATTCTCTATGACCATCTGAAATTTTGGGCACAGAAAAATCGTTTAGACCTAGTTTTAAGATTTATGCGACTTATTGTCGTAATTAAGGAATAAGTCGAAGAACCCATTATTTTTATGAGCCAATGGATTATAAGTTAAAATACATATGGGTAGACTTTAAATATATGGGTGATACCAATTATGTTATTTGGACCATGGACAATCTTGACCCATGAATAAATTCTCTAATAAAAGGATAATTAAAAATCCATTAAGTAAAGTAAGTACATGGGTTGTACAATTAACCTCACACGAGTTATTGGCCAAGAGTAAGAGCCCAATAATGAAGGTTAGAAATATTGGCATGAATAATTTTAATCAAATTAAAATATGAATATACTTGAATAAGTGTGATAAATAGATTTAAATAAGATAAAGGGTGAATATTAGAATTAAATCAATACCCATTAAGCTAAATAGTAATGAGTTTTTGCTAATGGTCCTAACATGAATTGTTGGGCCCAAATACGAAGAGCCATCATGAGATGGGAAGTAATTATGCTAAATTCGTACCTAAAAATAGTAATAAATAGAAAATGATTATTTTAACTCTTACTTATCTTAAAAAGAGTCTCCATCCCATCCTAACATATTAGCCACGAAATTAGATCTCTCTCCAAGCCAACTAAGTGATAAATGTTAGAAAAGAAGGAGAAAAATGTGTAAATTTGGAGTTAATATTTAAATAAATAAAAAGGGGTAAGATAATGACTAAATTAGCTTATAATAAATGTCCTAAAAAGAGTCCTAACCTTACTCAACCCTTTACCCACGAAATTAGCCTCTCATCTATCCTATTAGGTGGGATAATGCATGAATAAGGAGATAAATAAGGAAAATTAAGAGTTTGAAGGGAAAGGAAGAGTTTTAGAAGAGTAGGACTCTTAAACCAAGCCATACACACCCAAATTCGACTCTACCACCCCATAGGTCATTGTTGAAGCTCTAGGGGACGAAGAGAGGAGTTGAGGACGAGAGGAGCAAGAAGGAAGGTGTAAGACCCTCGAATTTCCATCGTATTTTTTTTCGTATTTATATGTGTATATTGTGTTTGAGTATGTATGTACATATTTACGTACGCATTAAATTAGTATAATTACGTGTATATGTGTTTATATTAAACGTAAATAATGTATGTATTGCATGGTGATAGTATGAATATAATACCATGTACATATTGCATGTATAGAAGCTTGGTATGCATGGTTTTCTGCATAATTAGGGTTCTGGCCGAAGGCCCTATTGGCGTCAACCCCTGGCCGCTGAGGTGGTGTCAGCGTCCAGCCCTGGACGCCAACACTCACTCCGGCGTCCAGCGATATGGACGCCAACTTCTCTGGCCTGCATGCGCAGCAGAGCTGCTGTCTTCTGAAACAAGGCATGGCAACCATTGGGGGGATGTCCCCCAACGGCTTTGAGGGTGTCCCATCACCCTAGTGAGTGGGAGAAAGACCCTCTTTAGTGAAACTTACTGAACCCGAAATGGTTCACCCCATTCTTCCCCTTCACCCTTGCAAAGAAGAGAGGTGAGAAAGAAAAACCCTAGTGAGCTGTGAGAAAAACCCACTTTTGAACCCCCAAATCCGACCCTTGGAGGTTCATTTGGAGATCTTCTGCAACAAGGAGGAAGCTGAAGCATAGGGGAAGGCCTCCCCATCATCCCCTCGGCGTGGAGATCACCCAGGAACCCGAGGAAGGCGATCTAGAGGAAGGTTCTGCAACTTCTTGGGACTACCCAAGGAGGTCTTCACCAAGCCTCTAAATCCCTTAGAAGAAATTTTGAAAGGCAAGTGACCTATCTATGGTGTCCTCGTATGAGTCTAGGAGGTTTTAATTATTTTTATGGAATTTCTCTCGAGTCCTAGACCCTCCATTTCACCCAAATTTCAGAGCTCGGGTCTGTGTTTCTGCACAGATCTGAGTAAACGGCAAGGTCACTGGACGCCCAGTTCATCCTTGGCGTCCATCGACCATGCCGCTGACTCTGAGTCAGCGGCCAGAGACCGCCGTCTAGTTCTTCAGGACAGAACAGTGAGCTGTTCTGTCCCTCTTATATGTTAATTTCGTTATGATTTCCGAGATGAGGATATATGGTATACCTATACGCTACGTATGTTATCATTTGTGGTGTGTGGATGAGTGTGGTGTGTGTGATGGTGAATGTGGAAAATGGTGTCTTTAAACTTGTGAGCATGACTTGTAGATAATTTTACAAACCCATGTTCCATGACTAGGATTAGTTGAATGCCTTGATTTCGGTCTAATCATGAAGATTGTGGTCAGCATGTGTGTTTGCAAATTTAGATAACTTATCCATGCTTGTGCAATTTGTTAATAGTTTCGGTTCGATAAAATAGAAGTATGTAAAAATGATTCGTAGTGTTAAATCCATAGATGTATGAATTAGGGAAATTCTGTACTCTAAATTCATGCATCTATTGGCAGCTTATGTTTAAACAGCAAGTGGTAAGTTGCATGATGTGTAAATTCCATGTTAATGTAAATTGTGAATAACACGCTAATTAGGTGTTTGATTTTCTGTAAATTCTATTTAGCTCAGAAAAATCTAAAAAATTGAGGGTAAGATCATGAGCCCGAAAACAGCATGTGGTTAAAATTTCAGGTCAATTGGAACAGTAAATAAAAAGTTATGTGTTTTCATGTGAAATGTGAATAATTCGCACATATGATCGAAATATGATTTGATTTTGTTTGAACCTAGCATGATTGGTGTGTTTACTATGTGTTGAACCTTGAAAACTCTGTAGTACCATGTTAGGAAAAACAGAGGTGTTCATGTGAGTAAGAAAGTGTGAATGTGATGAAGAGTGTCAAATGTAAAACCATGTGTAAAACGATAAATGTGTAAAAGTGTAAACTGTGCCAATGTGATACTGCTTCCGAGAAGGCAGTGGAGCCGTATCAGGAAAAGTCCCCCTGAGAAAGTTCATTGTGTTAAGTGACCTTAAGGGCATTAGGGGGAAATCCTGGAGGTGGACAAGTACCACTGGTTAGGGTGGAGACTTGTTCTCCCGGTTCTGCGCAGTCCAAGAGTCGCCATTGTATTGCCTAGATGGCGTCTATATGTTTGATGTGTTTTTGTCCTTCTTTGGTGGTTTGGACTATGTGTCACGGCACCTAAAATATGTGTAAAAGTGTAATGTGAAAAGTGTATGTGACCATGTGTAAATGTGTAAGTGACATGTGAATGTGTATGTGTAAAGTGGACCATGTGAAAGAGGAACTAGTGTAAAGAAAAATGTGAAATCCTAGAGATGTAAATGTGTTATTGAAACCCATGTGAGACTAAATCTGAAACCAGTGAATTCAGAAAATGTATATTATCATACTCATGTTATGTGTGTACAAATTGTTTAGAATCCATGATAGGAGCAACAAACGAATATGTGTGCAAAATGGTATGATGGATTGTTCATATGTGATGTTTTAAGCAACGTTGTAGCTCTCATGTGTAGGTGTATAGCCATTGAACCATGTAAAAATCAGCAACCTAAAGCATGTTAAAAAGTTATGTACTTAAGAACATGTGGAATCCATGCTAACTATGTTCCCCGTTCATGTATGTAAGTTGTCCATGTTGATAACTCTCATGTGTGGTTCTTTATAAGGTTAAAGTTCATAAGTGATGGATTAAAGACCATGTGATAGGTGAATTCTATTTTACAAATCCGAAAGCATGAGTTATGTATAAATTGTAGAACCTTCATGATAGGTTGAAAACTTGAATGGACTAGCATGCTATGTGTTGCTAATTGTATGTGCATGTGGAAACCACTAGGACTTGTACGTGTATATCATGCATAGTGTTACTTGCTGAGTCCCTGGACTCACTCCTTGCTTCGGCGTACAGGTGTAGTTGGTGACACGACACCGTTGGAGGAGACGGTGGAGACGGACTCCGAGCGCGGAGACTAGTTAGTTGGAGCTTCTTTGTGATTGTGTACTTCGTAGTATGTACTTGAACATTGTATTAGATATCATGAAAAGAATGAAATATGTGGACATTTTGTATTTAAATTCAGCAATTTAATTTATGAGAACTTTAGTTCCTTTTTGCAAATTTTGAATTGCATGTATGTTTAATGTGGATGATGAATGAATGGAGATAGTTCTCTTTTACTTCCGCTACTCTGTTATTTATATTCGCGTGTATCTCAGCTGTTAGTATCGTTGGGTAAATGTCCCACTGTGACTGGCAGCACTCGCTATACCGACGTGGGTTGGTATAACGTACCGGTGTAACGAGGGCCGTCACAGAAGGAGCTTGGAGCAAGAGGATTTCATCTTCTACCTCGTCTTCAAGTCCTAGGATTTCTTAATGCATGAAAGTAGACAATCTCTCAAGCTAAAATCGAGTAAAAATTACCCTAAGTAGAATTCATGATTTTCTTCAAAAGCCCTCTGGTCTGGTTGCATTTCTCTCATCCACTTGGGCGAATTTAATTCGTGAATCCCTGCTATTACCATGAACCAAAATCTCATGCTTTTTCTAATTCCCCACATGTACTTGCTCTCATGCCATGATAAAATTCTCATATATATTGCATCTTATTATCTTTCAAACGGCCCTAGTCTTGCTCTATTTAGATCTCCCATTAGGGAGAGTTAATTCTTTGAATCTCTGTCAGAACCATGCATCCGACCCTTCAATTTTGCTTGTGAACTCCGTTCATACTTGATCCCACACCATGAGAAACTTCTCATAAATACTACATATTGTTAGCTTTCAACACCCCTAGTTTTGGAATTTTTCATCATGTATTCATCTCTAATTAATTCAGTGAACCCTGACTGCGCCTGTTTAGGTCATCGGAATGTAACCTGTCCCAAGCATGCCTAAATATTGTCTAATTTCAAATTGATCGTACATGTTGATAGATCTATGTGTCTACTTTCATTTGAAACTAGATTCGTGATTTTTGGGTCATTATAAGATTTTATATTGAATTTATAAGAGCCCCGTGTCAAATCTGATCAACCTTGGAAAAAGGGAAAAAGGGTCGGACTCTCCTGATATCGTGACGGCGCGACCCGCCGCAATATCAGACGGGTCACGTCCCGCTGGCACGTCGTGTTGAGAACGCGGTGGCCTATATACCGTCGAGTTTCCACCCCTGAACCGAGCCTGCGGCTTGTTCGCTTGTCGCACCCAGTCACCTTGTCGCGACATGGAGTCGCGACGGGTACCCCCGTCGCGTTAACAGAAAAATAGTCAGAAGCCGAGATTGCTTATATACCCTTGCTCTACTTGCTAACTAGACATTGTTTAGCCTTAATTAAGCATTGTTATTCATAATTTGATCTGAATAAATATTAATGTGCAATAAATTGCATGAATCTAATTAATTTAAAAGCTTTGTGCGCAATCCATCATGCTCTTTTGATTTCATACACTTGCACATACTTAACCATCATGTTGCATTAAACCTTAGTAAATTAATAAATAATGTATCGGTAATTAAGTGAAACTAATTACCTAATTCTCTATTATCTAAATGACACATGTCTTCATTTTATTCGCGTGATTTGTACACCGTTATCGCATCCCTCTGCCTTCGAGCACTCGAGGCACGATGGACCTGTTTCTAAACACTTTCTCTTGACTTAGACCACCTCTCTATTGGGAATACTCTCGACTGGGCCAGTGACTCCTTGTCAAGACCTCCGTAAGTCTTCTTGACTTTGGCGCACGTCCTTAGTCAACGAGCTGGTTGTACCTTTAAATCCCGTTACACTCTTAGCAATCAGTACGATCCAAAAGGCCTTAGTGAGATCTCTCTTGGATCAGCTTTGGCCAGACGTCCTTGCGCGCCATCTGGATGGTGGTCGAGAACCCCCACTCCGTGCCATCCCGCTGCCGGACGAAGAACAGCCTCTCCGACCAGCCTTTGTTTTTGGAGTATTTGCTGGACAGATGCATATGCATCCTGTCCTGGTGATGCTTTAGGTAATATATGCTCAGCCCCGACGATCGCGAGGCGGAGAGCTTGAAGTGGGAGGAGCGGAACACAGCTGCTGAGCCCCGGATCTGCTTGAGGCCACAGATGACTCCGAAGATACAGATGTATCTCCAGCTGTTCGGAGTCAACTGGATGGGCGCAATCCCATACCAGTTCAGCAACGCCTTCGCCGTCTCCGGCAACGGCAAGCGAAAGCCCACTTCCATCAAGTCGACGGAGAGGGTTAGGCATCCAATCCTCTTCGCCATGCCCGTTTCTCCTTCCCTCGCGTTGATGATCTCGTACTCGTCCCTGATGCGAAAACGCTCCCGAAGGCCTTCGTAGTGGCCAAGCCTGGGCACCCTGGTTGCCGCCACGGTCACTGCGCTCCCTCCGGCAGCTGCTAGGGCCTTCCCTTTGCCCGCCATCATCGGAACATACAGGGAGAACGAGGGGAGGAGAGGCTGAAGTGGGGGAGACGATAGAACGAAAGAAAGACGCGAAGGTAGGGAACGCAGAGAAATTTCGAAGGCGTGACTCCCGCCATCGCCCCCTCCTCTTCCTTATAAGGAAGGCGGGGCGCGAATTTTGAAAAGCCTGGAAATGGCGCCTCTCCCCGTTCTAAGTGTCTCCTCGGTCACGCCGCTGGCGACCGTTCGAGAAGGGTGTTGCAGTGTCCCAGGTTCGACGCGACCCCCATTTTCATCATGAGGGTCCCATTCTCCGAGGCGACTCACCAGGAAACGTCGACGTCCACGACGCCAACGGCCGTGTCGCATTAAATGCGGAGGGGACGTCCGAGCAGAACCGCCCACGAGTGCTCCGGTTCCCGAACCACTCGAGGGCGTGGGGGGCAAGTGTGGTGGCTAATTCTAGCCACCTAGGACCATCATGGCCCATCGCAATCCGACGGGGCCCATCGAGGCCCTCCGATCAGACGTGTCCTTACCACGATGAGCCACGCTATGGCCAGGACTGTACGGTGGACTCCAGCAAGTCACCGCCAAGTTCCCAGGCTCGCCACTCCAGGCGCCCTTCCACCTGCTCGGGTCCAATGGCGCCCACCGAAGAAGGGACCTTCCTGGGGACCTCGTTGTGTGTTCGGTCCAGGCCCCGGCCTACCGAGCAGGCCCCGTGCCCTGAGAGGGCCCTAGTCCCATTGTCACACGAAGTATCCGGGTAGCGTGCACCGAGCAGGAATCACCACCATCGGGCGGCGGGTTCGTTCTTCCGAGTAGGACACTTGTTCGGTTCCTCCTGCCAGCAGATTCCGAGCAGCTCTTTGCATCCCCATTACGGTTACAACGTCTACGGGCCATGCGCCCCACGTTCATAAAGTTCATTAACTGCAAAGCCCCTCAACGGGCGCCTCTGGGCGTACCTCTCTGTCAAGGATGCCAACGAGCACGCCCTTTCCGGTTACAACCAGGAGACGTGACTCTCTCCTTCTCACCACTCATGCCTATAAAAAACACAAGTAAGCCTCTATGCAGAGGTACGTGATCTCACTCACACTGCCCTCGCACAAGCCACACATGAGAATCCCCATTCCTTCTTGCCTCCTCAGGCCAGCCACTGACTTAGGCATCGGAGGGTTCTCCCCGGTTCTTAAACTGGGCCTCCCTTACCTCCTTCTAGTGACTGTAGGTACTCGTCCGCTACTGGCGACCGTCTCCCCCCTCATCGAAGTGTAGGCCCGTTCGGTTCCGACCCAAGCAAGGAAAAGCCTCCACAGTCATCTACTATAACAAATCCAAAATTCTTTCCTCCAAGACTAGTGGTCCTCATTGGCCCAAATAAATCCATATGAAGGAGTTCTAAGGGTTTAGAGGTGGTTACCTCAGTCTTTGACTTGACGGAACTCTTAGTATGCTTCCCTTTAGCACATGGTCTGCAGATACCAACCATTTTTGTGCTAACTTTTGGAAAACCTTCCACCAGGCTTCTCTTTATGAGCTTGTTCATACCATCCAAACTGCAGTGGCCCATCTTCTGTGTCACAGCTCAGTTGACTACTCCTTGCTGGCTGCTAAGCAGATGTCTTGATCTTTGAGTTCTTCAAGGTAAAGCACATATAGATTCTTTTCTCTGTTGGCTTCGAAAATTACTGCTCCATCCTTTAGGATACTGCACTTGGATTCTTGGAATTGATCTGATGACCTCTGTCACATAGTTGGCTGATGCTGATGAGGTTGTGCTTCAGCCCTTTGACACAAAGAACATCTTCAATGACAGTTTTGCCTTTGTTGCTTACTGAACTGCTGCCTATCACTGTTCCTTTTACATTATCTCCATAGGTAATTGTTCCTTCTTCAGCCTTGAGATGAGTGAACAACTTTCTGTTCCCTGACATATGCCTTGAGCACCCGCTATCCAGGTACCACTTTGATGCTCGAAGGCTTTCCTAAAAAGGAGACATTAAGTTTTAGGTACTCAAACTCTTTTGGGTCCTTGTTGGTTAGTGTCAACAATTTCCTTTTTAATTATTCACTTTTATGTCTAGTTAGACATGTTACTTTTATATGTCCTAACTTGTTACAATGGCTACAACAAGACATTTTTGTTATTCTTTCAATATATTTAAATTTGCCTTGTAATCTGTGTCTTGTTCATTATAAATTTAGGAGTGTGGATATATTTCAAGATGAATTATTGTTTCTTCATTTTCTGGTGGTGTATACCTAAACCATGTTTCTTCTTACTTGAACGTCTAGCCCTTTTAGTATTAAGGATTTTTACCATTAGTGAGTTTTTCTAATGTATTAGACAATTTCTCATTTTCTTCTGTTAATCTTTTGATTCAATTTTCAATTCATCTGAATTCTCTGTTTTTCTAGCTTAATTATTTGCTTATTCTTATCTTTTAGATCTTCATCTAACAGTTCATTTCTTCTTTTAAGTTCAGTTATTTTCTTCTCTACTTCTTCATTTTCTATTTTTAGGTCTGAATTTGTCTTTTCTAAATATGTAGTATTTTTCTTACTGACTTTTAACAATTTAGATATTTCTCTATATTTACTATATAGTTCATTAAATGCTTCTTCCAAATTATCTGAATCAGAATCATTACAGGAGTCAAAAGATGAGTCAGAGGTTACCTTCTCTTCGATATTTCCCATGAAAGCTAGGTTGGCCTCTTCTTCTTCACTGCTTGAGCTTGACTCGCTGTCCGACGCTGCTGTTGCTCCAGGCCGCTGCCATAGCCTTCTTCTTATATCTCCTGAATTTCTTGGAGCTTTCTTCTTTATGAATTCAGGCTTCTTGAGTTTAGGACATTCTGCCTTGATATATCCTGGCTTCTTGCATTCATAACATATGGGCTCGCCCTTCTTCTGATCCTTTCCTTCTGGTTTCTTGAACTTCTTATTTTTCTTGAAGACTGAAACTTCTTCTTCTTAGCTAGAATGCGCTGCAATCTTCTTGACAACATTGCCTCTTCATCTTCGCAGTTGCTTGAGCTCTCATCTTCAACTGATGACTCGTTTGATCTATCTTCTTCTGCTTTAAGAGCATTTGAGTGCTTCTTTCTGCTGGAGGACTCTCCTAACCTTTCCATGTTGATCTCATTGGCCATAAGGGACCTAATTATTTTTCCAATGACATCCTCTTCAGATCATTTGCTTCTTCTATGGCCGTTACTTTGGGAGTCCAAAAGATGGTAGAGACCTCAGTATTTTCCTTACTATATCTCCCATTTTATAGCTTTTACCAAGACCAGCCAATCCATTTGTAATGTTAGTAAATCTGCTAAACATCTGGGTTATTGATTTGCCTGACTGCATCTGAAACCTCTCATATTGTGTTACAAGAATGTCTATTCTTGTCTCTCTCACTTTATCCGTGCCTTCATAGGTGATTCTAAATTTCTCCCACTCTTAGCCTTACAGTTAAGAGAGATCTTCTTTTTATCATCATCTGTCCACTGATTCTTTTCGTTGGTGACTAGAAGATCACCTTCCTCAACTATAGATCATATCTGGTAGTCGTGACCTTGTAGAAAATATTCCATTCTTGTTTTCCAATAGGCATAGTCTTCTCCATCGAATAGTGGTGGTCGGTTGACAGACTGACCTTCACTGTGACCTTGGGCTACCATAGATCTTTACTCTTCAGATCGTTGGATCTTCTTCTTTGTCGAAGAGACTCGCTTCGATACCACTTGTTGCCCAGCTAGCAAGCCCAGGGGGGGTGAATGGCCGGGTCTTTTAAAAAATTTAGTCAACTAATACCTGTTTACAAAAACATTCACAACACACACACTTTGATTGCTGTTAGTGTTAGTAAAATAATGAATACAAAGGTAAACAAGCACACACACTGCAAGAGGATTTATCCTGGTTCGGAGCTCCTCTTCACAGGAGTCCTACATCCAGTCCCTGAGCAATATCTCAGGATTTCACTACCAAGGGTACTATCCCCCTTAAGGACCTTTACACCCAGCCACAGTTGGTCTTCCTTCACATGAAGGGAAAAACACCACCCTGGATACCCCACCAGGTCTTCCTTCACAACTGAAGGGAACACTACCCTGGATATTACACCAGGTCTTCCTTCACAACTTAAGGGAAGACCACCAGAAAATTGTTCAAGAAGAGGATGCCCCTAGATCAAGCTTATAGAGCACACTTGATCTGAAGCAAGGACTGAGAAGAACAATATCTACAATAATGGATTCTTCTCAGTACAAGAAGCTCTCTCATAGATCTACACTAAGCACAGAGAGCTAGAGCTGAAACTAATGGAAGTGTTTGCTTGGCTCTCGGAAAGGTTGAAGACGATTTCACTTCGTATACACTTAGTTCTCTGTATATCTTCATTTGAAGCTTCAATCCTCTATTTTATATCGTCCTTTTCAAATTCGAACGTTGAAGTGCTCGTTGTCTCTATGTTCTGGTTTATGTTAGACTGCATGGTACTGTAGAAGCTTCCAGTCAACAGTCTTTTATCCATTTCTGCATGCAGAGAGATAGGATCTTCTGTAGTATCCTTTGGCTTCTATTTTGTCCAACGTTGTAGGACGAATATTGTCAGAGACCTGCACACATTTAATGCTAAACAATAGACAGCTAAGTTGTCTCTTGTTTGTCAGTCAACGTTAGATTGATTTTATACAGAAGTAGAAGTTTCATTCTATTCTTCCAAAAAGATGTTTACAGAATAGGCACGAGAATAGAAGATATTGTCTACATGAATCCAGAGATACGTTCAGAGTAATAAATGCACAGACGTTAGAAAGATGTGCGAGAAAGTTTTGACTTTTCAACGTAGTCAAAAGTGAGTCAAATAACAAGTCATTATATTTGGCTTAAGAAATCGTTGAGTATTAATAAGTGAATCGTTATGATTCTATAAGCAAATCGTTATGAACAAGTCGTTATAGACCAAATAGTTGTTCTTACTAAAGGAATCGATGTGATTACTAAGGAAATCATTGCAGAGATCAAATCGTTACGAATCACTAAAGAACTCATTACGAGAACGAATCGTTATAATGACTTAAGAAATCGTTAAGATGAGTAAAGAAATCGTTATGACAAGTAAATCATTATGATAACTAAAGAAATCGTTATGACAAGCAAATTGTTACAATCACTAAAGAAATCGTTATGACAAGAAAATCGTTACAATCACTAAAGAAATCGTTATGACAAGCAAATCGTTACAATCACTAAAGGAATCGTTATGATAGCAAATCGTTACGATCACTAAAGAAATTGTTACAAGAGCAAATCGTTACGATCACTAAAAAAATCGTTATGACAAGCAAATCGTTACGATCACTAAAGGAACCGTTACGATAGCAAATCGTTAAAGCACATAATGAATCCTTATAAGATGAAATCGTTATGAACATAAGGAAGTCGTTGTAGCTACAGGCAAATCGTTATATCTTAGAAAAGAAATCGATGTATACTTAGACAAATATGATGCTATTTCAATAGCGTGATTAGTTCTTACTTATTTGGCTTGTTTTCCTTTGGTTTTATTTCCTTTGCTCAAGACTTGTAGAAAAGTAGGTTAGTGACCTTTATCATGGTTTTGTGAATCACCAAAATATAAAAGTAAATAAATTAAATTACATGGGGATGGACTGTTCATTACATTCAGTGAGTCGACAGACCCTTGAGTCAGCACATGACTGAGTCGGCAGACTGTTGAGTCAGGGCATGACTAAGTCGGTAGAACCCTGCTATATTCAATGAGTCGGAAGACTCTTGAGTCAGCACATGACTGAGTCGGTAGGACCCTGCTGAATCAGTGAGTCGGCAGACTCTTGAGTCAGCACTTGACTGAGTCGGCAGGACCATGTTGAATCAATGAGTCGGCAAGCTATCGCAGTGCTGCCGAATCACCTAGCTAGTATGATTTTAAAGTCTTTTAATCTCATAAAGTCTTTTAATCTCATGAGAATGCACAAGAAAATTCGGTAGCACCTCCCCTTGTTCATAGTGAAAAGGGGAGGTCATGGTACTCGTCCACTATGATGGAGACGACACCAAAAAGAGGTGTTAGCCGCGTACGACATCACCCAAGCGGCACACGGTACTGATCCCCGAGGCGTGCCTACGAGGGAATTGATGAGTACTGAGATCAGAAACAAATATTCTCATCAACGGAGGCTTGCAGGTTCATCATCTATGAGGCATGCCGATTCACCAGCCCAAATCTCTTCACTGGTTCAGTGAGTCGACAGCCTGCTGAGTCCTTGCCGACTCACCAGCCAGAAACATGTGACGGTATAAATATCCCAAATGGCGCACAGTACTGATTCTCAAGTTGTGGCTACGAGAGAACTGAGGAGTACCGAGACCGAAAATAGTCCGGTTAACGATCCAGCAATGTTGGAGACTAAGAACTCGGGCATAGATATCATGTTATCCAACCTGGGGCTCATAGATGTCTCATTTCTTATGTGAGTTGGCAGAAAACTGTTCTACATGCATGAGTCGGCAGCAAACAGTTGTGCCTACATGAGTCGGCATCACCCATCTGTAAAGGGATGACACTCAACTCATGGCGGAACGAGACTGAGGTATATCCTGGTCAATTTCAGACTTTTAGGTGGGTAAAATACTACGCCGATCGGTCTTAAAACGTTAAAAGCTCACTGCCCAGGTGAGTCGGCAGCAAACCTTCAACAAAGATCCGGTCATTTACATGATTTCCGCCCCTGGAGATGGGAGGAACACATTATACTCGTGATGTTGGGATGGATTACATCCCATTCAAGCTTTGGGCAGGGCATGGATATCATATTATCCAACCCTTTGTGCTTAGGCTCGGAATTGCAGCGATTCAGTAAGCAATATTCATGTTTGAAAACTTATAAAATGGGGGGAACTCTTGATGCCAAGGGGAAGGCAACACCCCCATGATAGATTGTGTCATGCCCCGCCAATTTAGCAGCGGAATAATTGGGAGGCATGAACAACATGTATGGTAATGTAAATTGCGCATACATTCGCAAATATCAGAGCAACTAATGAACAATAATTGCAATAAAACTCATCATTTTATTGATAATTCATCTAAACTATTACAACCACTAATTCAGAGCCAAAACATAGGGCTCAATGACATTATTACATTGGAAAAGAAATCTAAAGCAAATATCTAACTAGACTCTAAGGTACTAAGAATTCCATCGCTATGACTTCAAGACGCTTATCACTCCAGTCCAATCTCATTGTTGTGTGTAAGGTCGTCACTTGACTTACCTGAAAACACAATAATATAACGAAGGGTGAGCGATAACGCTCAGTAGGACTTAATATCTCATGTAAATAAGCATGCTTTAAGTGATTAATGTCTTGTAACACATGTTAACTAGAGAGAACGATCAAGTATAGTCAAGAGAAAAATAGTACATGATGAGAGATTGATGGCATACTAGAATGATAGCATGCGATAACATGTGAACGATAATACACTTCACAAGAATATTGCAAAACTAGAATGATAGAAAAAAGACCATATAACGAGATAGCGTATATTAAAATGACATGTAATAGGATAGCTTGTATCAAGGTGGCGTGTAACGAGATAGCTTGTATATCAAGATAGCGTATAACGAGATTGCATGTAAAGAGATAGCATGTAATGAGATAACGTGTATGGTTGCACCACGGTGCACTAGTCGAGTACGGCAATAGTCACTTTGGAACAGTAGCCGTTTAACGATAGTACATTTCGTCTGAACTTCTCAGACTAATGTTATAACAGTCAGTGCTAGCACAATATAGCACCGAAATGGTACAGTACGTCTGAACTCCTCAGACTAATAGTATAACAGTTAGGTGTCTAGCCAATGTCGAGATAGTCAGAACGGTGCAATGCAGAACACCGTCAATAGCCCCTGCAGGTATTTTCGGGTGGCTCTCTGCCCCCAGGACTAGATTGGAGCCCCTTGGACACTCTCCGTGCCCTGCACAATTATGCATTCGAGTCAGTAGGGTCATTGGACCCATATTATGGCGCTAGACAGTCATGTATAGTACACGCAATGGGAGCCACAACAGCTCAAGAGTCTAAAGAGAGTACTAGATGAAAATACAAGATAGTAGAGTGAACGTGAATAGATGAGAGTACAAGGATAGTAGATGAGATAGGGGTATAATCGCAAACAACGATAAACCACGATAGTAACGGGTGCACAGCACCAGGTTGGGTACCGGCAGTATGGTAGAAGAAGTCACCACCACCCACTAGCCGTGCTAAGAACACTGGCCAGGTGGTCCGGCGTGATCACAAGATAAGAGAGATCTTACTAAGGCCGTTTGGATCGTACTGATCCCTAAGAGTGTAACGGGATTTAAAAGGTACAACCAGCTCGTCGGCAATGGACGTGCGCCAAAGCCAAGAAGACTTACGGAGGTCTTGACAATGATTCTCTAGTCCAGTCGAGAGTATTCCCGGTGGAGGGTCCAAGTCAAGGAAAAGTGTGTAAAACGGGTCCGTCGTGCCTCAAGTGCTCGAACGCCGAGGGAAAACGATAACGGTATTTAAAATGTGTGAGTAAAATGGAAACAATTGTATTTAATAAAATAGGGAGTTTAGTAATTTATTTCAATAAATTACCGAATACATTATTGCGTAATTCAATAAGTCAAATGACAATTAATAATGTAGGTGTGTGCAAGTGTAGAGAAATCTTGAGAATATGATAGATCGTGCAATTGACTTTTAAATAATATATTTCATGCGATTATTAACAAAAAAAATAATCAATTGTTACTGTTCAAAACAGTGCATGATTAGGGTTAAACTTGAGTCATATAGCTTAATTGACAAGGGCATGAGAGCAATTTCATGTTCTGGCCGAAATCTTCAAATCGCGGCGGATCTACCCGACGCTATTCAAGTCGCGACGGGCGGCTCGGGCGCGATCCGCAGACCAGCCGACCTGGCTCGGACCGAGAAGGGAACGCGGTGGCGAGGCCCGCCACGTTCAAGACGCGATCTGTCGGTCGACCGCGACCCTCCTGTTACCGCGACGTATCGCGCCGCCGCGATATCAGGGACAGTCCGGGTTTTTCCCTTTTTTTTCAGGGTTGATACTGGATGACACAGGGCTCTTCTAAATTCAATATAAAATTGTATAATGACCCAAAAATCACGAATCCAGTTTCAAATGAAAGTAGACACATATATCTATTAGCATGCATGATTAATTTGAAATTAGACAATATTTAACCATGCTTTGAACACGTTACATTCTGACGACCTAAATAGGCACAATGAGGTTCAGTGAATTAATTAGAGATGAATACATAATGAACAATACAAAACTAGGGGCGTTCGAAAGCTAACTCAAAGTAGTATTTTAGAGAATTTTCTCATGGTATGGGATCAAGTATGCACGGAGTTTATAGGTAAACTTGAAGAGTCGGTACAAGCAATAGACAGGATTCAAAGATTTAATTCTCCCTCATGGGAGTTGAAATCGAGCAAGACCAGGGGCATTTGAAAGATAATAAGATACATATATACGAGAATTTTATCATGGCATGAGAGTAAGTACATGTAGGGAATTAGAGAAAACATAAGATTTTGGTTCATGGTAACAACAGAGTTTCACGAATTAAATTCGTCCAAATGGATGAGCGAAATACAACCAAACTAGAGGAATTTTGAAGAGGTACATGAAGGCTACCTAGGATAATTTTCACATGATTTTTTCTTGAGAGATTGCCTACCTTTCATGCGTTTAAGAAATCATAGGGCTTGAAGACGAGATAGAAGATGAAATTCTCTTGCTCCAAGCTCCTTCCTTCTTGCTCCTCGTCCTCAACTCCTATTTTCGTCCCCTAGAGCTTCAGCAATGATCTATGGGGTGGTAGGGTCGAATTAGGGTGGTATGGCTTGGTTTAAGAGTCAACTTTCTAAAAACTCCTCTTTCCCTTCAAACTCTTAATTTTCCTTATTATCCCCTTATTTCTTGCATTATCCCACCTAATAGGATAGATGAGAGGCTAATTTCGTGGGTAAAGGGTTGTGTAAGTTAGGACTCTTTTTAGGACATTTATAACTCTTTTTAGTATTTATCTTACTCTTATTTAATTTATTTATTAATTAACTCCTAATTTACACATTTTCTCCTCTTTTTCTAACATTTATCACTTAGTTGGCTTGGGGAGAGATCTAATTTCGTGGCTAATGTGTTAGGATGGGATGATGACTCTTTTTAAGATAAGTAAGAGTTAAAATAGTCATTATAACCCTTTCTATTTATTACTATTTTTAGGTACGAATTTAACCTAATTACTTCCCATCTCATGAGGGCTCTTCTCATTGGGCCCAACAATTCATGTTAGGTCATTAACCAAACCATTACTAATTTAACTTAATGGGTATTGATTTAGTTTCCAATTATTCACCTTTATCCTTATGTAAATCTATTTATCACACTTATTCAAGTAATTTCATATTTTAATTTGATTAAATATTATTCATGCCAATATTTCTAATCTTCACCCTTTGGGCTCTTACTCTTGGCCCAATAACTCATGTGAGCTTAATTGTACAACCGTGTACTTACTTTACTTAATGGATTTTAATTATCCATTTATTAGAGAATTATTCAAGGGCCAAGATTGTCCATTGGTCCAAATATCATAATGGGCTATCATCCCATATTATTTAAAGTCTACCCACATGTTTATTTTATTTATAATCCACTTTGGGTCAGAAAATAATGGGTTCTTCGCCTTATTCCTTAATATGCTAATAAGTCGCATAATTTCTTAAACTAAGTCAACGATTTTTCTATGCCCAAATTTAATGATGGGTCATTAGAGAATATATTTAAGTATAACTACTATTTTTACGAATTTTTATAGGGGTTATGCGCATGCAATAATGATGCGTACCGTTTTAATTAATTGAATGTTAATAGATAAAATTTCTATTTATCTATATTTTTAATTAATAAATTTTTCGGGGTACTACAGATTGGGGGGCTATCAGTCCCACTTTAGGGCCCAAGCAAGATGTGGATATTGATTTACCACTCTTGAATGCCCAAAGACTCACATGGCAGTGAGTCGGTAGCCTGCCTTCAAGAAGGCTGAACACCCAGAACATGCGAAAGAGCTTTAAATGGCAAAAAGAAAAGGATTAAAAGCAAGAAGAGAACAGAAGGGGAGGATCCCCACGGATGGGCAAAGGGGCTCGACATCTCTTTCCTTACAAAAGGAGGTTGGATATTAAGGTTATCCATCCCCCAAATAGAGAGAGACCCATCTGTTAAACAATGGGGAAATGGGAGAAACCTTGAAGAAGTACCGGATTAGATCAGAAAAAACATCATGTACTCTACTGCATAGAAAGAAGAGTTGACATGCTCTTTTACACATATAAAACTCTCATGACACTTAAGAGGGTCATAAATGACCAACATACATAAAAGGGGGAGGGGGGACAAGATAGGACATGATGGGATAGAAAGAAGCTCTCTCTCTTTCCTCTTTTTGGTTCTCTCACCCTCTTCTTCTCTCTCAACTTTCTGCAGCAACACACCTTTTGAGAGAACCTAAAGCTCCAACGCCCTTTCTTTTGCCTCCTCGTACCGGTTGCTTGGAGATGAAGGCCCAGTTTCCAAACCCTTTCTTTTCCTTCTCTTCCTCTGCTTCTTCTCTTCTACTGCTTGCTGCAACTCCTTCTAGAAGAGAGCCCACCAACCACCTTTTCTTCCTCTTTGTCCCGCTTTGGTAAGGGGGGTACCCCCGGGGTAACCCCCCTCCCCCGCTTTGGGGAGCGGGGCAGGGTTACCCCCTTACCCCAGGCTAAGTCTAACCCACTCAAAGGTGGGGTAGAGGGGGTTAACTTTTTCTTCTTTTTTAAAAAAATATGAAAAAATTATCATAAAAATTTAAATATTATTTTTATATATATCTCATATTTTATTTTTTTTAATTTTTTCACATAAAAATAAGTGAAGTCAAGTTGATAGTTGACTAAAAAAATGAGTTAACCCATCTCTATATCAAAAGGAGCGCCAAAGTAAAATCTCTCCTACCCTGGGTTAACCTACCGTGGGTTAGACTGTTCTAACCTTCAACCAAAGTGGCTACTCTCCTTCTTTTCTACCTAAGAAGAACCAGGAACCACGAAAGCCCTTTTTTTCCTCCTCTTTGGCCTCCGCTCCTCCTTGCCCCGTGCGCAAGAAGGGCTCTTTTAAAGGGAATGGGAAAAATCCACTTTCCCCATTTGCCCTCTACTTTTCTTCTATTTTTTTGGAGGGGCAGCAAGCTGTGGGCTTGCATTTGATGTGTTTTTTGGGCCTCAAGGCTGCTGCGCATGGGCTCACTTTGGTGTTGCATATGGCCTCTCATGGGCCTCATATGGGCTGTGTATTTTGGGTCTCATGTGGGCTGCACATGGGCCTCCTTAATTTGGCTCCATTTTGGCACATTTTTAAGCATGTACGTGGGTCTATTTTGTTGCGCATTTGGGCCTTTCATGGGCCTCAACTACTGCATGGCCTACCCATGACCTGCTTATGAGCCTTATGCTTCATTTTTTGATGTCCACAGACGATCACTACTCTGAGGTGATTTCCAATTAGTTCATCCTTGACTATACTTTGATCCCCCCTTATAAAAATATGGGATTGACCTCTCAATCTAGGTCAAGATCACGATCTAGGTTGTTTGCTGAGATTTCCGGTGCAGATGGAGCTGGTTCTTAGCTCATAGGCTATCTTGGGCCGACGGGCATCCTATGCACTGGGCTTGCCCTCAAACTGTTGTTGGGCCGAGATCGGGCTAACCATGCGGGCCCATCAACCTCCTTGTACTATTGTAGGGAAAAAGGCTAGTCCCACCTACCGCACAAGGAAACTAATGGCACTCGACTGTCCTTCGGAGAAAGACTTAGGGTGCGTTTGGTTTCATGTAAAACCTCTCACAGGAAAAGGTTTTCCCAAAAATGTTTATAAAATTGGTCATTTGATTGCACTGAAAAGGTGATCCATGAAACCGTTTTCGTGAAATTCTTGGATTTTGGCATCCGTGGTAAAACCCCGAATGCCGTTTTCCTCCCACGTTCCCTTCCCACCTTCCCGTGGCCGCACGATCTCGTCCCCCTTCTTCCCTTCCACCATTGGCGCAATGAGCTTCCCTGTAAAATGTCCATTCGCAACGAGCTACGCAGGGCCTGGGACCTGGCCTGCCGGTCCCCCCGGCCGACCATCGTCTACGTGCCGCAGGGCAAATTCCTGCTCAGCAAGGCCATCTTCCGCGGCCCTGCCGGCAACCCGTGGCGTTCAAGATCGACGGCGTCCTGGTGGCCTCCTCCTACTACTCGACTCGTCGAACGGCACCCACGAGCAGTGGATCGCGTTCGAAGGCGTCGACAGCCTGGCCATCTACGGGGCATCCTTGACGGGTGGGGCAGGGCGCCGCGCTCTGGACCTGCAAGGCGACCGGCCGGAGGTGCCCTGCCGGCACAACTGTAAAACCCTCCACTTTACACATCCACCAAAGATCAGAAGCCAAGCCACGGCAGCAGCAGCGAGCTTAGCGCGTGTGCCAGAGAGAGAAAGAGAGAGAAAAGACGACGATGAAGGAGATTACTGCTGGGGGCTGCGGGTGGAGGGGGTCCGCATCGTCGATGAAGCTGACGATGAAGCTGTACCACGTCGTGATCCATCGCTGCCGGGGGCTGCGGGTGGAGGGGGTCCGCATCGTCGCGCCGGGCGGCAGCCTCAACACTGACGGCATCCACGTGCAGATGTCTACCGGTGTCTCCATCACCAGGGCGGACACCACCACGGCCGCGGCGGCCTCCCTCTTCCCGTCTCTCCCTCTTTCGTCTCCCCACTCTCTCTCTCAGCACAGACAGAAGCATAGGAAAGAGAGGAGGGAGGAGCGCCGCCGTCGGAGTCGCCGACAACCTTCCCCCCTCCGCCCTGCAACTGCCCCAGCGCGGGTCTCTTTAAAACATATTTTACGTACATCCAAATGACCCATTGTGTTTTTTTAATTTTCATGTAAAAGTTTTTGGTAGAAAATTTTTTTCCTATGAAATTACTTTACGTATAACCAATGCACCCTTAGTGTATTTTTTTATTACACTCTAATGTAATATGACTAGATAATATTCATGTGACACCTCTCATATGAATGCGTGATAAAGTGGCAACCCAATTATTAGATGCCACATAAACTTATTATCTAGTCATATTACACTTAAGTGCAGTATAAAAGGCACTAAATATTCTCGTCTTTCGGAGTTGGAGACTCGCCCTCGGTCGACATGAGCTCAAACTTGTATCCAATTTCTATTACAACTTTCTAGTTTTCCTTTGGAATTCCGTTTTTCTATATCTTGGTTGATGACTCCACGCTTTGGTTCCATCGGTGCGATATTGACCAAGCTGTTCCCTGATCCCGTTTTCCTTTTGGAAGCCGCCTTGCCATTGACGGCACCTTCCCTCCAGATTATGATTATTAACTGAGAATTAAAGCATCGTTCTTCGTTGGAACTTTTAATTTGCCTTCTTTGTTCCAGATCCGGATCCATCTTTTTCATTGAAGAATGGAGTTTCTGTTTCAGTTTTCGCTTGTCGATGCTAGTGGGGTTTTGTTTAATTTTCATTTTAATTAATTTTTCTATATCCACGTGGATGCTTTAACTCTCCCAACACATGAAAAGATGATGTTAGCATTTTTCACATATTAACCCATCTACTGATTAAGAACAGATTTATAAGCTACCATCTTGATGAATGTCCAATATCTTAGGGTATTATAATAGTAGCACGAAAGAAGCGAGAAATTAATGCAAGTGGGTTTGGCGGTTTTAAACCCCTCTCAGGGCTGTTTGATAGCATAGTTGAGGATGAGTAAAAAGGGTAACTTTTAGATTAGTGACTATATACCTAGGTTTGGATAAGGTGTATTGATTAAGGTGGCATTTGATAATATTTAATATTTAAATCTAAAATTTTATTTCTATCTATTCTCTAATTGAAATTTAAAAAGAACTGATAAATATAAGATATTAAACGGTTACAATTTTATTGGATAGGTCTTGGATTTAAAACCGAGAACCAACCAAAATAGTTTTTTTGGAACTAAGTTCTCAGAACTGAAATCTAGTCATCGTCGGTGCCGACAGCCAAATTCCACCTGTCCCCTTACAGTGGGAATCAGAGGCTAATTGACGGTCTTAAAAAAAGTGATTCCTCTTGGCTTAAAAATTAAGTAGATTTTTAGATTTAAGTGATTAATTGATGTATTATTTTAGACATTTTATCAAACATTTTGAAATCTTTAAAAGTAAGCATTTCAGACTTTAGATGTTCATTAAGTACTTGTCGTCTTAAGTAGGCTAACTAAGTTTAACTCCCCTTTCTCATGAATTACCCTAATCTGCCTCTTGAAGGTATATATATATATATCTCTATCTGAAATTGGTCGTTTCATTTGAAAACAAAATACTTGGATAAGACCATCACAATCTATATGTAGGTGTTATCCTATGTGTACAGGCGACAGAGTCATAATCTGGTTTTCATCCATGGTAGAAGCCCGTCCGATGATTGGCTGAAGAAATTTAAAGCCATAGTCTATTTCTTCAGTAAGCGTATGTAGGTCAATTTCAATATCTAGAGTGCATAGAATAGGAACCCACTTTGGCACGAGGAGGCCATGCATAGTTGTGCTAGCAACGTGTTATCCCACGATGATAAATATATCCATATATATATATATACATTAATTATGTGAAAATCCTATTTAAATTTATGTTTACGTGTACTCCCTTTTTATAGATACAAAATACTTTCAAAGACCTCATTGTAACCTGCCATGATGGATATCAAGAAGATGTTTATAATATTCTTTTCATTTTTAGATGCATATACATTAAAAATGATGGTGAAAAAATATTCTAAATATATTCTCAAATTTTATCACGGAAGGTTACGATAGAGTCTCAGAGGATATTTCTTCGTATCCATAAAAGGGCCGGTATTCGTATCAATAAAAAATTAATAAAGTTTCTCGCACAATTAATCTTCTAAGAGATCTTATGTAAAAATAAAACTCAATAAGAATGACAACGATTTCAAGTTTAATCGGCATGCTCGGCAAGGTTATAAGCAATGCTATATATTCCATAAGATTGGGCGATCAACATTGTTGGCTCGCCAAGGTCATTATCTAGAGCTACGTGCATGCATGATTCCAAAAGTGCCGGGCCTATTATACATTTCTTGGCTCGGTCACAGTCATAGTCTAATGTTATTATTCCAGAAGTATGAGACAACAACAGTTGTTCTTAAGTTAAGATGCGGAGTTGCCGATGACCATAAGTGCTGGCTCCACCATGCAGTCATAATTTAATTACTTTAAATATTGTACGTTCTCCACAATTAGCAAAGGTCAATTACTTTATATATATAAATACAATATGACAAATTGATGCCAGTGACAACCCTGCGTGGTCCTTAATTTGTTAATGTGTGAAAGGGCATTAATCTAGAGAAGGGAAGACCTAGAAAGATGCTTGGCACATAAAGATTAATGCATTCATTTGTGATCTACCGCTGAAAGCATCATGTCGTTTCAGATATGACTCCATAAGAAAGAAATTGTAATTATATCCTTCATTATTGTTTAGTCATCAATATTTTTTTCTTTCCTCTCGAAATTGTGTAGGTCTTATTGCCGATCTTAGCATATGGATTGAGTAGAAGTATCGTAACCGAGGGTGCATGGCATGCTCCTCTTGTAACTTGGGCAGAGGAAAACAATGTGACTAATTGGTGTCATTTGTGAACTTTACATGTGATGCTGATCAGCGAGAGTTATGTTATTTAAGATGGATGGTCTTTATTTGCTCTGAATTGTCGAAGACGTCTGTATTGAAGACATTTCATATGTATGTAGCAAGTTTTATCAATTATGGTGTTTGATTTAGATAATTAAATTAAGAGAAAATTAATTTAAAATCTCTATATGTAACAAGGAGAGTGCTTACTGTAACAGAACTTAAGTGTACGATAACCGGAGATAATGTGTGTTGTAATGGGGTGAAGAACTAGAAAATAACTCTAAAAATGGATAAAAATTTCAATTAAATTTCTCCTTAAATTAAATCTTAGTTAAGTTGGTTGGGATAGTAGAAGTCCATGAGTAACATTTCAAAAGCTCTCATAGTAATTTTCTTGAATTGTGTACTTTTTATTTATTTTAAGGGTAGTTATCCTTTTCCACGTGTCTGCCTCCTTTTTGTTGATTTTTTTTTGGAAAACTCTTTTTTCATAGAAGAAACCGGCCAGTTGCAGTCTCTTTCTTCTCTCCTGGCGTGAATGCCCGGCAACTGTTTGATGATTTGCTTCATGTGTTTGTTTTTAATTAGCTAGCTTAAACGGGATGGTCTTTACATAAACATATACATACAACGTTAATCCAAGATCACAGCACGGGATATATACTCAAATATATATCCGATCCAATTTGGTAGGCATACACATGTAACGACGACTCGTTCTTTAAATAATATTATACTGATCACCCCTCCCTTAACATGCATGCTCCCCGAAGACTGGGAGTACTACTGTTCCTGGAGGCCAGCCAGTAACGTCGTCCTATACTTCTATATATATACACTGAGCAGTCACACATGCTGATCAGGTCTTGCAGAGCAGCAGCTAGCGCTTAGGAAAACGTCAGTCTTCCTCTCCCCCCTCATTTCCCCGGACCTCTTCTTCCCGCTCCCTCAGCGGCCTTCCTGCAGACATCACACCATCAGCAGTACTCGCGATGGATGATGAGGTGCTCGTCGTGGCTACTGGATCTTTCGCCTCGAGAAAGCTAGGATCCGTGACATCTTCAGCCTCCTCTTCACCAGAAGAACGATATCAGACTACGATTTTGTGGACAGCGACGGGGAGCCCGCCCCCTCCCCACCTTCCGGCGGCGATTCCAGCGCCGACTTCAAGACCCGGAGTGTCATCGCCGTCGTACTGGCCGTCCAGATGATGCTCTCTAGCGCCAGCGGATTTATGGCTAGCCTAGGACGAGGGATCGAGTTCTTGCTGAACCTCCCGTCCTTCAACGGCGGGTTCCTTTCCCTGATCCGGCGTCTCTTGACAGGTTCCAATCCGAATTCCCATGACCCCCCCATGCATGCTAATTAATGAGTCGGGATCCTAGGTGAATATTAGAGGGGAAATAGATGGAATACCACATGTATTTCACGAAAAAAATTTAAATCGAAACGTAAAAAAATCTTAAAGAGATACTGAATCTGATCCTCTCATATACCGAGAGGAATTGGACTCCTAAGACCCTGTTTTGAAAAAGTTGGGATTAACCCAATTCAATTCCAATATAATTTTAGATCGAGTTAAAGTACAGTTTATTTTGGTAATGCAAGAGTTAACTTATGGTTAAAGTAGTTAACCTATTTTTTGTATTAGTGGTTTGAAAGGTCAAAGTGACTAACCCATCTACTTTTGTATTATTTTTCCTAAAATATCCTATCTTATATCCTCTATTACTTTTTCTATTATTTTTTATTGTACTATGTGCTATTATATTCCTTATGCTATCTAGAGACATATTAAATTATATAAAATATATTATAAATAAATTGTAGTAATATATTAAAATTATCATATATAATATAATTAATACCCTTATCCTATACCCTCTATTATTTTTTATTACTTTTGTATATACTATGCTACTATCTTCCTTATACTATCTCGATGCATATTAAGATTAATAAAATACATTATAAATAAATTGTAACAATAAATTGAATTACATATATAATATTCACATTATACTTTTTATATCTTGTGCTATCATCATATAAAGTGTAAGGAGGAAAAAAAGTAGGTGGACGGTACAATAAGGAGAAAGAAAAGTGTAAATAGGGTATGAAAAGTGAGGGCAAAGGGTAATAAAGAGTTAAAATGGGTTAACTCTATTCCTCTTCTAGGTGGATTAGATAACCTGGGTTTAATCCGTTAGATCCAATCTAATCTATTTTGATCCGCTTAAAATTTTTATTTTTTCAAATCACTTTTTAGCCTAACTCTGATTAACCAGGTTACTCTATCCTAACCCTTTACCAATAACTCCCCTTATCCATGTCCGTTATAAATACGCAATGCTCTTTCTTATTTTCTGCCAGTAATGTTGAGGAAGCTGAGTGATAGCCATCCTCTATAGGATCATTTGGGCATCTGAAAGGAATTCACCTACTATCATTTTTAGTGACTCTCTCAAGACGGTCATGCAATTTAGGAAGTTTCCTCTCAAACGGAAAGTCAGAACAACTGTACAACTGTATTTTCCTTCTCCACCTTAATAGAATATATCCGTTATTCAGTGGTCTCTAGCTTAGCTCATGATCTAACTCATTTTACTAAATCTTCTTGTGTTGAGGATCTTTGGTTTCACCTGAGCTCCTCAATGTTGTAATGCTTATGATGCTTCTTTTGTAACAGACTTCATAAGTAATAGAACTCTGCACTTTTCATTGTCAAAAAAAAAAAAAAAAGAGATGCCCCTCAACTACGGCAATATTAGAGTTTTTTTCTCGAAGAACCCCCTCTTACTGATGGTGTCTAAGGTTCGAGGCCTTAAAATTTTTATTCGTCGTTAATTTGAAGCAGTACTGCATGCATGCCTTCGCTTGGGGAACGCGTGTGACAGTAGTGCTGAACACATGCAGTACTGATCTACGAATAGTAGTTGTCGGAAAGATACCAGGCTCATGATCATTATCCGAGGAAACCGAACCCAAAGAGGCATGAACTTGATTGAGACGAAGATTTACCTGTGTCCTTTTATCTTCTGTGTCTTGTTATGTATATCTAACTCATCACTTTGCAGCGTCTGTCGTCAAGCCGAACCGTGAGGCGAAGGAGTTCAGATCGATCATCGCCCACCTCAATGGACCGCTTGGTCTCGGCCAAAGCAACCTCGCGGTGCCCGCACAGACACAGGACGACAAGATAAATCTGATAAAGTTCCTCCATCTCAGCATAGTGGCTGCCAGTAGGGTATACGAAAACGAAGCCAACGTTACGGATGTAGTTAACAACCACTGGAAGGTGATGAAGTCGCCCCCTCCCCTTCCCCTTTGTTCTTGTGACGATCAAACGCTGCTAGCTCTCTAACTTTTGGGCTTAATTTGTGTTTTAAACAGATGCACTTTGTGAAATTCTACAACTGCTGGAACAGTAAGTATATGAGTATATGCTTACTAGAAGTCATTTGATATATATGTCTCATATTGTTGAAAAAAAACAACTAAAGACATTAATCTAGAAATATTGTTACACACTTGTAAGTTTAAAATACCACAAACTATTCTACGGTTCGTATTATTTCCTTCTTACATTAATTAATCTGACAGGATTATTAGGTCGAGTTAATATTACATTTCGAGATATATCGACATCGTTTGACTTTGATCTATGTGATGTTCTTTCATTTCTACCCAGTTTCAATTGGTCCAAGACCATGATCGAAAATTAACTAGAATCACGATTGTAAAGGGACAATTTCAAATAAGATATTTAATTTTCATGGATGTATTTGGACAATCACTATCTTGGAAACCTGTATTTTACATTGTTGTCATCCGACATCGATGATCAGATCGAGTAATTTAAAGGTGTGTCTTAAGATAGCTATAGGGTTTGTTTGCTATTGGAATAGATAGAAAATAAATTGAGAATATCTAAATTTTGTTGAGAATATTCTCACTCCATTCTCAGTCTTATCAAATATGACCTAGAAGAATAGCCTCACCAGACGGTCTTCGTTGCATGATAAGCTAGGTGACACTATAACAACTATTAGAAGGAAATGCTACATATATATACATTGTTCTTTGTGTTAAATAAATTAGCGTTGCCAGTAATATATATATATCTATATATATATATATATATATATTAATCACCAGCATTAAAAACATACGAAATAATTAACACCGATCAAGTAAGCAACCAATCTCCTTTATTCGATTAACTTGGAATACCATCCAAGCAAATAATATGAGCATTTCTACCTACTGCCTATTGCTGCCATCAAACATTACTATTGTCGACGAAAATAATTAGTAGAAGAGGAATTTATAAGTTTGTAACAGGAGTTTGGATAGATGAACAGACATGGCTAGCTATGGGTAATAGGTAATTGCCTGACACAATCTTGATATATATATATGAAGGGAAGTTGAACCATGACATGCAGAATTTCTCAAAAAGAACGCAACCCAAGCTTTCATCTTCTGCGACAAAGCGGAGGATGCCAGTCTGATCTGCGTGGCCTTCCGCGGCACCGAGGTGTTCGACGCCGCCGACTGGATCACCGACATAGACTTATCCTACATCTCCATGGGCTCAGGCAGGGGCAGTGTACACCTGGGCTTCATGAAGGCCCTCGGTCTCCAGGATGGCGAGGACGTGGTCAAGGGGTTCCCAAAGGAGCCGCCGGCGGAGGAGGACGGAAAGCCGCTGGCATACTACGCCATCCGGAAGCAACTGACCGAACTTGCGCAGAAGCACCCCAAGGCTAGGATCCTGGTCACCGGCCACAGCCTCGGCGGGGCGCTCGCCGCCCTCTTCCCCGCTCTGCTCGCCTACCATGACGAGAAGGCCATCCTGGAGAAGTTGATGGTGATACCGCACGCGCAGCCGAGGGTTGGAGACAAGACCTTCTCCAAGTACATGATGAAGTCCATAGGCCATAGGTATCTCAGGACGGTGTACAGGTACGACATAGTGCCGCGGGTGCCTCCGACAAGCCGTTTCCTGAACGTTTTTGCACACTTTGGGACGTGCGTCTACTACACGAAGTGGAACGCGTACGAGGTAACTAAATAAACACCGCCTGGCATATATCATGTTCAACTGTGCAAGTCTTGCATACATGCATGCAAGCACCTTATTAGTTTATGGGTGCTAAGCCATGAAGTTTATAACGGAGGTACATTAACATATGGAAGTTGTGTACATGCATGTTGTTGCAGGAGGTGGAGACCGTGCCCAACTGGAATTACTTTAATCCCATATACAATGCCCGCATGTACAGGGCCGCGTGGGAGGACCTGTTCTTGGCGTTCTACCTGCGAGAGGGGATCGCATCGGTGGTGTACAGGTTCGTGGTCGGGATGCTTGTCCCGATCTTCGGCCCGGGAATCGTGTGCCACAGCCCGAGGAACTACCTCAACGGGGCGGAGCATGTGAACAAGGACGACAAGAAGAAGACGACGGAGGAGAAGAGCTCCAAGGAGAAGGCGCTGTGAGGGATTGAAGGAGAATAGAAGGGAGAGGAATCAAAAGGCGATGTGATCGTTGCCGTGCTCGTATAGTATATTTATTAAGTTTGTCATAGGAATAGTTTTCCGAGTCTGCTGCGTCTCACTGCCAGCATGCATTGGCATGCAGCTCAAAATAAACGACGCTGGTTTCTGTCTCTGTGTTGTCTTTTCATTGTTCTCTGTCTGGAACAAATAAGTTAGTTCAAAGGTGTTGGCTATGTTTTTGGACTTCTCTCTGCAATAAATCAGGTCTCGTGTTTTACTATGTTTTTTTGGCATTCTTTGTCATCTGAATTTATAAATGGTTATAAAAGATTAGAGTAGGCCACATCTCCAACAAGTATTACTTCGAGATCTCTAAAGCAACATCTACTCACCAAACAATTTCATGCATACAAAGAGTACTGAGTAGAGATTAAAAACCGTTGAGCGAGCCTTTATATAGATAGCAGATCTAGCGTAGGTAACTTCTTAATTTCTTACAATCAATATGAGACTAAAATGTCCTAACATTCATGCTCAAACTGGAACATATATATCTATCAAATAATGAACCGAGAAGATGCAAGAGCCTTGATAAGCAAATCAGCAAGCTGATCTTCGAAAGAGAGATGAAGTTGCAATTTTCTTGGACATGACATACGACTTCTCGAATGAAATGACAATTTATAACCTTAATGGGCTTTGTCCTTTCAAACAAAATTAGAGTTTTGGCAATGTAAATGGTTGTCTAATTGTCACACAGTGCTTCAGCATCGGTTTTGAGCATTCAACTTCATGATTTCTTATCAAAGATGAAAGCCACATATATCAAACAAGTAGTGTGGGTCATAGCCTGGTATTCCATCTCGGCACTTGACCTTACTACTATATTTTACTTATTTCGTCGTGAAACAAGATTTCCCCCTAGGGCTGCAAATAGAATTTGAAATTTCAAAGTTTTGACTAGATTCTTGTAAATTTTATAAGTTTCAAAATTAAAAAATGACATCGATGGTTTATCGAAATCAGTATTGGATTTTTATAAGCTATCAAAATCGGTTCCGGAATCATCCATTCTTGAATGAATTTTTGAATTAATATATAAAATGTTCAAAAAATTAGTTGGGGAGGGGGGGGGGGGGGGGGGGGGGGGGGGAAGTGAAAAAAAAGTGCTTAGGGTTCGCCAATTCGGCGATCGCGAACCCAGTCCTCACGCCTAGCCTCCTCGGCTCCTCCTGAGTCACCATCCTCTTGGCTGCTAGGGTTTTGCCGCCGTCGGCATCTCCACTGGCACCGCTACAAAACAGAGCATGGCCGACAGTTTAACTTGTCGGCGGTAATATTTGCGCTGGCGGTTCCATCGTCGACGCTCATCTCCGCGACGGTGGAACCGCCATCTCCTTTCCGTAGACAATTCTTCCGTCGCCCATGAAATTTCCGACAAAAAATAGCCATCGTTTATAGCAAACCGCCGGCCATCTTCTGTTTTAAATTTTTGTTTAAACCCATTA